>BSBK01000670.1:740000-1340000 GCA_027943335.1 Chamaecyparis obtusa
ATTATCAGAGAAGAAAACTTAGGTTATATGAGTATTAGCTAGGTTAATATTTGATTTATTATTTCTAAATAAATAAATCCTTTAGTGAATTAAATTCCCCCTTGAGAATTCATAGGGATAGACTGTATTATCCTGCTACATCATGAAACCTTTGGAATATGATATTCCCTTTTAAACATCTATAACCTTCCTTATCACCTAATGACTTCTATTGTGTAGGGGATGGAGGCAAGCCAGCACTTGCCTCATGATCCCTTAAGTGTCATTGGGTGACTTGCCCAAGCGAGCTTACAATTCCAAATCTTTGCATTGAAGGGCTTTTGTGTAACCTTGTTGACCTAGGTGTATGTTATAGTTTGTTAAAAAAAATAAAAATTTGTTGTTGTGTTTTTGTTTGATTATTTTGGGCATTATAGTTTTCTTTCTATCCATCAGATTTTTCCACTTAATCATCTTCATTGATTTTGCTACTTTAAGCTTCCTCAACTGATGTGTTAATAACTCATTTCAATCTACTCCATTAGATCTTCCTTTAATTTTGTTAGCCATTGATCTTCATAACAAACATTATCTATTACCACTAAAATCGAGGTACTTTATAGCTCATTAGTCTTATCGGCAAAACTTATCATTTAATTCATTATGTTCTACTCAATTAACAAAGAAATGTGTCAGTGAACACAAGCTTAGTTAATACTATGCTTGGTATACACTACACTCTGTCAGTGTATACTACAAAATGCTTCATTTACTAACAACACTGCTTTGTGTCTTTAAACTCTATTCTTCACTATAGATGAATGCAACATAATAAATTCAATACCATATGGTCATAGACTCATCAACAAGTTAATCAATGTATTCCTTATCCTTATCTAACATGGACATATTTTCTCATGTGGATTTCTCTGTTATTCATCTCTTTCACCTTTCTTTAGATGTATCGGTATAGTAACTTACAAGATAAGTAGTGTCAAGCTAGTTGCCATCAATGACAATATAATATAGATTTAATCATATTACATATCTAATCAACAACTTCTCAATGATCTTTAATCATAGATTCTTCATTCAGATTCCAAATCAGTTGTAGTCCAACAATCTCTCCCTTTGGCATTGATGGAAACTCAAATAATATGAAGTATACCATACACATACCAAACATTTATTCTACAACTTTGTGAATAAATGATGTACAAGCTCTCCCTTGCTTAATATGTCTAATCACTATGTTACTCACCATTTGTAATGTTGTTCCTACTTCTGTTCTCTATAACTGATCTTCAATACTCTGTCTTATTTAGATTGTTTCTCCCTTAGATAGTTCTTGTTGGTGCATAATCCTTTTCATATTTTTTATCTCTCCCTTTGACAGCAATGCCAAAGAAACAAATAAACAAACACTTCTATCTTCCTCTATATCTCTATATACTAATATCCCAATCAGTTCTTGTGCTCTAAACTTAATCACAGCCTTGAACATGATTCAAAGTGTGAACTATGTTGCGTCAACATGTGTGATCTTCTGATAAAAGTAGGCTGATGCAACATCCAGATCACCTTAGTGACCAATAGATGGGTGACAGACCCCAAGTCTAGTCCTTAAGTATTCGAAAGTGTCCTTTGGTAGAGGCTTTGTAAAGATATCTGTAAGTTGTTCTTTAGATGTGATAAATTCCAATTTCGCTTACTTCTCTTGCACTTGTTCTCTTAAGTAATGATACTTAATAGATATATGGTTTTTTTTTGAGTGCATCACAACATATTTTGAAATATTTATGGCATTAGTGTTGTCACAATATATGATCATTGGGTCACTGATTACCTCATTCATCTCTTCCAACACTTGATGTAGGCAATGTTTGAATAGTTAGTAGTAGCAGCAACATACTCTACTTCAACTGTAGACTGAGAAAGACAAGCTTACTTTTTACTTGTCTAGGTTATAAGTCTTTCACCAAAGAAAAATGCTCCTCTGGTGGTGCTTTTTTTGTCATCCACATTTCCAGCCCAATCAGCATTGGTGTATACCTTCAGTTCAAAATTTCCTTCCTTAGGATACCGTAATCCATAATTCTCTATTTTCTTCAGGTATCTTAAGATTCTTTTAGTAGCACTCATGTGTGATTCTCTAGGGTTAGCAGAGAATCTAGCAACAATTCCCACAACATGTACTATATCTGGTCTACTATGAACTACATACATTAAGTTATCAATCATGGATCAGTAAAGTGTCTGATTTACCTCTGTAGTTTCATCCTCCTTTATAAATTTGCATCCAATAGCCATCAGTGTTCCCATAGGTTTATCATCTTCCATGCCAAATGTCTTTAGTACTTCCTTTATATATTTAGACTATGTGATGAATATACCATCACTCTGTTGAATCACTTGTAGTCCAAGAAAGAATTTAATCTCTCTGAACATAGACATTTCAAATTCCTTTTGCATTTCATTAGCAAATGATTTACACACATGATCTGAACCTCCAAAAATAATATCATCTACAAATATTTCAACAAAGATAATAGTGTCATCAGTGTCACCTTTCATATATAGATTGTTGTTTTCACTTGTTCTAAAAAATCCAATACTTAAGAAGTAATTATGCAACCTTTCATACCAAGCTCTCAGTGTTGTAAATATTCAAGACTAGCTAAGTTACTGAGAGGGGAGGGGTGAATTAGTAACTTCAAAAGTTTTTAACAATTTTAGATCTTAACCATATTCCAAATAACATTTAGATCAATAAGCTAACAGCATGCATGAAAACTGAAAGAATAAAACATTCATAACACTTTGAACACATAGATTTGGTGACCCAAAAACCTTCCAAATAGAAAGTAAAATTGGGGTGGGGATGATAACCACAAAACTTCAATACTACAGTATAAAGTTTTCTAGTTAAGGCTTACAATGATCACTTTTGATGATCTACCCTATTAGGAGCAATAAGGACTGCTAGGTCCACCTTGTTAGAGGATTTACAAACATACAATGAAGTACACACTCAGTTAAGAAATTTTACAAAAGACTATTAAGTCTACCCTATTAAAGCATTTGGGGGCTGAATCACCTATTAGGATGAAATAGTAGATCTCTTACTTGCAACTGTACTTGTTGATTGAGATTCTTTGATGTATTGATCACCTTCTGTGATAGATATATCTCTACTGCTCCTTATACTGCTATAGCCCTTTGTAATTTTCTTATCTCTACCTCTCTTTCATCTTCACATATGCACATATTCTTTCATTACACATTTCTCATTTTTTCATTTTTCACACCTTGGATATGATATAAAACATTATTTATATATCAATCCAAAACAATTACAAAATAATTACAATGTTGGCTCTTAAACAAGCTAACATAAATATTACTGAGTCAGCCCAAATATGACTTTCTGATACTCCGCATCCACTGCATTACTCGACATCATCATGCTCTTGGTAGAAGTGGAGGCTCGGTCCATACTAACCACTTGGTTGTAGTTTCAAACTCAATATATACTAGAGACTCGGTAGATATAGTGTTACTCGATAGAAAATAAATTCCCTATTTACCATGCTAGCACTCGGTAAACACTACTCATCTCATTACTTGATTAAAACTGCGAAGCTCGGTTTGCTCAGTCTGCTCAATAAACACTATTCTACTAGATGAGCTCGGTAAGCACACAGAGTTTGAATAAGTGTTGTAACTAATGACAAACATAACTTAATGCCAACACTCAGTGCTTGCTTTAAACCATACAAAGCTTTATGTAATCTACATATACCATGTCTTTATTTTCTGGATCAACAAATCCTTCAGGTTGTTCTATGGACCTCTTCTTCAAGTATACCATTTAGAAAAGCTAACTTCAAATCCATTTGATAGACTTTGAATTTATTATGTGCAGCATATGCAAGTAGCATTCTAACTCCTTCCAATCTAGCAATAGGTGCAAATGTTCCACCATAGTCAATGCCTTCTTCCTATGCATATTCCTTGCATACCAATCTAGCTTTATTTCTCGTGACTTCACTATTTTCATTTAGTTTGTTCTGGAATATCCACTTAGTACCGATAACATTTTTGTCTTTAGGTCAGGGTACTAAGGACCAGGTTTTGTTCTTCTCTATTTGTTCTATTTCTTCCTTCCTTGCATTAACCCATCTTCATTTTCTAATGCAATTTTCACAGTTTTCAGTTCAAATTGACAAACTAGACATGTACCTTACCTTGTTTTGCTTCTACTTTGCATGACAACATGTCTATCTCCAATAATTTGTGTCTCAAGATGATGTCTTCTGACAAAACTAGCTAGAACTTGGTTTCTTCTTTCTTGTTCATCCTGTTCAAGTGTTAGAAAGTAAAGTCCACCAAGATAACTAAGAGGGAGGGGGGTGAATTAGTTATCTAAGAATTATAAAATTTACCAAATTCAATAGCATTTAACCAAGTAAGAAATCTAATTACCAACCATAGAAAGATATTCATACACAATAACACAATGACACAATATATGTTGACTAGGTAACCTCTTGATCAAAGAGTAAACCCCAGTAGGAATGATGCCCATAAAAGATGCACTAATATGAATATTCCTTATAAAAGGATGGACTCTCTTAGCAGTCTTATGAAATACATTCAGTACATATGAATCCCTGTTAGGAGATTTTGAATCCTTGTTAGGAGATTTGAATCCCTGTTAAAAGATTCAAACCCTGTTAAGAATTATGGAAGATAGAAGGACCCACTACCCAAACAACTTCAATGGAAAGATCAATGAAAACACTATCCAACTGACCTTAGGATTATTCAATAGAAAAATATGAAATATGTTACCTCCTTCTTACTATGCCAAACTACACTTACTGGTATATCAGATCTCAATCTTAGATCTCTGTACTTCGCATGTCTTCCTTCATACTTTTGCTTTCACAATTGCATCGGTTCTCTTCTTCACTTCATGCATACATTCACATCAATTACTTGCTCATCACAATTCATACATTCTTACATACATACATACCCAACAAGGAAAAACATTCCTTCCTTTATACCACACTCAAACAATTACAAATGAGTCAGCACACAATTATAAAATAAAAGTTTCCACACGCTACAACAAAGATTTACACAAAACTATCAGCTTCCAAATGAAATAACTCTTCACTTGTGTGACCTTGAAAGTTTTCACTATCAACCAAATCACTATGACTGTGTCTCAAACTTCTCTTTGACTGTGGAAAACCATATTCCATCCCGATTAGGAGATATCATCTAATTTCCACAAATCGTTACTCAGGAACACTGCCAGAATACTACTTCTACCAAAATGCTTATAACTTTCATGAATAAACAGATTATTGTTTGTGCTCTTAACTTTATCCATATAACATATAAGATAGCATAACCTCAACATCGCATATCCCCAACTACAATATAACATGTACGCTAATCGAAATACTATCTGCTCCTCTGCAAATCTCTAGAAGATCATTGTGTTGACATCAATGACAATCAAAGTCATAAATACAACAACAACTGCTATAAAAATGACTACCAAGCATTCATTCCTAACAATCTCCCCCATTGGCATTAGTGGCCACATAGATGAAAGACATCCAATGTTCCAAAAATCCAATACTGCAACACTACTGCTTTGAAAATAATTCAAGTCCTCTTTCATCAATCAAATCTTACTTCATTTAGTTTTCTCCAATAGATGGTACAACTAGTACAAATGGTTTTTCATGTACACTTCTCCCCCATTGTCATCAATTATAGAAATTTCATCATTAAGTCAACAAAAACTCAATGTCAAAAGACATTGTTCAGAAACTACATTCACAAGAGTCCTTATGACTTAGCTCAAATACACATACTCCCCCATAGAGGAAGTACCAACATCTAGTCCAGAAGAAAAGTAAGGCTCATATACCACTAGATTAATGCAACCAACTACATCATTACTCAAAAGTAGGCTGGGGCATAACCCCAAGCATACCTCTTAGATACTCAAATGTATCCTTAGGCAAAGGTTTAGTAAATATGTTTGCTATCTTCTCCTTTGTACTTATGTACTCCAATCTGACTTCTTTCTCAGCAACTTTCTCTCTTAAAACATGATACTTGATTTCTATATGCTTTATTTTAGAATGTAACCCAGGATTCTTTGACATACTAACTGTACTGGTGTTGTCACAGTGTATGACAACAGACTCAACAAACTTTATTCCAATATCCTTCAACATTTGTTTCATCCAAATTATCTGGTTACAATTGTTTGCTGCTACTACATATTTTGCTTCTATTGTGCTCTGTGATCTACAATTCTGCTTCTTGCTTAGCCAAGAAACTAATCTTCCTCCAAGGAAAAATGCTCCACCACTGGTGCTTTTCTTATCATCAACACTGCCTCCCCAATCAGCATCTGTATATGTACATAGGGTTAAATCAAATTTTTCATACCACAATCCATATTCCATAGTGCCTCTTAAATATCTCAATATCCTCTTCACTGTTGCATAATGTGATTCTCTAGGTTCAGCTTGAAATCTTGCTACAATTCCAACTGAATGTGCTATATTAGGTCTTGTATGTGTCAAATACTACAATCCTCCAATCATAGATCTATATTTCCTCTATTCAATTGTTGGTGTTTCATCTGTGCTAGATAGCTTATGTCCTATAACCATATGTGTTCCAACTAGTTTACAATTCTCCATTCCAAATCTTTTCAAAAAATCATTCAAGTACTTTGTCTGACTCACAAAAACACTATCACTATTTTGTGTTATTTGTAATCCCAAGAAGTATTTCATCTCACCAGTCATACTCATTTCAAATTCAATCTTCATTTCATTAGCAAATTTATCACTAGCTTCATCTTCTCCTCCAAAAATAATGTCATCAATACAGATTACTAAAATCATCAATAAAGATTACTAAAATTAACAATCCATTTTCAATTTCTTTTGTGTACAGATTTCTATCAACTGTTCCTTTTGTAAATCCTAATTTCAACAAATACTTATCCATTCTTGCATACCAAGTTCTAGGTGCTTTCTTTAGTTCATATAATGCTTTCTTCAATTTACATACCATGTCTCCTTCTTGAGTCAAAGGAAAACCTTCAGGCTGCTCAATGTAGACTTCTTCCAATTCACCATTCAGAAATGTAGACTTCACATCCATTTGATACACTTTGAATTTCTTAAAAGCTGCATAAGGCAAAACATTCTTACTACTTCAATTCTTTCTATAGGTGCAAAAGTTTCTTCATGGTCAATTCCTTCTTACTGTGAGTAACCCTTACATACCAATCATGCTTTGTTTCTTACTACTTCTCCTTGTTCATTCATCTTGTTTCTGAATACCCATTTAGTTCCAATCACATTCTCATCTTTAGGTCTAGGGACCAATTCTCATGTCTTGTTCTTTTCAATATGATCTAGTTCTTCTCTCATAGCTTTAATCCAATGTTCATCTTCACAAGCTTCACTAGTAGATTTAGGTTTAATTTGAGAAATCAAACATAAATGTACCTTATTCCAAGTTAAAACTCCTCTTTCCAAGCTTCCAATAACTTGATCAATAGGATGATGTCTTGAAATATACCTATTCGATGTCATAGTCTCAGATCTTCCTTCAACTATAGATTCTTCTCTAGATTCTTTTCTATTTTCTTCAACATGACTTTCATTCAATAATTCACTATCAGTTTCATAGAATAATTCAGTAGTTTTAGTGTTAGGCTGAGGATGAGTTCCTTCATTAGATTCATAATCAAACATTCTTTCCTAAATTTTGAACTTTTCATCAACTTTAACATTTGTGCTCTCAACAATAGTTTTGGTTATCTTATTATAACATCTATATGCTTTTCTCTTCAAATAATATCCATGAAAAATATCTTCATCACTTCTAGGATCAAACTTTCCAATATCATCATCTCTCTTTATATAAATTTGCTTCCAAAAATTCTAAAATACTTAACTAAGGGTGCATGTCCAAACCATAATTCATATGGTGTCTTGTCTGTGTCTGCTCTAATTTGTACTCTATTCATTGTATATAATGCTATGTTCACTACTTCTCTCTCGAATATCTTTTCCAAATCATTCTTAAATAACATAATTCTTGCTGCTTCAGTCACTGATCTGTTTCTCCTTTCTGCAATACCATTTTGTTTAGGTGTTTTAGGGGCTGAAAACTATCTCTTAATGCCATTTACTTCAAAAAAGGTGTTAAACTCTCTAGAAGTAAATTCTCCTCCTCTATCAGATCTCAAACATTTAATCTTCATTTCAGATTCATTCTCAACTTTGTTTTTAATGATCTTAAACTTATCAAATGCTTCATACTTTTCTTTAATAAATGCAATCCACATCATTCTTGTAAAGTCATCAACAAGAATCTTAAAATACCTTTCTCCATAGAATCCTCTAGTCTTGGTAGGACCACTCAAGTCTGTATGAACAATCTCCAATTTCTCTTCAAATATGAACTTCTTACTAGGAAATGAACTTCTTTTCTATTTAGCCATCACACATTCCTTGCAAATCATGTTAGTAGGCTTCATAATTTTAGGCAAATCCCTTACTACAAGTGTAGTGCTTACTTTCACAATATTATCAAAGTTTATATGACAAAACCTTTTATGCCATAACCAACTGTCATCAATCTTAGTAACTAAACATGTTATCTTAGTAGGATTCAACTAAAATTCATTACCTCTAGTTCTAGATCCTATTCCAATAAGATTTCCATCTTTGTCCTTTATCACACAAGCTTTCTCAGTAAACCAAACTTGATATTGCTTATCAACTAACTATCCAACACTCAAAATATTATGTTTCAAACCATCCCCAAAGTAAACATCTTTAGTATTAGTCTTTCCATCAAGAGTAATAGATCTTATACCTTTAATTAGACAAGGTGCATTGTTTCCAACTCTCACAACTCCTCCATCATAATTGTTAAACTTTATGAACTTCTTCATATCTCTAGTCATATGATGTGAAAAACCATTGTCTATAATCTAATTAGCTTTATTTTCAACCTAGGAAACTAAGGCTTTTATTCCTTAACATCAGTTTCAGTATTCTCTTCCTTGATTGCTACAAATCCTATGTCATCATTGTTCTCATTATCACTTTCACTTAGAGTTCTTTCAATACTAGCTTCAAGATCTTTATCATTAGATCTTCTAGACTTGAAATTATTTTTATACTTCTTAACTCTCTTAGGACACTTAGATGCAAAATGACCATATTCTTGACAAGTCAACATTTAAAAATTTTCTTACCATCTGGTTCTCTCTTCACAAAAAAGGCAATACCTTCTTCAATCTTTCAGTCCTCTTCATTTCTAGATCTACTACTAGCATAATCTCCACTCACACTAATGCTTCTTGACAAAGGAAGGCACATACTAAGAGCACTAAATGCTATCTATATTCTAGGTAAGTCTCCTGATAACCTTAGGTTCATCTTTGTTGCTTCCAATCTTCCAAGAAGAGTCTCTCTTGTAAAGTTTGTTGTACAAGGTATAACTTGTTTAATCATTTGTGTTGTCTGCTTAAATACAAGTATCAATGTCCTCAAAATTTTTCATATGATTTCATTCTCTGTCTTTGTTCCTCCACAAGCTTTTATTCCTACAACAATTTCTGACATTGTACCAATATAGCTTCTAACGGATTCATCTTCCATCATTATAATATCTTCAAATGCACATATCCAATTATGTAATCTAACTCTTTTTGCATGTTCATCACCTTCAAAACCTTTCCAAATTTCATGAGATTTTTTCACACATTTACCTGACTATATTCATTCTCTGGAAGTGCTGTCAAAAGTGCTTCTCTTGCAAGTATGTTACACATGAATAGATCTCTCTCATCATTAGAGCATGTCTCAAGATTATCTTCTTCAATGATAGTCTTATCATTCTTTGTAATCAACCAATAACCTAGTCCTAAACATAGTAGATGTGTCTTCATCTTCTCTTTCCAGCTGTCAAAATTTACTCCATCAAATTTAGGGCTTTCTTTCTTGAAATTCACCATGGATCTCCTTAAGCTATTAAACTTTCCTTTCAAGGACCTGCTGCTCTGATACCAATTGTTAGAAAGTAAAGTCCATCAAGATAATTGAGAGGGGGGGTGAATCAATTATCTAAGAATTATAACATTTGCCAATTTCAACAGCTTTCCAAATTTCATGAGATTTTTTCACACATTTTACCTAACTGTATTCATTCACCTTCTAAAGCTTTCCAAATTTCATGAGATTTTTTCAAACATTTTACCTAACTGTATTCATTCTCTAGAAGTGCTATCAAAAGTGCTTCTCTTGCAAGTATGTTACACATAAATAGATCTCTCTCATCATTAGAGCATGTCTCAAGATTATCTTCTTCAATGATAGTCTTATCATTCTTTGTAATCAACCAATAACCTGGTCCTAAACATAGTAGATGTGTCTTCATCTTCTCTTTCTAGCTATCAAAATTTACTCCATCAAATATAGGGCTTTCTTTCTTGAAATTTTCCATGGATCTCCTTAAGCTGTTCAACTTTCCTTTCAAGGACCTACTACTTTGATACCAACTGTTAGAAAGTAAAGTCCACAAAGATAACTGAGAGGGGGGGGGGGTGAATAAGTTATCTAAGAATTATAACATTTACCAATTTCAATAGCATTTAAAAATGTAAGAAATGTAATTACCAGCCATAGAAAGATATTCATACACAATAACACAATGACACAAGATAGTTTGACTAGGGAACCTCTTGATCAAAGAGTAAACTCTAGTGGGAATCATGCCAACAAAAGATGCACTAGTATGAATATTCCTTGTGAAAGGATGTACTCTCTTAGGAGTCTTATGAAATACATTTAGTACATATGAATCCTTGTTAGGAGATTTTGAATCCCTATTAAAAGATTCTAACCCTTTTAAGAGTTATGGAAGACAAAAGGACCCACTACCCAAATATCTTCAATTGCAAGATCACTGAGCACATTGTCCAACTGACCTTAGGATTCTTCAACATAATAATAAGAAATATGTTACCTCCTTCTTACTATGCCGAACTACACTTACTGCTATATCAGATCTCAATCTCAGATCTTTGTACTTCGCATTTCTTCCTTCATACTTTTGCTTTCACAACTGCATAGGCTCTCTTCTTCACTTCATGCATACATTTGCATCAATTACTTGCTCATCACAATTCATACATTCTTATATACATACATACCCAACAAGGAAAAAAATTCCTTCCTTTATACCACACTCAAACAATTACAAACGAGTCGGCACACAATTACAAAATAAAAGTTTACACACACTACAACAAAGATTTACACAAAGCTGTCAGCTTCCAAATGCAATAACTCTTCACTCCTATGACTTCAAAGTTTGCACTATCAACCACATCACTAAAAATGTGTCTCAAACTTCCCTTTAACTATGAAAAGCTAGATTCCATCCCGATTAGAAGATATCATCTGATTTCCACAAACTGCTACTCAGGAACACTGCCAGAATATTGCTTCTACCAAAATGCTTATAACTTTCATGAATAAAAATATTACTATCTACACTCTTAACCATAGCCATATAACATATAAAATAGCATAACCTCAATATCGCATATCCCCAACTATAATATAACACGTGCACTAATCAAAACACTATCTACTCCTCTGTGAATCTCCAAAAGATCACTGGGTTGACATCAATGACAATCAAAGTCATGAATGCAAGAACAATTGCTACACAAATGACCAACAAGCATTCATTCCTAACATCAAGTTCATTTCTTTTTTTGGTAGGTTCACCTTGTTCATCAGTTTGTGTTGCTTGTTGTTCTACATTGTTTTCCTGTTGACCGGTTAGCACAGACTGCGGCATCGATAAATACTCTCGATGTTCAATGTAAGTAAATTTATTGTAGTCTTTTAGTTCCTTTGTACTTTCCTGTATGTTCTTGTCATCAAAATTGTCAACATGGACATTAGTACTTTCAGTTATCCTATTTGTGACCTTATTCAAACATTTGTATGCTTTACTTGTAGAGGAATAACCCAAAAATATCCCTTCATCTCCTTTTGAGTCAAATTTTCCTTTTCTTTCATATTTCAAAATAAAGCATTTACTACCACAAATCCTAAAATAACTTACAATAGGTTTCTGTCCAAACCATAGCTCATAAGGTGTTTGGTTGGTATCCTTCTTCAGTTGTACTCAGTTAAGAACATATATAGTTATACTGATAGCTTCCCTCAAATATGTCTAAGCAACATTCTTCTATATCATCAATCTTCTAGCATAGTCAATTATTGATCTATTCTTTCTTTCAGCAATTCCATTTTGCTGAGGTGTCCTCGGTGCAAAGACCTATCTTTTAATCCCATGCTCATTATAGAAATTATTAAATTCATTAAAGATAAATTCACCTCCTCTATCAGATCTTAAGCATTTTATTTCTTTTCTAGTTTGTTTCTCTACCTTATCTTTATACCATTTAAACATCTTAAAAGCTTTAGATTTCTCCTTCAAGAACATAATAGTCATCAGTCTAGTATAATCATGAACAAAAAGAATAAAGTATCTCTCACCATAATAACTCTAAGTTCTCATATGACCACACAGGTCGGTATGAACCAACTCAAGTATCTTCTTTGTTGAGTATTCTTTGCTTTTGAAACTAGACTTAGTCATCTTACCTTTCTAACATTCATGGCACATGTCATGATCAGGTTTTGACAAGTTAGGCAATCCTCTAACTCTTTTCTTTTTACTAATCTTGATCATGTTGTCAAAGTTCACATGGCATAACCTTTTATGCCACAACCAAGCATCTTCATCCTTTATTAACAAACAAGAAGATTGATCCTTATCAAGATAGAATAGATTATCTCTTAATTGTGTACTAGTTCTGACAAGTCTTCCTTCTTCATCATAAATCTTCGCCTTTTTTCTCTCAAAAGCTAGTCAGTGGCCTGAATTGTTCAGCTGAGCCACACTTAACAAGTTATAGTTTAGTCCATCTGCCCAGTATGCATTTTCACATTTTATTCTATTATTGATCAAAAGTGAACCTTTACCTCTTACCATAAAAGGTGCATCATTTCCCATTCTCACAAATCCTCCATTGTATTCTATAAGCTGATCAAACTTTTCTACATCATTGGTCATATGATGTGTACAACCACTGTCTATGATCCATGTATCATTTATACTTACTTTAGAGATCAGTGTTGTCTCTTCATATTTCTCTTCTTCTTTTGAATCATCTTTCATAGAAACAAATACAACTTCTATATCATCATCAAAATTAGTTTCAGTATCAATATCTTCAGCTATGTAACATACCTTTTTGCCTTTGTCATCTTGGTTGTCTTTGTTGTTGTGTCAGTAGTCTCTATTAACTCTTCTTACATAGCTTCCTTCAGATCGATCTTTGGATCTATCATCATCTTTCTTCTATGGACATCTAGTAGCAATGTGACCAACTTCTTTACAATTAGAACATGCCAAAGGTAGCTTGCCTTTATACCTTCCTTTTACTTTGGGCAATCTTCTGGCCATAAGAGCTTCTAGCTCATCAAGTTCATCATCGATATTACCATCACTGTCATTATCTCTATTATTCCTGCTAGATTTACCAATCTTCAAAGGAGACATGAACATGGATTCAATAGGGGGACCAACACTGTTATCAAAATTATTCAATTCAAAGGTTGTGAGTTTACCAATTAGAGTGTCAAGAGTAAGGTTGGATGTAGCTCTTGTTTCATGAATTGCAGATATCCTAATTGCATAAACTGATAGCAAAGTTCTGAGAATCTTGCTTATCACTGTTTCATCATCTATGACTCCATCTAATGCTCTAATATCATGTACTACCTCTTTCAATATATTTGAGTATTGTACAGTGTTCTCACCTTCTTTCATCCTCATATCATCTAATCTACCTCTCAGGCTTTCAGCTCGGGCTCTTTTGACATTGACATCTCTACTATATATCAAATTTAACTTGTCCCACATTTCTTTAGCAATAGTGCATCCCTTAATATCTTCAAATTCAACATCTGTACAGGCAGCAGCAAGTTCCATCATAGTAATGTTGTGTTCATGCCTATCTCTCAGTTGATCAAGTGTTAGGGGACCAGTGGGCGATGCAATGTAGCTATTCTCCATCAATTCTAGTGAAAAATTCCCAATTCTAGATATGTGCAGCTTCATCTGACTTTTCCATACTATGAAGTTCTCTTTATTTAGTTTCAATAATTCCCTCTTATACATCTTGAGATCTTTGTGCTTAAGTACTTAAAACTTTGTTCTAAACAACCACAACTCTAATACCAATTGTTATAATAACTGAGAGGGGGGTGAATTAGTTATCTAGTGTCCCAAAATAAAATGTATAATTCAAATCAAAATCTTATGCTACTTAGTAAACATAAAATACTTTTACTATTTGTGCTTTTACTGATTACCAATCTAATACTTATAACTATTACTAATCAAATCTAACATGTAATATGCAAAGTATGATAACAAACAAATATCACAATCAACACATAACATAAGATATTTAACATGGAAACCTTGTAAAGGGGAAAACCACTTGGGACCAAAAACCCAAAAATGTTCACTCTTCTGAAGTGAGGTTGATAAAGACCCAACCCTATTAAAGGTTACAAACACACTATCAGTTGTGACCTTATCAGAGGATTTTATACTAGAAGTTATCATCCAACCAGCATTCACTATGGGGTTGATAGGATAACAATGTTCATTCTATGAATGATACATCATAAGACTTTTAGAGTCTACTCAGCTAAGAGATTTTGACTATTTACAATGGTTAAATATGCAACAGTAAATGATCTACCTTAATAAAACTTCAATTGCATATTATAGACCAATATTTAGCTCATACAAATCTTTCTAATCAATATTTCACTTCAGATTCAAGACTGTATCAACTTACTGTCCATCGGTAATAATTCTTTGTAGCTCGATAATTGTTCTGCAGCTTGGTTCTTAGTAACCAATATGATCAGAATGCATGAAAGCTTCTTCATGTGATACTCATGTAGTATATTCTTCTTTTGGCATTAGTTTCATAATGAAACCCCTAGTCTCTTATATAGATGATTAAATCATTTTCTTTTTGTCCATCAAATTTTGCCACTTAATCATCTTCATTGATTTTTTTGTTTCAAGCTTCCTCAACTGATGTGTCAATAACTTGTTTCAATCTACTCTGTTAGATCTTCCTTTAATTTTGTTAGTCATTGATCTTCATAACAAACATTATCTATTACCACTGAAATTGAGGTACTTTACAGCTCATCAATCTTATCAACTAAACTTATCATTTAATTCATTCTGTTATGCTCGGTTAACAAAGAAATGTGTCAGTGAACACAAGCTTAGTTAATATTGTGCTCGGTATACACTACACTTCATCGATGTATACTATAAAATGCTTCATTTACTGACAACACTGCTTTGTGTCTTTCAACTCTATTCTTCATTATAAATGAATGCAACATAATAAAGTCAATAACATATGGTCATAGACTCATCAACAAGTTACTTAGTGTGTTCCTTATCCTCATCTGACATGTACATCTTTTCTCATGTGGATTTCTCTATTCTTCATCTCTTTCACCTTTCTTCAGATGTATCAGTATAGTAACTTACAAGATAAGTACTGTCAAGCTAGTTGACATCAATGAAAATATAATAATAATTTAATCATAGTACATATCTAATCAACAACTTCTCAGTGATCTTTAATCACAGATTCTTCATTCAGATTCCAAAATCAGTTGTAGTCCAATAAAACTTACCACACCAAGCATGACCAAGAAACATTGTTATTACTAAGTGTCAATGAACTGACGCCTTCAGTTATTGAGCATTCTTTAGAGACCAAGCACCTCGGTAAGAACAAAAATTGACCATCCAGTCTCCCAAACTAAGAAAGTACTCCACTTAACCAAGATCAAAACTAACAATCTACTTTCAAAGAAAAACATATGTTTGGTTGATATAGGATTTCCAAGAATCCTAGGATGCTCCTACATCAGACACCCCAGGTAAGAAAAATTTTCTCATAAGGAAATCAGGAATGTCTCAAGGGAATCAGAATAGGTATCCCAAATCTATTCTTCACCCATATCTCCTCCTTCCTTTCACTCCAAGTATTATTTACTTCATTCACTTCTCCCTATAGCAAGTTCTTCTTCTTTCCACTTTTCTTATCCTTGCAATCGACAACTACTAGCAACCAACTCTGACCACTACCAATCACATCAGTGTCTTAGTAAGGTTCATCCTCTCTGGACTCCTCAATCAAATCAATATCATATGCATCCCTCTATGTCATAAATGTCATAATCTATTGTACCATCTCTCTTAGAAAGACCATCTATCTCTTGATCTCAACAAACTCTTTAGATATATCATTCTACTTCTCCTTCAAACTAGACTTTTCAGGAATAGGTTCATCAACCTTGTGCTCCTGAGGTTTATCACATGGAAAAAACCTAATAACTCCACATTCCTTAGTCCCTATCTCCTATAAAGGTAACAACTTATGTTGAGCTCCTTCATTCCTAACCACATAGGTGTTAGCATGACCATCAAACAAAACATTTCTAGCAAACTACCAAGGCCTACCAAGAAATAGATGACATGGATCCATAGGCAACACATCACACAATATCTCATCCCGGTAAGACCCAATCTAAAAATTAACCAAGAATTTTTCTTCAACTCTAACCTTAGACACATCTTGTATCCAACTAACATGATAAGGGTTAGCGTGTTTCCTTCTTTCCAAATTCAATTTACTAACCATTTCATTTAAAACAAAATTCTCAGAACTACCACCATCAACTATGACATTACATACCTTATTATTTCACTTACATCTAGTTCTAAATAGATTTCTTGTTTGCACAGGTTCATGGACACATGCAGCTAATCTCCTAGTGATAAGAGTCTCACCTTTTTTTGGCAATATTCACAATATCTTCTTATGTAGTCAGTACCACCCTCTTCTTATGACAATGAAAACTTCTATGACCAGCTTCACCATAGTTATAACAAGTAACAGTGAACTCATTCTTCCTCCTTCCTCTCTATCCACCATTGAAGTTCTTAGTACCTTGACCACTACTAGATCCCACATTAGTATTCTTAGGATTCTCTACAACATTACTTTCAACAATTGTTTCACCAATTTTACCACCTTGGTTCCTATTTTCTATCTTCCTTCATACTTCTTATTCAACTTCTCCTCAATCTTTAATGCCATCTGATAAGAATCTCCAATAGTTGTCAACTAAACAATAAATAACTCCTCTTGAATACTATGTCTCAAACCATAAACATACCTAGCAGCCTTCTCTTTGTTAGCTTTAGCATGACCAATCCTAATCAGTATACTCCTGCACTAATTTATTTATCCTCTTCAAAGCTTGCATCTTCTTAAACATCTCTAATTCATAGTCCACTGGAATGAATTGCTTCTTCTTGTCAACCATTCAGCTCTATTTAATGCTCTTTTCTTTTCCTCTTCTACCTCTCTCCAACTGAATTTCTCTCCACCAAATATTTCCACGACCCTTCAATTTAGTATTTGCAAACTGAACCCTATCAGGATCTTCTATCTCCTCATACTCAAAGTACTCATCTATCTCATTGATCCAATCAATCAATTCTTTTGGTCTAAGGCTTCTAGAAAATGTAGAAACTTCTACCTTAGGTCTTTTCCCAATCTTAGACAACTTTTAGGATTCTATTCTCCTTTGTATCTCTAGAATCTTCTATAGCTTCTTCAAAATGATCTTCTTCCTCAAATTCATCATCAATACCTTCCTTTGGTGTAGTCTTCTTCTTTCTCAATTATTCTTTTAGATCTTGCACTTGTTTGTGCAAAGCTCTAGAATCTTCAAGGCTAAGTTCTCTAGCAGGTTCTTCCTTAGAGGCATCTTCAAATCAAGATTCAAAATGCTTCTCCTTCAGTGATTTATACACACATTCAAGATCAACATACTTTGATACCACCTAATGTAGTCAAGGTTGGGGAATCTAATGAAGGACTGTCTGACCTTGTAGCCAAACCAATACGTAGCAGAAATACACAATAACAACAACAATAAAATCTAATATAGAACAGAAATCTTAATTCATCAAATCACCAATTACATGTAATGTACCAGGCTATAAGGCCTTCCTAATTATGGCTAGATACAAATCAAGTAATAGTCTACAAGATCTCGTAGGATACAAATCTTTTCCACAACATCAGTATTCAACTAGCCCAGGTCTGTAACATGCAACACACTTGTAGGGATCTAGGAAAGACCTAAACTTGTAGTCAAACTTACAAGAAATCTTCTTGTTCCTAAGCTCATAGGCTACTAACTTCCACCATGCTTTGATGGCCCTAAACAATTACTCAAACATCCACTTAAATACAAAATCCCAGCCACAAGTTGGCTTACAAGGATATATAAATATTAAATGCCAAAACATCAGTTGGCTCTCAATAGCCCTACAAATAAATAAACTCTCCAAGATGGCCCCAAATAGTCATTAGATCCACATAAAAGACTGCAATATGCTAGATCTAGGTCCCCACACATCCTACATTCAATCCATAACTTGAGGAGTGCTACCCAAATCAATGGAACCAGTCAGCCAAGCTGATCCATCCAAACAAACCAAGTTGGCAAGCAAGAACACCAAGCAATAGAGAAATAACTAAGGGCCAAAAACTAACCATGCCAAGCATGACCAAGAAATTCCATTATTACCAAGTGTCAGTGAACTGATGCCTTCAATTACCAAGCATTGTTTAGAGATTGAGCAGCTCGATAAGCATAGACACGGAGCAACTAGTCTCCCAAACTAAGCAAGTACTCTACCAAACCAAGATCAAAACTAACAACCTACCTTCAAAGACAAACATGTTTTTGGTTGATACAAGATTGCAAAGAATCCTTTGATGCTCCTACATCAAGATCAATCGAGTACAAAATGGTAAGACTATTTCATTTAGGAAGGTATGTTGTTTAAAGGAATTCAGTTGTGTATACCGAGAGGAGCAATGAGAACAAATTTGATAAAAGAGAAACATAGTAGTGGTTTGGCTAGACATTTTGGAATTGATAAGACATTGAATTTTCTTAAGGAGAAATACTTTTGGCCATATTTGTATAAGGATGTTCATAAATTTGTGAAAAGTTGTGGAGTTTGTCAAGTTGCAAAAGGAGTAAGTCAGAATACTGGATTGTATGTAGTGATTGCTATATCTAAGAAACCTTGGATTGACATCTGTATGGATGTTTTTATTGGCTTATCGAAGATAGTAAGAGGTAATGATTCTATATTTGTTGTGGTAGATAGATTTTCTAAGATGGCACATTTTATACCTTGTAAGAAGACATCAGATGTAGTGAATATAGCAGATCTTTTCATTAAGGAAATTATCAGATTACATGGATTACTAAGGAGTATTATCTCTGACCGAGATAGTCAATTTGTTGGATACTTTTGGAAGACTCTTTGGAGAAATTTGGGTACCAAGTTGAAGTATAGCTCTACATTTCACCCACAAAATGATGGACAGATAGAGGTTGTAAACAAAAGTTTGGGTAATCTTTTGAGATGTTTAGTTGGAGACACACCAAGTAATTGGGATTCTATGTTGGCACAACTAGAGTTTGCATATAATAATTTAGTGAATATCAGTACTAGAAAACACCTTTTGAGATTATAAATGGCATACAATAGAGAGGTATATCAAATTTGAGAGACATTGCTGATGAAAAGAAAAGTGTTGAAGGAGTAAAATTTTCTAAGTACATGAAGACATTGCATGAAGATGTGAAACTTAAGCTAGAGAAAAGTAATTACAAATACAAAGATAGAACTGATAGATCAAGAAGACACAAGAATTTTAATGTTGATGATGAAGTAATGGTTCATTTGAAGAAAGATGGATTTCCTGTTGGAACATATGGGAAGCTAAACATGAAGAAATTTGGTCCTTGCAAGATATTGAGAAGAGTTGACAATGGAAATGCTTATGAGATTGAGTTACCTGATGACATGGATATTTCACCAATTTTTGACATTGTAGATTTGTATGAGTACCATGAACCCCACTAGTAAATTTGACCCACTTTTTAGACCAACATTTCTGACCAAACATTAAAATGATTTTCCTTGGTTGGTTTATAGAAGGAAAATTTTGATTTGTTTTTAATCCATACCCATGTTGGTAGAAATTTCGACTAATACTGTGAAGGTCAAAAGTTTGACCAACATAGGAATAATAATAAAAAAAAGGTTTCATTTCTCATTTCATTATTCTAGGAATGATGAATTAGATCAAGGGAAACATGTGAAGGAGGATCGCCTGTAAGGATTTCCTTATCTTAACCTAGGCTATTTTTTAAACTTCAAATTTGTCTGGATTTTCCTTTTAAGTTATTCAAGATTTAGTTTGGAATTAAAGGATTGTGTGTTATGTTTAGATGTGATGGCATTGAAAGGAAACCAACAGACGAGAATTAATGTTTACTTTTTAATGTTACAACATTCTCCACGCATTCTTTAATGTTAAATTTAATAAGAAAACTACATTTTCCTATAAAAATGACTATTGTTTATCTTGGCACGAGCCTGTAGAGATTGAAATGCAAAATTTTATCTTATGGAAAGTTTTTAAACCCTCCTAGCTTTTTTTTGTAGTTGGTTTTAACCTTTTTGGTTGAGTTTGGAGGGAGAAACATGTAGCTGAATCTTGAAGACCATGTTTGTGCCCTAGTTGAGGGTTTTTCTATTCATCCTTCCATTTCTCCCAAATGAACCAGTGAAATACTTTGTAACTTGGTGAAAGGGGAGATTGGGGGATGAATTTTAATAATTTCATGATCTCAATATGGGAGGATGTAGTTGGAGGGAGTTTCTATTGATGATAGGCCAGGCATCCAAAATGTGACTGGACCCTACTATAGTTGCAAACCCCATAACTTCCACCTGGA
This sequence comes from Chamaecyparis obtusa, assembly GCA_027943335.1. NCBI lineage: Eukaryota > Viridiplantae > Streptophyta > Pinopsida > Cupressales > Cupressaceae > Chamaecyparis > Chamaecyparis obtusa. The sequence continues at coordinate 761,084 of BSBK01000670.1, forward strand.
ATTGAATTAAATACTAAAACTTGGGATTTAGGCTATTTACATAAGCCTTAAGAGGTTCCCAATGCTACCACCAAGAAAGCCATGATTTTGTTAGGTGCCCCTTCTTTAAGCACAATATTTAGACCTACGTGAATTTTGAAGTCAGGGGATGTAGGTGAGGATCCAATCATTTCCATTTTGGTAGAGTGAATATCTTATGGATTTTGTTTGAGAAATCCTATAATAGTTGTGTCTTCTTTGGGAAAAGTTGGTATTGTCTTCTCAAAGATAGTTTTGAGGCCTAGAAGGGTATTGGAGCAACAGTGAAACCTGTGTGCCAAGAGTATGATTAATCAAATTGAGGGGGTGGATATGCTTTGTAGGTTTTTCAGACTGACCTCTCCCTTACATTGGAATTTATAAACTTGAGGCACCTTATATGTTTTTCCACGGAACCCTATTAATGAAATTAGTTATATCATATGATTGAGTTAATGTTCCTAACCATAGTATGAGAGATACCTTTTATGGATTATGTTTCAATGATTACCTAACATAATTGCAAAGTCTTAACTAGGATCTATCTTATTCCATAATTAGTAAATGATATTGTTAACTGTATTCCATTTCCTACTTTACTTAGGATTGTAATTTTAGGGAAAAAACTAGGGCATTAGAGAAGGGGACATTACACTTATCCATCTTAATTCAAAAGTAACCCAAATGCAACTAAGTGAGACCACTAATTTTTTTTTTATAATGGATCACATAATCTTATGATTTCCATTAATCACCTTAATGGATCACACAATCAAATGACTGTATCTATTCCAAGAACCCATCTTTGAACCTATCCATATGGCCTGAGTCTAACTTGATCACTTAGACTCACCTAGCAAAGTTAGAAGTAATTTTGAGTTTGTGTTTACCTGATTTGCAAGAACCTAGTTAACTTGGTGTTTGAGGGGTAATAGTGGAGGATTATAATATGAAAGGATATAGATTATAAGAGGAGATTATAAATTATATCTGGAATTTACTGTAAATAAGAAATTTGAAAAGGAGGGGGATTCACAAGTTCCCAACATATAAATTATGAGTCAAACTATTTAGGCTGATAGATCACTGTAGCCACTATTGAACATCATATTTCCTTCTAAAAAGGTTGGAAACTACATTAATACATATGTTCTTATTGGGAAAGCATTAAAATCACCATTTGGTGTTCAAAGAGATCAGAGATTAAAGAAGACTAGCAGTCCATTATGAAACTAGGTATTATATATTAAACATCCTTGGTGTTTACATTAAGAATGGATTGATTCATAGATATATAAGACAACCCTTCATTATTGCAATTTATTCTAATATTAAAGACAAGAATATTCAATTCATTAAAATATTAATCAGTAAGAAGTGGGGCAAACTTAGAATAATATCATAGTAGATATTACCAATTCAAATTCTAATAGAGAGTTTTAGAAAAAAATTGAACAAGGTTCTACTTAGAAACCATAAACATACCACTATGATGAGGCCTGTTTGAACAAAGATGAATATTACATCCATAAAAGTACCCATACATGTAAGGAAATCCACCTTATCTACCTTCCATATGAAATAAGTTGCAGGGAAGTTAATGAGACCAACAACTGCTACAATTATGGTGGTGTTAGAAAATTAGAGTTAGAAGCAAAAGAGTCACCATGACTATTATAGCCATTACAATATATATTAGCTTAGTAATCTTTTATTCAGTTGCTAAGCTATTTCCAATTGCAAGGCATAGCCACTAAGTATTGCAATACTCTTTATTTTGTATGAGTTTCTTTTCGAACCTAGTCAATATAAAAAAATGCATTGGAAGAAGGGAATGTGAATGTAACATAGAAATGGATATGGATACAATATATGTGAAAACATGCATTTAACAAAAGTTCTTTAATCTTTGAAAAAGTTTTTGTGCTGCATTTATATTTTTTTGCATTTAATTTGTAGCATTTCTAGGGTTTCAAGAGCGGTTCTATCAACAGAAGGATTGATACATCTTATCTTCAAGAAGCTCATATGTTTCCAAGACTTGTTTTGGTCTCTAGTTCAATGATTGTATGCACAAAGATTCCATACATTGTATTCTACACTGGCAATGACCAAATTAAAGGGTTTTTGTAATGTCTCGTGTTAGGACTATGTAATATAGCTATCAAATTTCAATGCACAGGTACTTCTATAATGTTCCCTTAAGGGATTTCTAAGGATTTTGTCTATATTTTTATAGTTTAAATTATAATATTCTCCTTTCTATATAGCTCCAAAGTCAATTCTTTTTCTAAGGATTTTGTCTATATTTTTATAGTTTAAATTATGAATGGCTAGCTATGAAAAAGAGAGGTATTCATCTTTTCAAGCTTGCACTTGATCAAATTGTGGCATTCTTTTGTCAAGGCTTAAGATAAAATGGGAAACAAATTTCACACTTCAATTTTAAGGATCTCCTTGTTAAGAGATTGGGAAAGAACAAGTGTGTGTTTGAGTGTGTGGAACAAAGAGAGGCAATAGGGATATGGTCTTCACTCTTTGAGTGTATCAAACTCCTAAACTTGTCGACCTAAGTTCATTTCTTGTTTTCTAGATACATGCTAGAGAAATAGTGGGCTCGCCTCCCAAGTTTACCTTAACAAGGCTGGTGAGAGGGACAGCCCAAAGTGGGATACACTTGCTTTTGTTGTGGGAATCCAACCCACTCTAAAAAGAAATACGTGTATCCTTAATGGGGTGCATGACAAAAGGATCTTAATTTTTCAACCTTCCTCTAGTAGTCCTCAAGGATTGTGTAAAATCATACCTTGGTGCATGTGGGAAGCCCCTTAACATACTTGGGGGATGAGAGATTAAAGTCCATTTTGAACAAAATCCATATTAAATCCTAGATCAATTAGCAAGCCTACCTCATTAGAGCCATTTAAAAGCCAAATTTGACCTAAGGTAGAGTGCTTGGAAGAATTTCTTGTGATAATTGATAAAATCATTATGTTGTGCTTGAAGATCTTTGATTACAAAAAGAAAAACATTCATTAAGATCCAAAAATCAATTAATAATAAAAATTCAAGAGAATATTCTATTCACAAGAATTCAGAAATGGAAAAAGAAATGGAAACATTATCCAACAAATCCTCATTAAGAACTTTGTTTCCTTACCTCTATGATCAAGAAGAACATCATGAATGCCTTATCTTTGATAATTCAAAATTTGATAAAAAAGAATATCATGAAAATCCTATATTTGATCAAAAATATCCTAATGATAAACCAATATTTGATGAAGAACCTATTTCAAAATATCAAGAGAATCTCATCTTTGATCAAGGAAATCAAGAGGAATTAGTCCAATCTCAACAATATTCATCATATGGAAACCCTTGGAGAAACACAACTACATCCAAATATCCTTGGGATAGAACGTTCACTCCTTTGGGAATTTCACATGAATCAGCTTTGGAAAAACTCCTTGAAAATGATCTCATCACATTGCCTCAAATCACTTCATGCGGTTTTATCTTTTTGAGAAACTATTGTGCATATCATAGACATAATGAGCATGAAACTTCAGATTGCATAGAGTTGAAACATAAAATCCAAAATATTATTGATGATGACATAATTGAAGTTGAAAATCCTAATGAATCATCTAATGAAGATACTACTCTCAAGAAAGATCAAACTTATGAACACAAGTCTAGTAGTGGTCCTCTTATAACTTTCACCTATTCCACCATTCCTCCATTTCATATAGAAGAAAAGCTATCCCATGTTCCTCCATCAAACAAAGATCCAAATAATTTTCATAATGACTATGTATACCCTCAAGGGATACCTCTAAAAGAGATCCAAGCTAAGCTACATCTTTCTACAAACTTCTTTCATACTTCAAAGGTTATAGAATCCAAGCCTTCATGTGCTAAAATGCCTATCATTACTATTTCAAATAAACCTTCATTATCCATTGAAGAATCCCTCGCACAGATCCAAACTCCTACATTGTCCTTAGAAGTGGCTCCATGTCAAGAGACTAATCAAAAGTGCAAAGAATCAAGTCTTATTAAGGATCAAGATCAATATATTATCCCTCCTTATCCTATAGTTGACCAAAGTCCCATATCCCAAGAGTCCATTGATGAACCCTTCATACCCTTCCATTTCTTTCAAGAAGATGCCCTTCCATCTCAAACAACCCATATTCCTTCACTTCTTACATCCTACCCATATCCTAAGAAAGATCAAGGTATTCCTTCCATCTCCAATGAAATTATTGAAAATGAAAAGAAAGGTATTCTTCCTAGGCTATCAAAAGATCCTTGTCAAGATCAAAGTATCCCAACATCCACTTTTCATAAGCCTCCATATCTACCTCAAGCTTCAACTACTCATATCAAAGTCACTCCTATCAAAGATACATATAAGACTATTAGTACAAATATAAATCCAAAAGATGAAAGCTTTGGTCATGCAGCTCAAAATAAAGATGTTGATATCCCTCCCACATATCATTTACCTCCATTTTCACATAAACATATTCCTTCTACATCCTCCAAATCCATCCTTGGTCCCTATATTCCAAATTTTAAACCTTCATATCTTCCATCTATATTGGGTCCCTACATCCCTCCATCAACCTTTCTTACCATCCCTATCCCACAATCCACTTACCCTATACCCTATCAAGATCAACAAAGACATAAATACTTGAGAAACTAAACACCCATCCATACAAACCCTCCATATCAAACCATCCACATGAACCATCCATATTAACCTTATTCATCCACCAATCCTAAGTCCTTTGGAAGAAATTTGAATGTGCAACATAAAAATCAGAAAACCAAGAATCGACTTATGTATTAAGAGCACCATGTCCCATCTAATCAACATGTGAATGAAAGGAAAAATGAAATATTCAAGAGACCACAAAGGTCCGTCAAGAAAAAATAAAAATCAAAGAAAACGTGGGTTCCTAAATCCCTCATTGAAGAAATGCATTCAAAAGCATCCAAAAGGAAAGAAAAATCAATGAAAGTGTGGATTCCCAAGTCACTTTTGAAGGACTTACACACAAAATATAACTCAAAGTTGATATTTAAGCTTCCAAAGGCTTCCAGTCCACATTCTCCCAAATATATTCCATCTCATCCATCCATTTTGAGTCCTTGTGTCCCAAGATCCATATCCTCTCTTACATCAAAATCCCAAGCTATTTCACCTATTTTTCCTCCATTATTCCACTACCATTCAATGTGTGTGTCAATGTTGATCTTGATAATGCTTATTATCCTCCTATTCATTATCCTTCCATTTTATTTTTCACACCCACACATGGAAAGACTTATTATCCTCTCATTCATTATGCTTCCATTTCCATTATCCAATTCATTGCATAAATCTTTAGCCACCCTTTACCTTATCCACCATATCACCTTTCCATCACCCTATCAACATCTTTGAGCATACCTTTTAGAAGTCTTGGCTCATCATATCATACCTTTTCAAGGAGTATCCAAAGAGCATGAAGCTTGAGTTCATCCAAAAAGAGAAAAAAAAAAAAAGAAAGACAAAGAAAAAGAAAAGAAAAGAAAGCCATCCTATGGTGAAAACCACTTCTTGTGGCATCTTGGACAAGTACCATAATGAAAACCTAGAAAATAGGCATCATGCGTAATTCCTCTCTCTTGCACTCTACACTTGGGGGCAAGTTTCATCCATCATATCCTCTAGCTTTCTACCATTGATCTCACTTGCATCTGTATTACATCTTTCACCTTTGATCTTGACAAGGTTGAACATATCTATGAGCATTAAGTATCTTGACTTGAGTTATCCGATCCATCAGCTTATTCACTTGTTGCATTCACACTACCTTATCATGATCTTCCTTATCCTAAAGCCACCTTTCCTAAGAAACCTTCCCATAATCCCAAACTATTCACTCATAGCCTTCACCATCCCTTTATCATGATTGCATGATCATATACACATTGATCCCTTGATCTTTATCCAAGTGAAAAATAAAAGAAATGAAAGAAAAAATGTTAGAAAATGTCTCTTGATATGTCCACTCCTTTGGACCATTGTCATGACACTAGGTCATTATTCCGTATGCTATCCAACACCACATCATTGGCCTATATTGAGATATTATTTTTCCCTAGCTTGAATAATCTTGAGGAGATGGTCCTATGGGTAAGACACTTGCTTCATCCATCATTGCCTACTCATTGGTGAATCATCAGTTTTCAAATCCATCTTTCATGTCCTATACCTTGGTAGACATTGGGGACAAATTCAAAGTGATCTTGCTTAAGAACTAGTAATCTCTAAAAATCTAAAAAGGTGAAAATGTTTCCCATAAAAAATCAAAAACATCAAAAATTTCTAAAAATTCAAAAACATCAAAAATCTCTAAAAATCCAAAAAAAAATGAAAATATTTTAAAAATCTAAAAATTGCAAATCTTAAGTAAACAGTCAAAAGTTACATTGCCCAACAAAGCATGATCTTTGCTAAATCAAACTAGGGGCACCAATCAAAATCAAATGAGCTTAGCAAAATACACACAAGTTGGCTTAAATCATTGCATCAAAATTGGAAAATAGCTACACATGAACATAGTGATCTATATCACATTTCAAACATCCAAATATTTGATCTAAACAACAACGTTTGATAAAATCAGATCAAAATCTAAAAAGCTTAATCAAATCTTCAAAACAACAAATCATATCAAAATCTAAAAGGCTTAAACATAACTAAGGATCAAAGTGGATGAAATCTTTGAAATATGGATCTACAAACAAAAGCAAAAATGTTCAAAGTGTTACTTGATTGGTGAAACCATGTCTTTTTAGAAAATCAATGAAGTCTTGGACTAGATGAGCGATGATGAAGACATGATTTCTTCTTGAGTGCTTGTTAGGCTATTTCATAGCAGTATGCAAATCTGTCTAATGATATGATCATCAAAGAATCATCGAGGACATTTTTATATGAAAGGGGTTAATTCTTTAATTTTTTACTTGCAATATTAAAATCTAAGGAAAGAGGTATTCATATCATCATGGTTGAACTAGTGAGGGTTGTACCAATTTCATGTTCCAAAAAGCTCAATGATGAAAATAAGCTTCCAAAATATTGAATAATGATAGTTAGCTACATACATCATAGATTAGATGCATTGTATATATTGTTTTTCCTTTCTTAGCTTCATTTTCAAGAGGAAAATAGAAAGGGGGTGGAGTTATCATCATCAAAAGACCAAATCAAGATACATCAAATGAACAATGATATCATCAATGGTACATCATCAAATTTCTTGAAATTTACATCATCGAAGTCCTGATCAACATCATCAATGCTTGAAGCATCCATCATCAAAAATTCTGCTCAATCTGATCATCAAAGGTACATCAACATTATCAAGATACATCTTTAAATGTTTGTTCCATCAAATGAATCATGCTTCATCAAGGACATCATCAATAATCAATCATTCTAATCAAATAGGGGAAACTTAATCATGTTCATCACCTTCTCTTCTATCAATCTATAATTCTAAAACATCTAATCATATCACGTATCAAATATAGATCAGTCAAATCATCCAATTGATCATCTAATGTCAATAAAGTTATCCTATCATCCATTTGCCCATCTTGAGCACATCAAATTTCTTAACTCTAGATCATGAGGGAGGAAAATCATTGTTTTGTCTCTCTAGATCTTGAGAGAAAAATATCAACCCATCAACTTATCCTATCAAATTGACATCAACATCAACCAAATGATTTTGACTAACATCAAACGATACCAAACTATCATCAACTTATCCGGAGCATCAACATCTTATCAATCAAATCTTTTCACATCAAATTCTCTCATGATTGGGGCATTTCAAATTTCTATATCAGGAAACAAATTGAAACTTCCCAATCTCAACCAAATAAGCCACAATCATTTCGATTCATTTCCTAAGGGGGCATGCAATCATATCATCATCAGATCATCAAATCAGGAGCATGACCATCAAATCAGAGCATAACTTTTCTCTGGAAATTTTTTTCTTATCAATCAAATGGGGCATCAAACATTCAATCCAATCAAATCTACCATCATATCAAAACAATCATTAGAGAACCATATCAAGAGAGTTTCATATCGATCATATCTACATCAACCTCATATCAAAAATCAAGATCGACCATCAAAAGACCATCAATCGAATTAGGACCTATCATTAAGCAAGATTAGAGTATTCTTTGAATCAACACGCTTCACACGTCAACTCAAAGAGGGGCATTTGTAAGCACCTGAAAAATGGACAAAGGTTAAATCAAAGAAAATTGAGTCAAATCAAGGCAAATCGAGGAAATAATTGAATCAATTAAATCCCAATGCATAATTATCCAATCAAAATAAAAATAAAATCCTAATTCAAGATAAAACAAAATTGAGAACACTTTAATCAAGTGCAATCAAATCAAAATACAATTAAATTAATTAATTGTATAGTCTTGGACTAAATGAAATTCAACCCATTCAAGGGGTACATGGCTAAAATAAATCAATTAAATCAATTAATAAAAATCAATTACTCTCAACAACCCAAAAGAAGAGGAAAATCAATCAACCATTGAAATTGGAGGAAAGGCATTCACATGGATCAAGCCAAATTGAAACTCATTCACTCAAAATGAAAAGGATTCTTGACCATTGATCTTGTCTACTTGTCCCAAGCTTTGAGGACACAAACTTTGCATTGTCTTCAAAGGGTGGAACCAAAACCTCAACCCAAAGCTTAATCATGATCAAGCACAACTACACCCCCTCACATTGGAAAATCTATAAAAGGCCTATTCCTTCATAATTGATCATCCACACATTTGAGAATTGCATTGAACCTCTTGCAATTTGAGCTTAGGAAGGTATTTGAGAGCTTTTAGCATTTAATTTGATAATTGTTAGCTTTAGCATATTTGTTTATCTCTATCATTCTCATTCTAGGATTGTTATTAATGAGAGCTTGCTGAGAGCTATTCATTAACACTCTTAGTTAGAGAGTGATAGGATACTCAATTAGTCTTTGTTTTTCTAAATAGTTACCCTATTGCTCATTGTGGTTGTATTTTAGTTATTATTTTCATTCATTGATTAACCCCAATCCTATGAAGGCACTTTCCCTAGTGTATAAAATATGCTATAGAATCTACCTTGTATGATTTTGAAAAATTGAGGGAAGAAGTAATGGCTTTAAAGAAAAAGGAGAGTGAGAAACTACTAGAGATTGCTAATAGGATGAAGATAAGGGAACAACAAATATATGAATTGTTCAAGGAAAGGCAAGATCTAATAAAAAAAAACAAAAAAAATGAAATCCAGGCTAAGGATCTAAACCAAGATGTTCAAGGTTTAGATAAGGATTTGTTTGGTGATATGGAGGTTCTCAAAAATTAGGCTAAAGGTGTTAAGCCTAATTACAATGAGATTGAGGGAACATGACATGTTCTCTAGCAATTGCACCCATTTTAAATCCTATGGAATGAGGACATTAGAAATGGCATAAAAGAAATCCCTAATAAGGGAAAATAGAAGGTCGTGGGTGTGAATATTAATGAGCCTAAGAAAATTGTTGTTGTTCCTAGTGTACCTTCCCAAACAAGCATAGATTTGGAAAAGGCTAGAAAAGCTAAAGAGGATTTAGCTCTTTAGCTTGAGAGATTAGAGTTGGAGGTTGCTGTAGATGAGATGAAGAGAAAAATTTCTTTCTTGCATGCTAATATAAACACATCTACTAGTAGCTCTGTCCCTGTCATTTCAAGAATGATCCCACCCAATCAGCCTTGTAACCCACTTCCAAATCCTCAAGCCTTTCATCCTGGGCAAAATGTACCTAGACCAAATTTGAATGCTAATCAAATTACCCTTATAGCTAGTGGTACAATGGGAAATGTATCTTGTAAAAATGTTGTAGCAACCCCTTTGATCCAACCAAACATCCAAAGGAGACTAGTTCATCTGGATAGGTATAGGCATTTATTCTTTGATTATATTCCTGGTCAGCCCAATGCTGTCCCTAATGAGATTAGAAAGAAAATCCCATTATTTACTAGAAATAATGTGATTACCTATGAAGAGCACCTAAAATTTTTCATAGATAAAGTTAATAACTATGAGATTGAGCATGAAGATGTTATAATGAAGCTTTTTGTTCAATCATTGGTTGAAGATGCTTGAGATTGATATAGAGGCTTGCCAAAGAATAGTATTGCATCATGGGATGAGTTTTTTAGATGTTTCAAGGAACAATATGTAGAACATATGAATTCAAGCTACATTCTCAATGAGTTTAACAATATCAAAAAACATTACAATGAGAGCATGTCAGAGTTTAATAGAAGATTCCAAAAAGCTATGTACAAATTGTTTCAAGTATTGAGATTAGATGATGTAGTTTGCCTAACCACATACTTCAATTCTATGGATGGTAAAATGTCTTATCTACTAAGAGATAAGAATCCCTGTACCCTTAGGGATGCATTTAAACTAGCCATAAATATTGAAAGCAACCAAAAGGCATCTAGTCAAATGTACAAGAGGGATGAGGGTAGATTGTGGAAGAAAACCAGGCCACAACCTGTAAGGCCATCCAAAGATGATGCTAAAATGGACAAAGGAGCTGGTATTAACAAATATTTCCTAAAAAAGTTTTGCAAGGGTGTTATAAATTTTCAAGATACAAGACCACCTTATCAAAGGTAGGATAGAACCCCTAACTTACGAGATATGCCTTACAAGACAAATTGGAAAGATGGGAGGCTTGTTCCTAACAATAATGAACCCCAAAAGGGAAGAGATACACCAGATCCTTTGAAGAAAAGCACATCACATAATGTGGAAAATACCCCTTGGTGTGTGGCTTGTAATATTCCTCATTCACCATTCCAATGTGTTGTGGCTCAAGCCTTGGGAGAAGAGGCCATTAATTCATACATAGGAGATTATGAAGAATTTGAAAAGCCTGCTATTAACATGTTTACTACTGAAGTAATGTGGGACTAATATGGGATCTCTTATCTTTAGATGATGAAGATTTGTCCTAATGTTGATCATAAGAGGAGGTTTTCCTCAGATTATGAACAACAAGTATTTACTCACTCTAATTATGATGAGTCGGATAATGATAATTGTAAAGCTCATATGGTAGAATTAGGATCAAATGAGAAACAATGGAGAAAGCCCAATGAAGAATAGATCAGAACTCTAACTATAGTTGCTATAAATCAAGCCAAATCCTCTTACAATTTGATAAATAGAAAGGTGGGTACTGATCATGGATTCCCTAGGTCAATATTTGTTAAGGATAACTTTTTGAATAAGGACTCCCCAAAGCCCAATGTTGTAAATAATAAGAATGAAGGGCTTGTAACTAATAAAAAGAGTGAGGATTTTATTGTTGACAAGGTTAAAAGGAAAGTTGGTAGGCTAAAAGACTATCCTGATATTTTTGTTGACCCTCCCTACCTTTGATATGAGATATTCCCTATCACAAATGAAGGTTTCCATCCCTTTACTTGAAATGCTAAAATTTGAGCAGCATAAGACAATAGCCCTAGCTCTCATAAGTGAACAAGGGATAGCTCCTGCCATGTAAGAGAAGAGGAATTCAGTAGAAGGGCCTATTTCAATTGATAACATCTTTGAACTATGTGTTGGAACTATTGTGACACAAGAGCCTTCCTCTATTGACCCTTTCTATGTTAGAATGATTGTAAATAATTTTCTACTAAAGAATTGTATGATTGACTTTGGTGGTGCTACAACTATAATTCCTTATCACGTAATGAAAGAATTAGGATTACAAGTTGACACATCTAATGGAAGGTGCTATGCTATGTATAATAGGGTAGTACCTATTGTAGAAACTCTAATTGGAATTGAAGTAAATATTGTTGTATTCACAGAGGCCACATACAAAATGGATGTGGTTGTTATTGATACAAAACCTCATTATGGCATGCTACTACCAAGACAATGGGCTATAGCAGTGGGTGGAAAGTTTCAATTAGATTTGTCATATGCTACTATCCCATTCAATGGGACTGAGGTAAAATTGTATAGGGAGCCCCGTTCTTCAGTCATGGTTGAAAAAGTTGCACCAGAAGATTTGAACTGCTTTGTAGATATTGACATGAACAATTTCATGATTGAAGAGGTAGTACCTCAGATGAAAAACATGGATCCAATTGTGGATGAGTTAATATTGTAGAAATATGGGCTTTGAAAAATTTTCTTTGATGGTGGATGCTCCAAGGAAGGATCAGGAGCTGGTGTTCTTTCATTTCCCCATCAGGTATTACATTTAAGTACTCTTTCTTGCTTACTTTTGAATGTACCAATAATACTACTAAGTATGAGGCTTTAATACTAGGATTAGATGTAGCCATAAAGCATGGTATCAAATATTTAAAGGTTCATGGTGACTCCCAATTAATTATAGCCCAAGTGAGGTCTTAGTATGCTACAAAGGATGAGAGACTCAAATTATACAAACATGTTGTCTGGGATAGACTAGAGTTTTTTAAAGCCTTCAATATACTTTGGATAGAAAGATCCAATAATATCATGGTAGATTTTATTGCTAATGTTTCCCTTCAAAATAATGATATTACCCTCACTGGTGTCTCTATGGTAGAAATCAAAAATAGGCCTGCAGTGCTTGACAATGTATATAATTGGCAAGTTCTTGAGGATGATTTTGATATCCTTAGGTTTCTTCAAGGCCTTGATTAGTATGATGGAAAAAAAAAAGATTTCAATGAAGCACAACTGTATGTTGAGGGAAAAGAGTGTATCATGGAAAATGAAATAGTATAATTACCTTCAAATCACATACAAAAAGGGTTAGTGGAGTTGGAGGGAATGTTCAAAATTAATGATGGTAATTTGTCTCAAAAGTATAACACAAAAATGGAGGACCTATAGCAAATAAATCTAGGTTTAGAAATGTCCCCTAAAATAGTATATATTGTGAAAAGATTAAGGAGGTCAGAGTAAATTTGATAAGATTGTTAAAAAAATACAAGCATGTTTTTGCTTGGTCATATGATGACCTTAAGGCTTATAAAGCAGACCTCTTTCAACATGAAATACCACTCAAAGAGGATACTAAGCCTTTTAGACAAAAACAAAGACCTATTAACCCTCTACTAGCTACAAAGATGTAGGTTGAATTGACCAAGTTGAGAGATGCTAGTATCATTGAACCAATCAAGCATTCCACATGGGTTTCCAATCTTGTGCTAGTAAGAAAAAAGAATGGTGGCATTAGACTCTATGTTGACTTCAGGAATTTAAATGTTGCATCACTTAAGGAAAATTATGGATTTCCTAACATGGAGGCCATGCTGCATAAGGTAATTGGTTGTGAGCTCTTGTCAATGATGGACGGTTTCTTAGGTTATAATCAAGTGTTGGTCAAAGAATTAGAATAATTTAAGGCAACATTCACAACCCCATGGGGAACATATGTGTATGTGTGCATGCCTTTTGGTTTAAAAAATGCTAGAGCTACATTTCAAAGGGAAATGGATGTTTCTTTTAAGGAATTGATCAGAGTTCTTATGGATGTGTACCAGGATGATCTTACTACTTATTCTAGAAAGGCTGAGGACCACTACAATCATTTGGAAAAGGTCATTGTTAAAGCTCTAGAATTTGGTGTTTCCTTAAATCCTTAAAAATGTCGATTTGCTATGATAGAAGGGAAGTTGCTTGGACATATAGTGTCAAAAGGAGTCAGGATTGACTCTAAAAGAGTAGAGGCAATCAAGAAGGTACCTTCACCCATGAATATAAAAGGTGTGCAATCTTTCTGAGGATAGATTAATTTTGTTAGGAGATTCATTACTAATTTTGTAGAAATGGTCAAGCCTATAGTCAAACTCCTGAAGAAAGATGTAAAGTTTAATTGGGATAGTGAGGCTTAGCAATATTTTGAGAAAATTAGACAAAAAATCCAAGAGGCCCCTGTCTTAATCTCACCTGATTATTCAAAGCCATTTTCTCTATTCTCTTTTGCCTCTTTTCACACTATTGTAGCTGTCCTTTTACAAAAGGATCAGGAAGGTTTTGAACATCCTATAGCCTTTTTGAATAAGTCATTATAGTTTACTAAACTAAATTATGAGTTAATGGAAAAGCAGGCATATGCACTAGTAAAGGAAGTTAAAGCTTTTAGACCCTATCTTGTTTGTGCCAAGGTTAATGCATATGTACCTCATGCAGTAGTGAAAGATATTTTGGTTCAAAGTGAGGTCATTGGGAAAAGATGCAAGTAGATCAATAGGATTCAAGAGTTTGATGTTGATCTCCACATTACCAAACTTGTGAGAGGTTTGGGACTTGCAAAACTAATGACTGAGGAAAACATGGACCTTGTCCAAGTAAACAATACTGTTGTTAATCAAGATATAGTCACTAGCATTGAAATGCAACCATGGTAAAATGATATTGTTTATTTTATCAAAAATAATAAATGTCCACAAGAATAGAATGATAATCAAAGGAGAAGTCTGAGATTGCAAGCCCAAAAGTATGTACTAATCTAAGGTGATTTGTATTGGAAAGATAATGATGGAATTCTACTATTTTGTTTAGATAAACACCAATAAAAAAAGGTATTGAAAGATATGCACTCTAGATTGTGTGGAGGGCATCCCTCTGCTTAGTCTATAGGTCATAATATTTTAAGGGTAGGATACTATTAGCATGTGTTATTCAAATATACTCACTCTTTTATTAGAAAGTGTGAGCCATGTCAAAGATTTTCTAAGAAACTAAAATTCTCAGGTGTATTATTGTTGAACCCTGTTGTTACAGAAGCTCCTTTTTTAATGTGGGGTATGGATTTTATTGGGGATTTTTCTAAAAAATCTAGTGGGGGCTATAGTTAGATTTTGGTTGCTACTAATTATTTTACTAAGTGGATTGAAGCAATTCCAACCAAAAAGGAAACCAGTGTTGTTGTAATTGAATTCTTGACGAATAATTTAATCACTTGATTTGGTGTTCCTATGAAATTGGTTGTAGATAATGCCATGAGTTTTAGATCTCAAGAGATTACTGATTTCTCTTCAGAGATGGGAATCATTTTGTCTTATTCATCTCCTTACCATCCACAAGAAAATGGGCAGGAAAAATCTAGTAATAAGAGTATCTTGCAAATTTTGAAGAAAACTTTAGAAAAGAACAAAAGGAGTTGGCATGCTAAATTAAAATTAGCATTGTGGGCTGATAGGATTGCTAAGAAAAGAGCTACAGGGAAGTCCCCTTCTAAGATGGTATATGGTGTGAAATCAAGATTACTATTAAACAACTTCTTACCAATATAAAAATCCATGCAGGAAGAAGGTATGGAAATCAGTGATCCATTGCAAGAAAAAATGATTCAGTTGGTTGAACTAGATGAGGTTATAAGGGAAGGACAAAAGGAAAATGTGAAGTTGCAACAAAAAATAAAATATATTTTTGATAAAAGAGTAACTTTGAAAAGGTTCTAGCCTAGTGACATGGTTCATCAATGGAATTCCAGGGCTGAAGACAAAGGGAAACACAAAAAATTTGAGTCTTTAAGGATGGGACCTTTTGTTGTTCATCAAAATCATGGCAAGGATTCATATTTTTTGCAAAATTTGGATGGTGGAGAACAGGAATTGCTAGTGCATGGACAGTTCCTAGAGTTTTTCTTTAATTAGTTCTTTCTCCTTTTCCATGCACATTAGGCATGTATATATGTATAGGTGTGTTTGTTTTTGTTGTGTGTTCTTTTCCTACTTTAGGTTAGGGTTTTGTGAACTACCTCCCAGAGATTCGTAAGTTCTTTCTATGATCTCACACTCAAGCATCCTCAAATAGAGCCACTATTGGGTATATTATTAGGTTTCTAAGGTTTTTGTTTAAATTCTAGTTTAGTCTCCCTACAAGTGTTTTTGTCTAGTTTAGGGTTCTAAAATTCACCAAATTGGCCATGATTTTGCTTCCAAACCCTTGCCTTATGTTTTTTAGCCTTTGGTAGGTTTTAAATTTTCAAGAGTAACCCTTGTGTTGGCCGTAATTCTTATGTTTTGTTGTTCCTTTTTGGCCACTTAAGTGTCTTGACCTATGCACATGATTATTTTCATCAGGCATTCGCTCAATCGGGTAATATTCTTTCATGTCTCTAAGTTATTCAGTGAGCTAGCGAATGTGTTAAACCCATGTTATATGTCATGATAGTCACTAAGTCTCTGAGTCTTTTAGTGGTTACCTCAACCTTTTCATGAATTAATGAGTTTGTTGTCTCCTATTCACTTATTCTCCAGCGGTTTCCTATTAAATTTTAGCAAACTAGCATGGTGATGATCTCATATTCTCAAAATTGGGCAGTTAAGACTTGTATCATCCAATGATTTGGTGAGGACCATTGATTATCTGAAAGATCAACAATCATGATTTAATCTCAGAGTTGCTTGGGTCCTACATAAAATAATTTGGTGATTCGATGACTGGGTTGTAAGTTCAATGTCCTCTAAGTTTAGTAGCTCTAACAGATTTGGCTTAGTAGAATTTGACAAAGATAGGTTTATCCTTGATTAGCTTATTCTTGAAATAAGTTGGCAATGTTCTAAATATTCTGGCAACTGGGTGAATGAAGTAGTCACGTGTTCTCTTAAAAGGTTAGAGGCATTCAGTGAATGGGCAAATCAAACAATCAGGAGAGTTAAAAACCTTTAGTCAGTTAATCTCATAATGGAATAGTCAGTGCTTAAAATATTGGGAGATTCAGTGAACACTTGGTTCACTGATTGTTGTAATCAAAAGGTTAAGGCTTGTATTATCTTAATGAATTAACAATGGCTGTTGATTGATGTCAAGATCAACAGTTGAATTACAATCTCAGTTTGAAATAGGTAGTTAGGAAATAATTTAGTCACTCAGAGAGTAAGCTTGTTCACCAATTCTCACATTAAACATGTAGTTAAGTCTCCCTTCCAGTGCATAAGAAAATCCTTAGGTCACTAATTCTCTGAATATAAGCTAGGGTTAACTTTTCATTTAGCGATTCTGAGAACCTTTAGTTGCTAGTTCTCTAAAATGGGCTCAATTAAAGAAAATAATAAAAGAAAAGTTAGAGACCATTGCTACATGGATAAAGTACACTATTGAGCTGGAGAAAAAGATATTGGCCATCCAGTCAGTTTTAAAGGAGGGTTTATTGCATAGACAGGGTCTTTAAGTACAAAAATATAATCATTGCCCTTGTGCCTTGATTTTGAGTTTTTTAAATCTATTTGTCAACATCCTGATATCGGCTAGCTCTGATTTGAAGACTGGTGATATGTGAATTGAATACAAAAGTAATTAAGGGAAGATTTGCAATGATTTTGGAAATTGTACACATTTGATTTGCATCGATAAATAGGCTAAACCTATTTTTTTCTGTGTTCAAGATCATTTGAAGAGAATTGTGCTTTCTGAAGTAATCACTAAGTCCCAAGAAAATCAAGTTTACAGAGTTGAGAGCAATTGTGCAAGAAAATTGAGTCAACTAGAGCTGAGCATGACTTCTTTGAGTGGTGAAGCCAAAGCCAAAGGTGGTGAAAACAAAAACAAGCCAAATTATTGAGATGATTTTATCAAATTGTTGCTTAGTTCCAGTCAGAACAAGAGAGCTCCTGATGATGTCTTTGAAGATATTCTAGGTGATTGCAGAGATCCTGTCACACCAAATTGCTCAGGTTATACTCTCTTCAAATATTTTTATGGAAATAGGAGTAAGCAAGTACCTATTTGTAATGGTTGGGCTTTGGGTTTAGGGAAACTGGTTGTCCTTGATGTGTTTTTAGATATGGACTTAATTGTTGCATTGGCTATTTCTCATGATCCTATCTCCAGAACAATTAGGAAGTAGGACCAGTCACCTTTGGTTACTCTTGATAGGGGTTCTTTCATGAAAGCTTTTAGTTTTTATACATCTTCCTCTACTGAGATTGATTTGAACAAAGAAAGAGAGAGGTATACAAGTAATATAGGGTCAGTAAAAGTGATGTAGGAGCATCCTAGGTGAAAGAGAAATCTTGCATCACCCAAAAAAAATATTTCTATTTTTTCTTTTCAATAAGGGCTATCTTGTGCAGAGCTATTGTTTCTAGAAAGTTACTATTTTAAGTAATTTTTTGTTCATGCTCAAAATGGTCTGATTTCTTCACTAGAGGTCCATTTTGGTTATACCAGTCTACCAGTAAAGTTTCATTGCCAGATCATATTGGAAATTTGGCTAATGTGGATGCATAGATGTTGTCATTATGGCAACATATGATCTCTACTAAGAGCGCAGAATCTGGAATGCAAGTATGGCAAGTTGAAGGAAGAAATTGTCTAAGTATGAATACAGTGATCCTGACAGAGCACCTGATGAAGATTTAGTTGGCGATGTCCACTGGAGCAATATTTTTGTTTGCACAGTTAACTAAAGCTTCTACAGAGTATGAGGATACCCTATCTCAGTGCGCATAAAGTTTGGAGTAGTACAGATGAAGTTATTCAAAGTTTACCAAAGACAGCTTTGCAGACAGGACAATTTTGGAGTAATATCATGTGTTATGAGTTCTTTCTATTTATTGCTATGTTTTTTATTCAGCTTGATAATCTTTGTATGCACTAAATTAATTAGTTATATCCATAAGTGGGCAAAAGTAAAAGTTTGTGAAATACTGATTCACCCCCTCCTCTTAGTATTTCCTATTTCTAACAATTGGTATCAGAGCATAGTTACTCAAAGAAGGAACATTCAAGGAAAGCTTAGCAGCTTGAGTAAGATCTCTATGGATATGGATCAACTTTAGAAGAATCTTGAAGAAGCTCTTGAACAAATTGATATGATTACTGATGAAAGAAACTCTTCAAGGAGAAAGTATGAAGATGCAAAAAATGTTATTGACAAATTAAAAGGCAAGATTGAAGATCTGAAATCTGAAAAAGAATTTGATATTCTTGTTAAAGATTGTGATGAATTAGAAAAAGAAAATGAGATCCTTAAGCATGAATTGAAGATAGTAAATTTGAAGCTTAGTATGAAAGATGGAAATTTGAGATCTGATAATAAAAAATTGAAAATTGAGAGTGAAGATCTAAGATCAAGACTTGAAAAGGCAATATCCAAATCTAAAAAAGTAAAAGTGCAGTATGCAGAACTTGAGAAATATAATGAAATTGTGAAAGGTGAATTGACTCAATCTAAACAACAACTTGAAAGGCTATATTCTAATGGTGTGAGGACTGAAAAACAAATTTCTTTTGGGGAACCATTCTTTGATAAGACTGAATTTGGACTTAGTATGTTTAGAACAAATCATGATAGTAAGAAGCCAGATCTGAAGACATCTAAAAGTATGGAGGAAATGAAGCTAGATGAGAACACATTGAAAGATCCACCTAAAGAAGAACCACCTTGAGAGAAAGAAGAATCAAAGAAAGAAGAATCAAAATAGGAACAATCATTTAAAGGTATGCAAAGAGAATTCAAAGGTAGATGTTTTGCTTGTAATACTATTGGACACATGAAGACAAATTGGACAGGTAAGCAATTTAAACCTTTTAATGGACATTGTTATAATTTTAATGGTTTTGGACATAGAGCTAACGAATGTAGAAGACCTAAAGTAATTTTGAATAATTATGATAATAGAATAATTAGAAATACAAACAATGTAGATAAGAGATCTATTGAAGAAATGAATAAAAGAAAAATAGTAGTATGTTTTAGATGCAACAAAGTAGGACATATTGCTAGAAACTGTAGGTCACAAATTAATCAAAAAGGACAAAGATTTGGAGACAATGGAATCATTTGTGAAATATGCAACAAGTTTGGACACTCAGCAAGAGTTTGCAGAATAAACAATGGAGGTTATCATCATAACCCTAACCCTTGGAACAATCCAAGAAGGAATGATAATGCAGGAAACAAAGAGGAAGGTTGTTGTAGCAATAAAGATGACGTAAAATTTGATAAAGGCACAAATCAAGAAGGTATATTCAACACTGAAAGTAGTCAAGAAGGTAATGTATCTGATGGTAAGGATGAATCTTTACCTGATCCTTCTTTAAGTACTTAAATTATGTAAGTTTCTGTAGTTTAGGACTTAGGACTAGTGTAGATTAGGAATTTGAATGAGTTAAGTTTTGTGCAGTTAGATTTAGGTTTGTTATGTTGTACTAATGCTATGGTTAAGTGCACAAAATAAAATATTTTGTTTTGCGAGGTCGCAAGAAGTTTTATGGTTGTAGGTTTGCAGAATCGGCTTTTTGAAGTTTTATCGGCAAAATGAATGAATGTGATGTCAGATCAAGTTAATGTGAAGTGTTATAAGGTCAAAATTGAAGTCATTATGATTAAAAAGTGATTGAATAGAGATTTGAAAGAAGACAAAGTGATTTGAGGTTGATTTGAAGAAGTTTGAAAGCAGTTTGCAGCACTGATCATACTGAAACCCTAGATTTGCAAAGTTGAGGTATTTTTTGATATTTAATCAATTAATAAGATGGATATTTCTATGGTTCATAATGTTAATGATAAGAATAGACATAAGATTAAGAAGGAACTAGTAGAACCAGATGAAATTGATGACAATCTAGCACTATCATCCGTACCAGACGGAGTTTTACACATTGAGAATGTTAAAGGTTATTTAGGTTGCAAGTTTGAAACTTTGGGAGATGTAGATTTTAGTGATGACTATAAGAATTTGTATAATCAAGGCATGTCAGTTAAACCAGATTATGGGCACTTAGAAAACAATGAAATTATCAACTATTCCTTGAAGTATGAATTCAATGATGAGGAATGTACCAAGATCATTTTAAGTAGAATCCACAATGGGAAATTCTGGATGGAAGATAGAGTTATTGATATAACTGCTGACCTAATTCATGAAGTTATTGGATTATCAAAAGTTGGAGAGATTCCACTGAATGGAAAGAACATGAGAAAGATTGTTTTAGAAAACACTGGATCTAGTTATAATGGTAGAGGAATTGTGATAAGTAAGATTAAACAAGATGATGTTAGGTACCTTTGCAAGATCCTAACAACAAAATTCTATGGTAGTTCAAGGGAAGATGACATGGCTGTAGGAATGATTCATGTAGCTTATCTTATGTGTGTTGAGAAGAAACAAGTAGACCTATCTGAAATTCTAAGAATTTAGATATTTGAAAACTTAGAAAAGATTAAGAAGGCCAAGTATACACAGTTTAGGTTTTCATCTCTGATAGCCTATATGTTTTTCCATATTTTGCGAAGATTTCCTTACATAGTTGACTGGAGTGACAATGTGAACACAATGGAAAGAATAAACTCAATATACATGAAGCACCTAATTGATAAAGTCAATGATAGTGTGAAGCTTGTATTGAAGACTTTTTAGAATATTGTTAAGAATAGGTCAAGGATTTCTCAATCCTTAGTTGAAAAGCATAAAGATAAAATTTGTTTTATGGTAGATATTGATTTCACTTACATTGAAGCAGTTGAGCCTAGAATGGAATTTATAGACCCTCTTGGCTATGAAGTATCTGAAGCAGAAACAGTAGAATATGTGAATAGATTGTTAAAGTGTGAGTTGGATAGTCATGCAAATAGATTTGGAACCTATGAAGATAATTTCAACTCTGCATTAAGTTTGAAAGAAAAGAAGCAATCTAGTAGGAGAGTTGAATCAACTCTGAAGAAAATTCTGAAAGATTCAGGTATGTCAAGACATGAGTTTGACATAGCTAAGAAGACTGGAGAAGCTTTAAAGCAAAGTGAGAATATTGTAGTTCCACCTATGGCATCTAGTGTAGATCCTGTTGATCCTATTGCAGTGAAGGTAAAAGTTGAAGTACTTGAGAAAGATGAAGGAGAAAAATCTTTTTCTCCTACTCCTAGAAAAAGAATAAAAGTGAGTGCAATAGGACCAGAAAAGAGACAGAAGGTGATTGTACCACCAGTACCTAGAAGAGTAGAAAAAATCAAAGATGATGATGAAGTTACTATAAAAAAGAAAACATGGAAACCAAGAATTGAAAGAGTTAATGAAGATATATTGTAGCATGGAGACTTCACTAAGTTAAATAAATTATATGATCTATATGGATCATTTGATAGACTAAATTTTGAAAATGCAATGATTACTCATATGATTTTGACAGGTAAGAATTTTAGCACCATTCATGGTAAGATTCTAGAAGACTTGTATAACAGGCTTGTGAATAGAAAATAGAGAGCACAAGAAGAGGACATGAAGATGAGAGAACATGCAATCAGGTAGTTCTGTGAAGTTAAAGATGAAGATCACTTGAAGAGATTCTTGAAACCTCTTGGAACTTTATTAAGGACTAAGAGAAGAATAATACTCATAATGGGAGGCAAAAAGGAGGAAGTACATAAAGAAACTGAGAAAGCAGTAATGCAAGTTCTTATAGATATAGCTGTAGGAAAACATGTTGATTAAGACCCTCAACAGAAGCAATCAGAGGAACTCCATACAGAGGAAATTGGTATTGAAGAAGTCTCATCTTCTTCACATATCAATATTGGCAAAGAATCAATGGATATTGAAGCACCAAAGTGACACTAGAGTCAGATGATGTAGTATTTCATGATCTAGAAAACATTGTTGACAATTTGGCTTTCGGAGAGCAAGAGAAGGATACAAAGGTAGAGGAAGCACCAACTATATTAGAATCAGTTCCAGCAGAGAAATTAGTTAAAGGTAAACAAATTTTCATAGAGGCCACTACCTCTAGTGCACCCTCTACACCAGTTGAAGACATTAGTGCACCTGACAGTAAGAAGAGGCATATTGGTTCAATGTTTGAAGACCTTGGAAGAGAATTTGAAGATGATGATCAGCTTGAGTTCATCACATCTTTGAATAAAATCATTGGAAAGAATAAAAAGGTGAAAGACCTTGAAGGAAAAGTTAGAGTTTTGACAGAGAAACTTGAGAGTGTGATCAGCACTAAGGTATCTGAATCAGATTTACTTGAGAAAGCTAAAATGGTAATGAACTCTTTTGACTCTAAATTTTCTAACTTGAAGGATATTGCAAAGATAAAAGTTCAGGAAGACTATGAAGCATAAATGCAGGAAACTTTAAGTGTAAATATTTGAAATGATATTGGTAGTTTGGATGTGTGTATAAAGAATTTGAGGAGATATTTTGAGACTGGAAAGAGTCTATATATTCAATGCACTAAATTAGAAATCCTAACAATTGAAGAGGATAAGAAGATCAGAGAGAAGTCAGATGCTATTACAACTGAGACAAACACCTTGACAAGCCCTAATGTCAAGATAAGTTCTGTAGAGAAGAACATAAGGAAATTGAATGACGAAATCAAAATGTTAGCAGAGGAGAAGATTAGGAAGATTATCAAGGTTAACATCTTGAGAGAGCATGTTTCAATCAAGATATCAATTGTTGAAGATCAAATTGAGCAGTGTTTTTCAGCAAAGACATCCTTTCAGAAGTTTAACTTTAATTCCCTGCAAGCTTGTCAGACAACAACATATGGATTGAGTACTTTACTCAATCTTGCTGAATCCATCAGGAAGATATGGGAGAAAGATTTTGAATCTTGTAAGTTAGAGTTTTGTGATTGTGTTGCAAGCCTACCAGCTTTGCAATAACTGATAATAAGGTAACAAGTTTTGTGAGATTTTTGTTCACCCTATCTTTGTCATTGTTGTCAACGGGGGATAGATGTAGCAGAAAATTGATTATATTGAGGAAGGATACTCATAGGGTGAGCTATTCAATGGATTATGATATTGTACACATATTGTATATCATATGTATATGTATTTTTTTTTTGAAGTTTTGGTTGCACACTTAGCCAATTTTCCCATATGTTTCCACCAATGACAAAGGGGGATATTGTTGGCAATTTGGCTCATGTGGATGCATAGATGTTGTAATTATGGAAACATATGATCTCTACTAAGAGAACATAATCTAGAATGCAAGTATGGCAAGTTGAAGGAAGAAATTGTCTAAGTATGAATACAGTGATCCTGACAGAGCACCCGATGAAGATTTAGTTGGCGATGTCCACTGGAGCAATATTTTTGTTTGCATAGTTAACTGAAGCTTCTACAGAGTATGAGGATACCCCATCTCAGTGTGCATAAAGTTTGGAGTAGTATGGACAAAGTTATTCAAAGTTTACCAAAGAAAGTTTTGCAGACAGGACAGTTTTGGAGATAGTATTAACGAAAGAGTTGAGGGATTATTTTGCTTGTCAAAATAATGACTTAACATTATGAAGGGATGACATCCTAGATGTTTACTCTTGGATAAAGATTTTGGAAGCTGACCATGGTAAGTTATTAGCTCTAATAACTCATATATTAGGCACACTTGAAATGTAATAAAGATAGAGAGTAGTTTTTGTGAAAAGAGAGAAAATGATAACTTGCGAAAGTTGTATATTGTAATAGCAGCAAAGGCTATTGATGCGAAGTTGTAAGCAGTACCATTTTACAGTCAGAAATATTTTTTTATTACCTATTTGGGTAGTGAGCTTAGATGGTGATCAGGTTTTGTAACTGACTCTTAACAGGGTCCAATATCCCTAACATGATACTTTTGATTAGTGATCTTTGTGGGTACCATCCCCACTAGGGTTTTCCCTTGGCTAGGGTTTCCTCGAGAACATATCATGTGTTATGAATTCTTTCTATTTATTGCTATGTTTGTTATTTAGCTTGATAATCTTTGTATGCACTAAAGTAATCAGTTATATCCATAAGTGGGCAAAAGTAAAAGTTTGTGAAATACTGATTCACCCCCCCCTCTTAGTATTTCCTATTTCTAACAGCTCAAGTGTAGATTGGAAGATATTGAATATTTTCAGTATTGGCAGCAAGGTTCAGAAACTTTGAACACAGTTTTGAAGGCTTTAGAGGCCCCGGATGAGGTTGAAATTTGAGTTGAATGAAGCTTGCTTAATTTACATGTTGTACAGTGCTTCATGGCATTTTTGAAATGGGGTCATAATAGTCAATTGGAGCAATGGGTGATGACTTATGGTCTCCAGAAGTTGGGTCACCTGAATTGGCGAAAAATGATTTTCCTTCAAAAATTTTGTTTGGGTTTCAAAAGTTGTTTTGAGCTGACTATGATGTAATAAAATGTAAAATAAAATAATTCGAAGTTTGGTCAGCCTTATTAGCTAAAATTCTGGAACCTTCCCAGGTGGTGGAATATTGCCTATATAACAAAGGTAGTATTATTGTCTTAGGTAGTTCACAATAGTTCTGGGTTAGTAAGTCTGGGTATTGATTTGAGGCTTTGGCCTATAGAATATTGTAAGGGAAATGCCAATGTGGCTTTGCATGTAATAAGTCTGAAATTTGGAATTCCACAATTGTGGAGATAATAAGAAGCCAATTTCTATTCTTGCAATTTTTTGTTGTTTCTCTATATCTGTTGTGTGTTTGTGATATTAAGGGGAGCACCCTTCATTAAGTGGTATTAGAGTGGGAGTTACTGAGTGTGTAAACAGATCATCGATTATGAGGTAGTTTTCACTAGGACCATGGGTTAGGGTTTTCATGTAATTAGATCACCGATTATGAGGTAGTTTGCACCAGGACCATGGTTAGGGTTTTAGAAAGTAGCACAAGAATACCTCCATGAAGAGAATGAGGTAGAAGAGCTGGTGTTGTGACACCTAAGGTTAGAGAGCTCCAGAGACAAATGCGAGCATTGCAAGAGCAGATTCGTAGAGGAATGAATCTTAATGTAAGAGAAGAAAGTGATGATGAAGTGGAAGAAAATTTTGATTAGGAAGGAGAAGGTGAACTTCCGAACCTAGAAGAAGAAAGCCTCTTTTGAGCCCTTTCCAAGATCGGGAAGAGACCTATAATCGAGGTTCCTACATTTTCAGGGAATCTTAACCTAGAAGAGTTGATCGACTGGATCAATGAATGTGAAGAATATTTGGAGTATGAGGATGTTGGGGATCCCGATAGGGTGAAATTTGTGAAGGAAAGACTGAAAGGTCATGTAAATATCTAGTGGCAAGAGGTTCAATTGGAGAGAAATAGAAGAGGGAAAGATAAAATCACAAGATGGGATCGAATGGTGGACAAATTGATGCAACAATTCATTCCCATTGATTATGAGCTTGATCTACTGAAGAAAATGCAAAGTTTAAAGCAAGCAGGAATATCTGCTTAGGAGTATATAGAGGAGTTATATTGAATCCTCATTAGAATATGCCATCCAGAAGCTGATAAGGAGAAAGTTGCCCATTACCTTAATAGGTTAAGGCCAAACATTCGAGAAGAGTTGAGTCTAGTTCAAATGAACAGTATTAAAGAGGCATACCATTTTTCCCTAAAAGTAGAAGAAAAGCGTAACAAGAAATTTGAGAGAAAACAAAGTGGAAGAGGTCGTGGTGGAAGATCTAGTGGATGGTCATATGGAGGCCAAAATGAAGATCTAAAAAAGAAGGATGAAGCTAGTAGCAGTTAGAACCAAAGGGGAAACAATTCCAATCATTTCCAGGATCAAAATAATAGAGATCAGAGAGGAAGAGGAAGAGGACAAGGATCTGGAAGAGGAGGCTTTCGTGGAACATGTTTTCACTATGGAGAAGAAGGTCATAGGGCATTTGAATGTCCTCAGTGTCAAGGAAGCATAGATAGGAGAAATGAAAGCCATGCCAGAGTTGCACATGTAGATGAAGATGCCAGATCCTCACATTCTGAAGATGCTGAAAGAGGGGAAACATTGATTAAAAAAGGAGTTCTATTGAGTAGTGAAAATGAACCTGAATAGAGGAGGAGCCTATTTCGCACCAGGTGCAAGTGTGAGGGTAAGTGTTGTGATGTTTTTATTGATAGTGGTAGCACTGATAATCTATTATGAGAAGAGATTTTGACAAAATTGAAGCACAAGAGGTAGAAACACCCAAATCCATATCGGATTGCTTGGGTACAGGATGACCACAAGGTCATGGTCAATGAATAGTGTATAGTGAAGTTCAAGATTGGTGGGTACCAAGATGAGGTACTATGTGATATCATCCCTACAGATGCATGTCATATGTTATAGGGTAGACCTTGGCAGTTTGACAAATGTGTTGTGCATGATGGTCATGAGAATACCTATTCTTTGACAAAGAATGGAGTGTAGCATAAGCTAAAGCCATTGAACAAAACAAAAGAAAAGGTATGTGGTAATGCAAGAATAACTTTTGTTGATGGAAGAAAGTTCCTAGATGGTATGAGGCACAAACATATGTGTTTTTCTTTAATATAAAAAGTTGGTAATGAAGAAGTAGAAGATGTACCTGTAGAAGTTGCAGGTTTGTTGAATGAGTTTCAGGACATTATGTCTGATAATGTACCTGATGGATTACCACCAATGAGGAAGATCAGTCATTAGATGGATTTGATCCTAGGAGCTAGTTTGCCTAATAAGGCAGCACATAGAATGACACTTGTAGAAAGTGAAGATTTGAAAAGGCAAGTGAATGAATTATTGTAGAAAGGGTTGATTTGAGAGAGTCTAAATCCCTGTGTTGTACCTACTATACTAGCACCCAAGAAAAATGGTGAATGGAGGATGTGTACAGATTCCAGAGCTATATACAAGATCACAATCAAGTATAGGTCTCAATTGCCACGGATGGATGATATTATGGACTGTTTGAGTGGAGCTATGTATTTCTCCAAGATAGATCTAAAGAGTGGATATCATCAGATTCAGATTAGAGAAGGAGATGAGTGGAAGACAACCTTCAAGACAAGAGAAGGACTATATGAATGGTTAGTCATGCCTTTTGGGCTAACCAGGGCACCAAGCACTTTCATGAGGCTCATAAATGAGGTTCTGAAGGAGTTTTTGGGGAAGTTTGTCATTGTTTACCTAGATGATATTTTGATCTTTAGTAAGACATTAGAGGAGCATATGATACATATTCATATGATATTTGAGAAGCTAAGAGAAGAGAAATTGTTGATTAATTTGAAGAAGTGTAGTTTTGTGAAGAAGGAGTTAGTATATCTGGGATTTGTAGTTTCAGCAGAAGGTCTAAAAATGGACCCAGAGAAGGTGCAGGCTATCCTTGAATGGCCTACCCCAAGGAGTGCTACTAAGGTAAGATCTTTTCATGGTTTGGCTATCTTTTATAGATAGTTTATCAGAAATTATAGTAGTATTTGTGCACTCTTGACTGAAACAATGAGAGGGGATAAAAAGGAGTTCAAATGGACTAATGGGGCAGATAAGAGTTTTAAACTATTGAAACAAAAAGTTATAGAACAACCTATTTTAGCACTTCCAGACTTTAATAAGCTATTTCAAGTGGATTGTGATGCTAGTGGTACTGCAATAGGAGCTTTTATAAGCCAAGAAGTTAAACCTGTTGCTTATTTCAGTGAGAAATTGAATGATGCCAAGAGAAAATATTCTGTATATGATTATGAATTTTATGCTATAGTTCAGGCATTGAAGAAGTGGAGACACTATCTACTTCCTAAGGAGTTTGTTTTGTATATTGATCATCAAGCTTTGCAATATTTGAATAGTCAAGCAAATTTGAATCAAAGGCATTTGAAATGGGTGGAATTTTTGCAGAGTTATACATTTGTTTTGAAACATAGGAGTGGGAAGTATAACAAGGTTGCAGATGCACTTAGCAGAAGGCAATTGTTGCTAATAGAAATGTAGATTGAGGTGGTTGGGTTCAATGAACTCAAGAATTTGTATCCAAAGGATCTTGATTTTGGAGAAGCTTGGAAAGCTTGTAAAGAACTTGTTACTCTAGACAAGAAAAAGTGGTTGGATTTCATCATCCAAGATAGTATGCTATTTAGAGGGAGCCATTTGTGCATTCCATGAAGTTCTACGAGGGAGAATCTCATCAAGGAGAAGCATAGCAGAGGATTGGCTAGACATTTTGGTCATGATAAAACCCTTCCCTTGGTTAGTTACAATTATTATTGGCCACAGTTGTAGCAACATGTCAAGAAGTTTGTACAGAGTTGCAAAGTATGCTAGATGGAGAAAGGAGTGAAGCAGAATATAAGGTTGTATCAACCATTACCTATACTAGAGAAGACATGGGAGGATATTAGTATGGACTTTGTTCTTGGTTTATCAACGACACAGTGGGGACATGATTCAATTTTTGTGGTAGTCGATAGATTTTTGAAGATGGCACATTTCATTCCCTATAAAAAGACTAATGATGTTGTTCATGTAGCAAAATTGTTTTTCAGAGAGGTGGTGAGACTACATGGTCTACCAGAGAGCATAGTTTCAGATCATGACACTAATTTTGTTGGATATTTCTAGTGCACATTGTGGAAGAAGTTGAAGATAGATTTGAAGTTTAGTTCATCACATCATCCACGAATTGATGGACAGACGGAGGTGGTCAATAGGAGTTTGGGAAATTTGTTCAGATGTTTGGTTGGAGATAAGCCAATAGGATGGGATATGATTTTACCACAAGCAAGATTTTCATACAATAATTCTATCAATAGGAGCACTGGTAAATCACCATTCCAGATTGTATATGGGAACAGTCCTAGAAATGCATCAGAGTTGAGGAAGATAGATAGGGGAGAGCTAAGTAGTGCTGAAGCTAAGGATTTGCAGAACACTTGAAGAACATCCATGAGGAGGTGAGGAAGAAAATTACCAAGATGAATGTGTAGTATAAGGCTAAGGCAGATGAGAAAAGGAGGTATAAGGAATTTTAGGTTGGAGATGAAGTCATGGTTCATTTGCTGAAGGAAATATTTCTAGTTGGTACATATAAAAAGTTGAAAATGAAAAAAATTGGACCATGTAAGATACTGAAGAAGCATGATTCAGGAAATGCATATGAGGTAGAATTTCCTACTGAGCTGAATATTTCACTAGTGTTTAACATTTTAGATTTGATAGAGTATCATGAAAGAGTTGTTGAAGATGAGATCACAGCAGTACAATGGAGTATTCCAGAAAATAGTTTAGATACTAAGGAGATTGAGGACATACTAAATAGTCATATTGGTAGAAGTACAAGGAATAGAACATATGAAGAATATTTGGTCAAGTGGAAAGGATGACCTGTTGAGGATTCATCATGGTTGTCAGGGGAGGAGGTTAGCTATCTTGGTTTTCCTCTTCAGACTTGAGTCATGACAGGGTCACTTCTCAAATTACCTTGGGTGTCTGATCCAGGAGCATCTTGGGTGAAACAACAATCTTGCATCACCCAAAAAAATATTTCTATTTTTTCTTTTCAATAAGGGCTATCTTTTGCAGAGCTGCTATTTCTAGAAAGTTACTATTTTTAGTAATTTTTCATTCATTCTTAGAATGGTCTAATTTCTTCCCTGGAGGTTCATTTTGGTTATACCAGTCTTCTAGTAAAGTTTCATTGCCAGATCAAGTGTAGATTGGAAGATATTGAAGATTTTCAGTATTGGTAGTAGGGTTCAAAAACTTTAAACTCAGTTTTGAAGGCTTTAGAGGCCCTAGATGAGGTCAAAATTTGGGCTGAATGAAGCTTGTTGATTCATGCGTTGTAGAGCGCTTCATGGAATTTTTGAAATGGGGTCATAATAGTCAATCAGAGTAATGGGTGATGACTTATGGTCTCCAGAAGTCGAGTCACCTGAATTGGTGGAAAATGATTTTCTTTCAAAAAATTTGTTCGGGTTTCAAAAGTTGTTTTGAGATGACTATGATGTAATAAAATGTAAAATAAAATAATTCTAAGTTTGGTCAGCCTTATTGGCTAAAATTCTGGAACCTTCCCAGGTAATGGAAAATTGCCTATATAAGGAAGGTTGTATTATTGTCTTAGGCAGTTCAGACTAGTTCTGGGGTAGTAAGTTTGGGTATTGATTCAAGGCTTTGGCCTATAGAATATTGTAAGGGAAATGCCCATGTGGCTTTGCATGTAATAATTCTAAAATTTGGAATTCCACAATTGTGGAGATAATAAGATGCCAATTTTTGTTCTTGCAATTTATTGTTGTTTCTTTGTATCTGTTGTGTGTTTGTGATATTAAGGAGAGCACATTTCATCAAAAAGAGTAGATGGTGAGGCATATTCCAAAACAAGGTAAATATATAGCTCCCCTCCCCATCAGCATGAATGCCCCTTACTAGTTTAAATCCCTCCATTACTATATGAAGCAGACTTGTTATGGATTGTGTAGGGTTTTGGGAATAGATGGGGATGATTAATTCTTGGTAGCTGATCTTTTGATGATGATCTTAGACATCCAGAACTCTCTAGTGAACACAAATTATGATTAAATCCAATATGTAATTGATAGGATGCATGAAGGGTTAATGTCTATCAAAGAAAGCAAGAAGCCCATCAAGGTCTTGCATTACTCTATATTGATGCATTTAATTCTATTTTTCAACATCAATAGTTTTGATTTAAATATGGTGAAACCAAGGTTCAATTTCCAAGACCAGCATAATCTAGTGTAACTATGGGTAAGGATATGGAATTCAACTTCAAATGAGTGTGACTTTTGTGTTTTCCAGAATTTCATTATTTTCCCCATTTTGAGTTGGTTAGGCCTCAATGTTACAAGGTTACCAATGAAGGTTTTCAAACTCCTAAGACCCATGCAATTGGAGGAAAAATGGGAAGGAAATGATAATTGGGGTGATTTTTACTTTGGGGAAAATTTTACAATTTTAAGAGTTTATGGTTACCCCCAACCCCAACATTTGTTACCAAAGTTTGTGCCACCAAGGGTTGCCTCTTTGGAATTTATTTGGCAGTTGATGTGGATAGATAGAGAACTTTTGGCCCCTCATAGGAAAGGTACTTTCACACCTAGGCAATTTAGAATTAGTGATTTCTTGATTGGTAAGGGGGCTTTTCCACAAATTACAACCTGGCTAAATCAATTCAAGATGGTATCTAGCAGTTGCAAACATGTGGACCCTAAGGATTTCATTAAGACTACAACATTAACACTAATTCCTATAATTTGTGTCAATAGGGAACATGAAGGCCTTCATGAGGAGGATGTGATCAGGAATATTGTGGAAAAGGATGAGGTCACTAGGAGATGGAACAAGTTTTTTGACCTGAAAGAATTTTAAAATCAGTTGAAAGTAGCCCAAATTCCTTTTGAGGGTTTCTTCCCTAACCTTCCCTACTTAAAAAAAATTGACAGGATGATAGAGATGCATGACACTATGTCAAATTAGTTGGAAAACTTTCTTGATCAGAAGAAAATAAAGAAGGGAAAGGATTACTCATCCTCTAATTACGAGGAGTTCTTTGATGGATCTCAAAAAGAAAATAGCCCACCACAAGTTGGAGGTTCACTAGTTATTGATCCTATTAAAGACCAACCAGAGGCAAAAAACCTTCTAGAGCCACTATTGAAGAAATAGAGGCTTGACGAGGAAGAGCCTTCTAAGTAGAGCTAACAGAAAAGGGGGATTGATAGAGCATCTACTCTTGTACTAGGTGATAGGGCTTACCATCACCAATTGAGGAAAACAATAAGAGCTAGCAAGATGGTGGCCACTAATGAGGGAGATGAAGAACAATCCCCATGGTTAGGATAGGATATCAGATAGGTGTATCAAGAGGAGTTTTTAAGCGATGAGCAATTCATCAAGAGTGATGAATTTAAGATTTTTCTTGTCTAGAGAAACCAGCAAGAAGTGGCTAAGGCTATGCTTGAAGGAATGGATCCAAGTGAAGAAAATTTGAGTGCTTTAGCTTCTTATGATCCTAACCTTGATGCTATAACTATAGATGAAGCTAGAGAAATGATTAGATCAAGTAGAATGCTTCTGACTCTAGGATGGGATTTAACCTCTACTTTTATCATTTATCAGATAAGAAAGAAACCACAAGAGAGTCTATCCTATGAGGTTCATATTGGTGATATGATCAGAGGAAGTGGCTATGACCCTAAGTCCCAGGCTGTTGCAAGTGGTCTATTACCGCTAAGACTCAAAAGCCATCTCTACTAAATATAGAGGATCAAATGGAAGGAAATAAAATCATATGGACTATAAAGAATACAACTGATCTTGAGGTTTCCAAGGCAGTGACCCATTTTGCTAACTTGAATGAAGCAAAGACAGCTTATTTGTCTGAAAGGTATTCAAAATTGTTCGAGAGTTCAAACATGATGGCCAAAGATAGTGATTTGAAGATGATGAAGATCAAGTAGTTGGAAGATGAGTTGGCATAATTGAAGGTTAGCCTTGAAGAAGCCTCAAAGATAGTTATTCCCCCTCCTTTATAGATTAAGGCCCCTATTCAAATAGATATAGAAGTTCCTGGTAAGCCTATTGAGGACTTAGATAAAATAAGATAGGATGCATCTTTGGATACTGTAGCAAGGATTGTGTAGTATAGGTAGGGAAAAATAAAGGAAAGGATGGAGTCAATCCATCAATTAGTTAGTCTACTACACTAGGCCAATGGAAAAGTGAATGAGTCTTTGATCACTTTGGAACCACTCTACAGGGTATGGTCAAGGAGGAGCTCATTGTTTGACAATCTTGATGATTTGCAAGAGTATAGGTCTAATATTCCTAAGATAGTAACTGAGGTTTTTGAAAAGATTGGTTTGGTAAGTGTTGTATCAAAGTTTTTTAAAGGTAAGTCTAACCAAATAGTAGCCAAGTTGGCTATATCTAATGGGAATTACAATAAGTACTTGCCTTTAGTGTATGATGATAGTGTAAGTGCGGTCAATTTAGAAGAGTTGAAGGCATCAATGGATCAGTTGGTAATTAAACAAGATGCTTTCCTAAAAGGTGACAATTCTTTAGACTTGGAAAGATGCAATAATATAATTGATAGTTTGTTTAACATTGAAAGTGATTACATAGGATTTGTAGCAAAGGCTAAAATTATAACTGATTCCATGTGGGATCAATAGATCAAATCACTATAGGAATTATAGGCCTACAATTGGCCATCTGATGATGATGTGGCAACAAGGGACAAATTGACAAAGAAGAAAAAGAAGAAGCCAACTGCCTAGATAACAAAAGAGGAAGAAGAATAGAGTACACATGGCACCTGATCTAGAATTTGAGGGAGAGCATGTTTCAAACAAAGGATGATAAAATTTATCTTGTAATGGTGGTCATCATTCATGTGACTACTTATGTAACTGCTCTGAAATATCTTTAGACAAAGGTGCCACTTGTAAGATTGTTAAGTAGTTGAGAACTACATTCTATTGTCACAATAAGTATCTTTCAGTTTGTACTTTTTGTTTTTAGTGCAAGTTGTTTTCCCAACCATCCAAAGCTTGTTGCATCCTTTTGAGCATTCCAAGATGTCTATGGGTATATATAGAGATTTCTTACTCTTTTCAAAGAGGTGGTTAATACATTTTGTAAAGAAAGTTTTGAGATATAGAACCTTATTTCTTTGAAGTCATGATGATACTATATTGACACATTTTGAATATTAATACAAAGATACCAGAACTCTATTGCTGCTATCTTTTGTCTTTGTGTATGGATGCTTTAGTTTTCTTACGCATTAAATTGTAAGGCTTTTCAATGCATTGTTCACAAGGTGAATATAGGGGTTGAACTTACACTCTTTCAAGGAAAGAGTAAAGTATTAAGGGAGGTCTCTGTGAATTAATTGTCCATGTATGAATTTGATAGCAGGTGTAGGAATTAAAAGAATAGGATGTTAGGCATTTCATTTGGCTTTTAGTATATTTGTCTTGATAAAATTTTGTGGAGGTAGGGTTTGACTCTGATGCCCAAATAGATAAGGCACTGGTTTAAGATATATTTGCATCTATTGCCACAAGAAAATATTGATAAACTATTTCAATTTACTTTTGTTGTATGTCCTTGAGTTGATACATTATGACAAGTGCAGAAATGTTTATTTTGATGCTTTGAGGAAGCTCTTAAGAAGGTAAACCTACCTGAGTTTTATACTCAAAGTGAAGAAGGTTTTACAACCTTAATACCTTAGTGCTTGCATTTTCTTAGATGCATCTATTGGGATTATTAGAGTTATGGTTTTATCAGGATCTTATGAATCTTAAATCATCTACATATCTAAGCACTAACAGGCCCTATGCTGCTTAGGTTCCCCTACACCATACTCCCCACAGGGGCACCTAAGCAACAATTGGCACCTATGTAGCTATATCTCATAGTCATGATGGAAATAAGCATGGTTCAATGCTACATTTGGCCCAATTCCTTGACTATCTGATTCAACTAGTGACTAAATTTTGTTACTCGCTCCATCCTTTAGAAAGGTGTATGACTTTTGTTCACCATTATGCATAGCCTTCCTATCAAATTTTCATGGCCTACCTAGTAATCAGTGGTAGGCATCCATTGGCAAAATATCACACAAAAGCTTTTCCTTATGTAGACACCTAAAAATCCTTTCGAAAATAAAGTAGTTTTATTTTCTGAAAAACCCCTGATGACATCATCATTTATTAATTAATTAATTATTTAATTTATTTATTTATTTTTATGTCATTAAATCCCTTTATCTTAATTAAAAATATTTAATTAAGAAATCCCTCCCAAAAATGTTTAAATCTTATTTAAACATTATTCTCCCATTTATTAATTATTTAATTAATAAATTGACCAAAAATCCCAAAATAAATTATTTATTTATTTTTTGCCCAAAACTTGGCCAATTTCCTTAAGACCACTAATCTCTTCTAGAAACTTCTAATCCTTCCTAAATTTTGATTAAAGACTAATCCCATCATTTCCTAACCCTAATCCCAAATCAAAATATTTAATTAAGATTAAATATTTAATCCTCATATTTATTAAATTCATTTTTAATAAATATTCTCAACACTAAACCATGGAAATAAATAAATCTTTATCTATTTCCTAAAATCCTATTTATCCTAGAAAGTCCTAGACTCTTCTAGACAGTCTTCATCCTCATCCAAAGCCTAGACTCTTGTAGAAGAAGTCAATCCTAATCCTAATCTTGATCCCCCCCCTAAACTTGTCACATTCCCTAACCAAGTTTAGCCAACTCCTAAGCTTAACCCAAAGTCAAAAAACTTCTAGAAACTTCTCTTACATGCATTAAATGCATTTAAAGCCTCCTTATCCCTCTTAAATGTATTTATGATGCATTTAAGAAGCCCCTCATTCCTTTCTTACACCCTTTTACCTTAGGCACATTTCCCAAATTGTTCACATCCCTCCCATCTTTGAACCAAATGCCCTTGTGACACTTGTCACAAGGAGGTGGCCCTGAACTAGCACAATCCATCTGCTCCCCTTTCAATGAATCTTGGCCTCTGTTAAGGATTTTGATCCTAGCCACTCATCCTCCTAACTCAAACCCTTCCCAAATCCTATAAATACTCCTCCTTCCAAGAGAAAATTATTTAATTTAGCTCTCATCATTTATGCATTGTTATCATGAGCATTTTTAGCTAGATCATCTTAGCATACATCTTAATTGTTATATTTCTTCATGTTTTTCATGTTTTCTAACACATCTTAGAATAGCTTAATGGATTAATCTTAGTTCATATTTCAAGCTTTTCTTAGCATTTATACATCATATCCATCATCCTTAGTATGTATTAGAAGCAAGCTCCAAGTGCTTTGAGAGCACACCCACATCCCTCTAATTGAAGCAAATCAAACATTTTCTCTATAGCACTTGGTTTTAGCAACAATCTTGAGGTGGCTTGGTTTTATATTTGTTTATGCTTTGAACTAATAAATGCTAGATTAGTCTAATGTTTGAATGTTTTAGCCTTTCAAAATAGATAATAGGTTCAAAATCATAGTCTACATTGTGGCATGCCCGGTGGGACCAACTTCACAGCTTCTTTGCAAACATTCTGATGGGTTTTAGAGTGTTTTTAGATTTTTCAAGCTTATAGGTTGACGGAGCACTCAAATTCTTCTTCCTCTTCTTGTCTATATTCTTCTTCTATTCCATCTACTTCCTCTTGTTCTTGCGGGATCCTGGCCAATTTTTCTAAAAATAAAAATAAAATTAAAATGTTTAAGGAAGCAAAATCATATGCACCATGTTTTAGTGCTTAAAATGAACCCCCAAATCATTCTTGAATGCGGTAAGGAATAAAATTTGCAAAATTTGTTCTAACAAACAAGAAAAATCAATCAAAATATTTGCATCCTTGCAACATCAAGGTTTTAGATGCATTCATGAAAAGTTAGGAACACTTCATTTTTTTGGAAACTTAAAAAGAACTTCAACTTTCCATTTCAAAAAGTTCAAAATCAACACTAAGTGCACACAAAATTCTAAACCAAACTCAAAACATCAATCAGGGATAAAATGAACTTCATTTGCAAATATTTTAAAGTTCTTTTAAAATCTCATGCAAACTAAGAGTCATAAATTGTTGCCAAAATTGTCCTAAAATCTTTGTTATTTGTTCCAAACAAATGTCTTGTTGCAAAATCTTAAATGTTTCCTAGGTTTTTCATGCATCAAAACAATCTAGGAATATCATTTTTGGGCTTAAAACATGCAAACTAGAACACAAAATCTTGAATGAAAACCAAAGTCCAAAGAGTCATTTTTACTTTGAGTCGAAAAACAATCTTGAATGATATAAATTGGCAAGAAAAGCATCCCTATTCCTTCCTCTTTGAATTTTAGTTCAAACAAACTCAATCTTCAATGATCTAAGGATAAAACAAAGCTCTTTTCGAAGTTCTAAATCAACACACCAATCTCAATCTTCAATGCTCAAAGAAAGAACTTGCAATCGCTCAAATCATTTACTTTTTAGAGAAAGAACAACTCAAAATCTAAACACTTGTGTCTTCAGTTATTCAAAATCAAACATCACTTAATCAATTTGGGAAAATGAACAAACTTTCTTGATGTGCATCTAGGAGCTTTACATTTTCTTACAAAATCCTTGTTAAAGTAAGCAACGTAGAACATTTGAACTTGGACAAGTTCACTTGTTTTATTTTTAGCAAGGCCTATCTAGGGAGAAAAGTGCTTCCTCCTTAGAGAATGACCTCAAACCGGTATCCCCCCTGGTCGGTATATAAATAAAGTGAAGGCAAAAAGTACTCACTTATATCTCCTAATCCATGGGTGTTTTGTGCCAAATAAAAATGTCTGGGGATGGTAAATATTCCTCCCCCAGCGTTGCTGGCTAGGCTCTTAAGTGAGTCACAGGTGGTCAGCATAACCAGGTATGGAGACTCCACAGAACTATTAAAAACTTAATAAAATAGAGGCTACCCTATCTACATCTGAAAGTATAAAAATCCTTGTGCAAGGACCGATTCAAAGGGGTTTACCAGGTCACCTCAAGATTACTCACCATTTGTATTCCCTTCTAGGGGGTACCAAGCTTTGGGCAAGTGATTTTGATACTCACCTTCCTTAGGTAGATTTTCTTGAAGTGCATGACAGTTAAATACTTCGTGAAAACATTGTTGGAACATAACACTTTGAAAGCTTTATCAGAGTCAGTCATCCTGCTTCTATCCCACAAGGTTGCTTTGTCCCTTGTGTAGATTTTCTTTTCCAAAAGTCTTTTTTATCTATCCTTTTCCATTGGAAAACATTGAATCAACCTACAAACTTGATACTCAGAAAGTCTTGTAGAAATCAGATCATCCAAAGAGCCTTTTTGTCTCAAATCAACTATCAGGAATTTCCCCAAGTTATGCCCAATTTGATCAAACATCTAAAAGCCAAGTTGCCAAAATCCAAAGGCTATCAAGAGAAGAAAGTTGCAGACAGAAAACTTAAGAGCCATCAACCCTCTATCCAAGAAACCCAAGCAGAAGAAAAATATCAAGAAAGACTTGATAATATTGGCTATAACACAAGAGTCAAAAAGTTTTCCTACCGATTCTGAGTGAACCATCGCTACATCAATCTTGAAAGAGAAGATTAGTTGGATCCATCACATGTCCTATTTTACCTTTAGATCTCAAAAACCTATCTCAGAAGTCCTTCATCCTAGTTTCATCATCAAATCTTAGTTGCATCCTAGAGTCCTTCTTAGTTGCATTCAGCATCATCTTCCTAGTAGCATCATAGATCATCCATCCCAATTGCATCTACATCATCCTTTTAGAAAGAGCATTGTTTCATCATCCTTCACCATCATTCCATTAGTAAACCCACCATCAGAATCCCAAATCCTTGATCCAAATCTAGCATCCCTTATTCAAATCAAAACCCACCATCCTTTGCACCATATTCAGAGATCCAAATCCACAAGCACTTAGTGTTTGAAACCTTTAAGTTGTTTCCATCCCCTATCCTAAATTAGAAATCATCCCCTTTTTGACAGAGCATTTTCTAAAGGAAATCCAACTTTTCCTTGCATAGCCTCATCATCTCGAGCAAGAGATTGTCTTGCATTGATAAGAATCCAGTTGACCGAAGATCATTAGTTTATCCTAGGTTTTCCAAATCCTATCACTGATCCCCCATCGGGAAAAATAGTAGCTCATTATTGACACTTAGTACTCTTCCACTAGCATCCCACCAATCCTCCACCCAATCTTGACCCAAATCAAAGCATCCCACCAAGCCTCCATCATCACCAAGCATCTGACCAATCTATCACCATCTTCCATCATCTCACCAATCCTTGCATTGCATTCTAGAAAATCATCATCCTTAGAAGTTTCATAGCTTGCATTCATCATTGTTTAGAGTCTTTTTAGGAAACATCTTGCATCCATCTAGCATCTACAATCTCCATGCCTGTCAAGACAAGATCTGGATCTAGGAAGCGAAGGAACATGAATCCTTATCCAATCACTAGCACATCTGATCCCAATATTTTTCCCAGTGTGATGGTAGCATATGATGCCCAAATGAAAATGGGAAATACATGGGATGATCCTAATATCCCCTTAGCTCCTCTAGCAATTGTGACTCACCGAGAGAATCCACTAGTAGTCGATACACTCATGGCCCAAAACCAGCAGAGCATGTTCACTAACTTTGCACAAAGGCATACTCCCATTCCACCATATCTCCATCCTCGTATTCCCATAAACACTATCCAAATCCTAGCACAAGTATACTCTCTGTTTATCCAACCATTCCTTGATCCAACCTTGCAAACGTCCCAAGAAACCTCCACCATTCCCCTTCTTTTTCAAGGAAGCTTTGCCAATCCTTTAACACAAGCTATAACACCAACTGCTCCATTCCCTATCATAGGCACTTCATCATCCACCATGGCTTCCCAAGCTCTTTCACAAATCTAATGCTTATCACAAAATCAACTCCCACCTCTTACGCAAACCTTTACACAAGCAATTCCACCACCTTCCATATACCAGGCACCACCATTCTTTCCAGGAGGGATGCAATCATCCTTCCCCCTCACTTTACAAGTTCCTGCATCCACACCTTTTATGCTAGGAGGGATGCAATCATTTTCCCCTTTCACTCCACAAGCTTCAGCATCCATACCATCTTTTCTAGGGTCAACACAATCATTTCCCTCCTTCACCCAACAAATGTTAGCATCATCTACTCTGGGGGCAGCACAATCATTTCCTCTTCATACTCCTCAAAATTCCACTTCAACATCACCCTTTTCATGGGGAGTGCAAGCATCCTCTTCCTTTCCCCCTCAACAAGCATCTACATAGGCACAAGCCCAGCAAAATGCCTTCACCACAAGAATTCCTTCCATGGGTTTTTCCAATCCACCATTCATGTCCCAAACTCCCATCACATCTACCTTCCTAGCATCTGCTACAACACAATTCCCACCACACAATGGTTCTCGTTGGGGCCTTACTTGAGAAGAAATGGATGCTTGGGGCATACCAACCCATTATCCTACATCCATGTTTACAAACCAACAAGCCACCTTCTCACAAGCAGCACAGCAACAACCATCACAACCTCCACCAGCTTCATCCTCTATGAGCTATCCATTCACAACACCTAGTGCTTTTTAGGAAGTTCCTCCACCTCAGAAAAAAAGTTCATCCCATTTCACAAGTTATCTTTCCTAGCCACCCTTTTCTTCAAGCTTCCCTACATCAGTTCCACCCTTAAGCAATGTGGGAATACACCCGACCTATATCGGTCAACCACAAAGCCAAGTTTCACAAGGGCCACCCTACTAGAAAGTTGTATCATTCCACCAGCCACCCCTATAGAAACCATACTTCTAGTCACAACAACAAACCCCCATCATTCCCTAGTAGCAACAAGCTTCCATTTACCAGTTGCAACAACAAATTCCCATCATTCCACAACACCAGTAAGTAGTCCCATATCCTTCACCGCAATATCCCCCTATGCTGCATCAGGAGTATCCTCCCCAACAAACATTGCTTCAAAATCCACTCCAATCTACCTATCCTACTAGGTCATCTCCATATCCCACTCTATAATACCCACCTCAAATGGGAGTACCTACTCAAACACCAATCAATGCCAAGTGGGAAGCCATGAAGAATGCTCTTAAGGAGCTTCAAATTAGTACCGAGAATAAAACCTACAAGTTTGAAGAGGTGTGTCCTTATCCGTTTGACCAATCCATTACCGCTATTCCTTTCCCCAAGCACTTTGAGATGCCTAAATTTGATAAATATTAGGGGAAAGGAGATCTAGTCAACCATATTAAAGAATTATATATGGCATGCCAAGAAGTGGCTTATAGTGATAACTATCTCTTACACCTATTCCCCAAAAGCTTGGGAGGAACTACTATTGAGTGGTTCTATAAAATACCATGTGGGACTATCACCACCTTTGCTAAACTTTATGAAAAGTTCATTTCCCATTATACCCACAATGTTGAGAGTGAGTTTACCTTGTTAGGTCTATGCAACTCAAAGCAAAAAGAAGGAGAAAGCCTAGCAGAATATGTACAATGAGGGTAGAACCTTACCACCAGGTTATCATACCAACCACCAGAAAAGCATTTGACCAAAATATTCATTGATAATCTACATCCTAAGCTATCCCACTTCATGCCGATGAATTGTCTCCAAACCTATCAAGATATCAAAAGAAAGGAGATTAGCATTGAAAAGGCCCTCCTAGATGAAGGCATGATCTGACACTTCAAAAATGATTCCCAAAATAAACAATTAGGTCAATACCGTTAATGTTTCTCCCAAGCAAAACAAGCCCAGAACTTAGAACAATCTGAGGAAGACCTTCACACTACTGGGTGAACCTTTGGATGTTATCTTTCACTACATGGCCAAGGCCAACTTGATCACATTTCCACCAGTTGATGATACCACCACCAAGCCTGATTGGTACAAAGGTCATGAGAACTGTGATTATCATCATGTCAAAGGACATAGTACCTTGAAGTGTATGAGACTTAAAAACTATATCCAAGATCTCATTTATCAAAAGGAAATCTAAGTTGATACACCCACTCAAGCCTTGCCAACTTACAAATCTATCAAAATGTGTTCTTGCAACACAATGCTGGGAAGAACCAAGTTCATACCAATCATCCCCATAATCATGGCAAAGGCAAGAAAGAAGATCACACTACTACCTATATCAATTATGATAAATTTGTTGGATGTATAACCCAAGTTGAGCCCATAGTCAATGTCATCCATGTCAAAGGGGCAGATAGTCAATGTGCTATTACCACCCGTAGAGGCTAGATAACTGTCGCTAGTGCCCATCCAAGACTAGAACATAATGCACAGTATAACCTCATAGAACATCTTGGGAACACACCAGCCCAAATCTCCATCTTGGACCTTCTCCGCACTTCACCCCTCCATCAAGAGATCCTTGACCGAGCTCTCAAAGAAGGACATGTCCCCACAGACATTAACACCACCCAGTTTGAGACCCTTGTGGGACATCTATCCATAGCATGTGCTCTATCCTTCAAACCATCTGACATACTAGATGTTGCACCTGACCACACTCTCCCCCTCCACATCACCATCATGGTCAGAGACTTTTCCATCAAACAGGTCTTGATAGATAATGGCTTGTCCCTAAACTTTTGTACTTTGAAATTCATTCAACAAATTGGGTTCACAAAGGATGATATAGCACATGAAGTAATCACTATTAAAGCCTACAACAACTTGGAGCATACCTCTAAGGGTACTATCACTTTGCCTATTCAGCTAGGCCCAGCAACACAAGATACTATTTTCCATGTTGTTGATCTTGACCTACCATTCAATATCCTCCTAGGCTGACCATGGATTCATTCCATCAAGGCTGTACCATCTACTTACCAT
Organism: Chamaecyparis obtusa; assembly: GCA_027943335.1. Classification (NCBI taxonomy): domain Eukaryota; kingdom Viridiplantae; phylum Streptophyta; class Pinopsida; order Cupressales; family Cupressaceae; genus Chamaecyparis; species Chamaecyparis obtusa. Next base: position 804,398 of record BSBK01000670.1, read on the forward strand.
TAGTGCATCAAATTTCCACATCAAGGTGCTGAGGTTACCATCCATGCTGATCCCCAACCCTTCGCATACTACCATGTGATGGAAGCATCATTCCCTCATTCCACTCACTGTCCTGGAACCAACATTGGCATTTGTATTGCCAGTTCATCCTGATCCCACTGTGATCCAAAGACCATCCTCACCTCCACCCTCTCTTCTATCAAGATCAATAACCAGGTCTATGGTGAATATAGCCTACATGATTCATTTGTTGTAGGGGCCCTCCCACTTGATCCACATACTCAAGGGTGCCTGAGTCACCAAAGAAAAACTATTGAAGAGCATCATGCAATAAAAAGAATGGGACCTATGACTTTTGAATCCCATGGTACATTAAACAATCAAGAGATGGATCCTGACATCAATAGGTGGTTGTATAAAGATCCCCCACCACCTAACACTCAACTTCTTGGCTACTTCAATGATAAATACCCACAATCACACAAATACACTACTGAGCAATGGAACTACCAAGGAGGTGGTCTAGGACCACAAGAAGGTGGAAGAAAAGACCCTATCACAGCATCAAAGAACCCACAACATCAAGGTCTTAGCTTTAATACCCCTCACCTGCATATACAAGGGCCCAGTACCACAACTGGGGGCACCAACATGACTAGCGTTCCCCTCTTGAATAGCTAGGACAATCTCACAGAAATCAAAGACATCCATGAAGAGAAAGAAATCAGATCCTATGATGATATCTTTGATGATGACACCCTCCTAGGGACTTCTATCCTCCAACAACTCACCATCAATCTCATAGAACTTCCCCTCATCCACCCTCAACTCATAGACTAGGACCAATCAAGTATCACACACATCGATGAGTTCCAAAGCATAGAAGCACTCCTAGAGTTCATGGGGGCATCAGGCCCACAATCAGTTCAAGATCCAGAATCAACTCACATCTACAAGCTTGACCCAGAAGGATACTTTGGGGAGGAGGAAGTATTTAGATGCAAAAGAGAAATTGAAAAAGCAAAACATGAGTCCTTATGTGAAAACCCTTCTAGGGCACATTCTGATTCCAAAATAGTAAAAATAAAGAGCATATCTTCTAGTGAAAACTTGGCAATTCAAGTGCTAGAAGATGAAGACTTGCCTCTTCCTCCTATCTAAGATTATAGACCTGAGTAGTCACCTATCATCATAGAAGAAACCAAGCCAGTCAATTTGGGTACAAAGGAATGTCTAAGAATCACCTACGTTGCAGAAAACTTGATAGAGGGTGAAGAAATGGCTTTGATTGCACTCCTTAGAGATTCGATCATAAATTTTGCATGGTCATATGCACACATGCCTTGGCTTGATCCTAATCTTGTAGTCCATCATCTAGTAGTGGATCCTAATGTCAAGCCAGTAAAGTAGAAGCTAAGGAAAATGCATCCAAAAGTTGCCTTATTTTTCAAAGTAGAGCTTGAAAAACTCCTCCAAGCTAAGATTACTAGAGCCATAGATTACTCAGAATGGATCTCCAAAATGGTACCTATCACAAAGCCTTCAAGTGACATTAGAATTTGTATAGATTTCAGGGACCTGAACAAGGCATGTCCTAAAGACAATTTCCTGCTACCAAATATAAACATGATTGTAGATCTTACAACGGGTCATGAAATGTTGTCACTAATGGATGGCTTTTTAGGCTATAATTAGATTCATATGGCAGAAGCAGATCAACATAAAATAATATTCACAACTCCATGGGGTACCTTTTGCTACAACATGATGCCATTTGGGCTAAAGAATGCAGGAGCCACATATCAGAGAATGATGACAGTAATCTTCCATGACATGATCCACAAGATCCTAGAAGACTATGTGGATGACATCCTTGCCAAATATAAAACATGAGGTGAACACCTAAGCATTCTTGAGAGTGTGTTTGATTGCTTACATCATTATGGCTTAAAACTCAATCCAAAGAAATGTGTCTTTGGTGTTACATCTAGAAAGCTCCTAGGTTTCATAGTATCATGATGATGCATAGAGATTGATCCTAAAAAGGTCAAAGCAATAACATAAATGCCTCCACCAAGAACTCTCAAATAGCTCAAAAGCCTATAGGGAAAGCTTCAATCAGTGTGTCGGTTCATTTCTCAGCTGGTAGACAAGTGCCAACCTTTCACGCATCTCTTATGCAAAGACAAAAGCTTCGAAAGGGATCCCATATGTTAAAGAATCTTTGATAAACTCAAGGAGTATCTAGCCAATTCTCCAATCCTAGTACCACCAATTCTAGGACACCCTCTCATACTCTACATCTTAGGAACCACTACGACACTGGGGGCACTCTTAGCTCAGCATGATGATGAAAACAAAGAGAGAACCATCTACTACATTAGTTGAACTCTTTTTGGCTATGAGCTTAATTATTCACCTATGGAAAAAGCATGCCTTGCAATGGTTTTTGCCACTCAAAAGCTTAGACATTGTATGCTCAGCCACACAATCAGGCTCATTTCAAAAGTGGACCCCCTCAAATATCTACTATCAAGGACAACTCTCATAGGCTGTATGGAAAAATGGGTCATGTTACTCAGTGAGTTTGACATCTAGTACATAGATCGAAAAGCAATAAAAGGGCAAGTCATTTCCAATCAACTAGCAGAGGTACCATTGGTGGATGCCTATCCACTAATCATGGAATTCCCTAATGAACACTTATGTATGATCAAAGAATAGCCCATGTGGAAACTATACTTTGATGGCTCCTACACATCACATGGATCAAGGGTAGGAATCCTATTCGTCACACCTCAAGGTGACTACATTCCAAAATCATTCAAGTTGGGATTCCCATGTACTAACAACATTATAGAATATGAAGCACTCATCTCAGGTCTCAAAATAGCTATTCAGTGGAATATCATAGAACTAAAAGTGTTTGGAGATTCACAGCTAATTATCAAACAAGTCCTTGATGAATATCAGACAAAGGAGGACAAGTTGCTACCTTACAAAGAACTGGTGGACACACTGAAAGAGCATTTCCTGAATCTACAGTTTACATAGATACTAAGACTTTAGAACAAGGAAGCCAATGCAATGGAAACTATTGGATCCTTGTTAGAAATCCCACACAATGCATCACAATATAAATTCCTAGTTGAGCAGCTACACATGCTAGCTTATGAGAATGTTGATGCAGAAATGGTGTGTGTCTTGGTTGGTCCTCAGTCCCTATGGTACCAAGACATCCATGCATATCTAAAGAATGGTTTCATATCTCCCCATCTCACCAATAACCAATGCCAAAACCTTATTCGTAGAGCTTCCCGCTACACTCTTGTAGCCAACACCCTTTATTGTCAAGGGTATCACAATATCCTCTCTAGGTCTTTAGATTCAAATGAGGCCATCCTGGCTTTACAAGAGGTCCACGCTGGAATTTTTGGTGCCCATACAAGTGGCATAGCTCTAGCTAAGCAGTTGCTTCTAGTTGGGTATTATTGGCCAACCATGTAACATGATGCTTGTGAGTTTGTCAGAAAATGTTTACCATGTCAGCAGCATGCAAATCTAATTCATGCACCAGCACAAGACTTGCAACCCATTGCACCACCTTGGCCATTTTCATGTTGGGGCTTTGACCTTGTTGGCTTAATCACTCCCCTTTCCTCAGATGGACACAAGTACATAATATCTTCCATAAAGTACTTCACCAAATGGGTTGAAGTGATTTCACTCACCCTAACTACTGGCATCCAAATATCCAAGTTCATCCTTTACCACATTATCTGTCACTTTGGCATACCATCTACCATCTTCACAGACCATGGAACACCTTTTGAAAACTAGCATGTGGATGATCTGTGTGCTAGACTCCACATCCATCACCATTTCTCCAGTCCATATTTCCCTCAAGGAAATGGCTAAGCTAAGGCAACCAACAAAACTATCTTGAAAATCCTCAAGAAGGTTGTCAATGATTCTGGTTGTGACTCGCACCTCCAAATCAATCCCACCCTTTGGGCCTACCACACTTCTTATTGCACTTCCATAGGCACCACCCCATATTCCCTTGTATATGGTGTCAAAGCTGTTCTACCAATCGAGGTTGAGCTCCCATCATTGTGAGTCTCCATGAAGAACTACACCACTAATGAAGACTATTGTGTAGCCCATCTCACACAGCTAGACCCTTTAGATGAAAAGAGATAGCAAGCATATGATCACCTGGTTGCATACTAGAATTGACTCAAAAAGAGTTATAACAAGAAGGTCCATCCTAGACAATTTCAGGTTGGTGACATGGTCCTCAAAGAAAATTAGAAGGTCCAAGCAAACAGAGAAAAGAAAGGCAAGTTTGAGCCTACTTGGCTAGGCCCCTATGTTGTCATAGCATGCTTTGGCTCCTAAGCTTATTAGCTATCTACACCAGAAGGTGAGCCTTTGAATGATCCAATCAACATCATACATCTGAAGAGGTTCTATGCTTGAACCAAATCCTACATATTTAGAAAATCCATAAAAATTGGAAAAAAGCAAAAAAATACAAAAAAATCAAAAAAAAAGAAAAAGAAAAGAAAATAATCATCGAATGGTGAAAACTTGGCAATTCAACACCTTGGACAAGTATGTTGGTGAAAACCTGGCAAACAGGTGCCATACATAGTGGACTGAGTCATTATCTATCAAACTCCCATCCCCCCCATTCCACCATCTCAGTCCTTTTTCTACTATCCCCATCCCCATCCACCATCCCTCTATATTCCTCTTTTTCATACCCCTCAAACAAATCTTCCATTCTGCCTGCTCATATCTTGTCCCATATCTTGTACCATATCTTGCACATATCTTGTACCATATTTTGTATATCCTATCTAGCATCGTCCTTCTTGTATATCCTGTATAGCAAGATCTTCCTATCCCCAATCCAGCGCTTCTATAAATATGAGTTGTATATCTTTTCTATTCTATTGTACCTATCATCCCTTTTTGTTGTACATAGTCCTTTTCAGTCCTACCATAGCATTTGATATGAACTCTTGTCCTATCTAGCCTTGTACTTCAGCAACATCAATTGTCGACTATTCTTGATCATAGCGATTATTCTTTAACTTCATCATTTGCCAGTGAACAACAACACTCATTCTCTCATCAATTAGTGAGTCGTTGAGGATGTATCCTTCCTCCTGTTAGACCTACTCTTCCACCAAGCACACCAGATTCATGTCGATGTATCCTTCCACATGTTTAGACCAATCTTCCCCCCATCACATCAAATCTCTCTCCTTGGAAAAGGATGTCTTTTTGGAGTTCTCATTTTGGTCTTGGATTTTATCCTTTGGATCTTGTTAATCTTTTACAGTTTCTTGTTGTTCTCTAGTCAAAGTCACCATGATCCTTTATATCCTAGTGTGTTGCGAATGAGGATAATCTGGGGCAAGGTTTTTTGATCTTTTGCTTCTTCCTATGAGTCCATTGTGTGTATGTGGTTTCTTCAGCATCATTTCCACCATGCCTCCTTCGGGTTTCATGTGTGATGCTAGGGCACCCCTGCGTGTCTTTTTAGTGTCAATCCTATGCAATGCTAGTGACAAGACCTCATGATCCTAGTATCCTTGGTAGGTCTCTAGCATTGCTATATTAAACTAGGTTGTGCTCTCCACATTTGCACTTGGAACTTCCCCCAATCCCCTACATTCTGCATCATATAGATTAATCTTGCATCCTCATATCGCTGCATCTTACATTTTGCATTCCCTCTCATCTTGCATTCACCCATCTTTGCTCTTGGGAGCTTGGTTATTTATCTCCCCTGCTTCCTAGGTCCTTCCTCCTCTGTTTCCTTTCGACAAAATTCTACAATGTTTACTCCTTGCGTTATTTTCTCGAGGGGGCACAACCCATCATTCCTCCAAATTCTAGCTTTGTGCATCTTATTTTCTTGTCTTTGACACCATACCACTAGCGGCATTGCATCAAAGAGCTGCAAAATGTAGACACCTAAAAATCCTTTAGAAAATAAAGTATTTTTATTTTTTGAAAAACCCTGATAAAATCATCATTTATTAATTAATTAATTATTTAACTAATTAATTTATTTTTATGTCATTAAATCCCTTTATCTTAATTAAAAATATTTAATTAAGAAATCCCTCCCTAAAATGTTTAAATCTTATTTAAACATTATTCCCTATTTATTAATTATTTAATTAATAAATTGACCAAAAATCCCAAAATAAATAATTTATTTATTTTTTGCCCAAAACTTGGCCAATTTCCTTAAGACCACTAACCTCTTCTAGAATCTTCTAATCCTTCTTAAATTTTGATTAAAGACTAATCCCATCATTTCCTAACCCTAATCCCAACACAGAATATTTAATTAAGATTAAATATTTAATCCTCATATTTATTAAATTCATTTTTAATAAATATTCTCAAAGCTAAACCATGGAAATAAATAAATCTTTATCTTTTTCCTAAAATCTTATTTATCCTAGAAAGACCTAGACTCTTCTAGAAAGTCTTCATCCTCATCCAAAGCCTAGACTCTTCTAGAAGAAGTCAATCCTAATCCTAATCCTAATCCCCCCCTAACCTTGTCACTTTCCCTAACCAAGGTTAGCCAACTCCTAAGATTAACCCAAAGTCAACAAACTTCTAGAAACTTCTCTTACATGCATTAAATGCATTTAAAGCCTCCTTATCCCTCTCACATGCATTTATGATGCATTTAAGAAGCCCCTCACTCCTTTCTTACACCCTTTGACCTTAGGCACATTTCTCAAATTGTGTACATCCCTCCCATCTTTCAACCCAATGCCCTTGTGACACTTGTCACAAGGAGGTGGCCCTAAACTAGCACAATTCATGTGCTCCCCTGTCAATGAATCTTGGCCTCTGTTAAGGATTTTGATCCTAGCCACTAATCCTCCTAACTCAAGCCCTTCCCAAATCCTATAAATACTCCTCCTTCCAAGAGAAAATTATTTAATTTAGCTCTCATCATTTATGCATTGTTATCATGAGCATTTTTAGCTAGATCATCTTAGCATACATCTTAATTGTTATATTTCTTCATGTTTTTCATGTTTTCTAACACATCTTAGAATAGCTTAATGGATTAATCTTAGTTCATATTTCAAGCTTTTCTTAGCATTTATGCATCATATCCATCATCCTTAGTATGCATTAGAAGCAAGCTCCAAGTTCTTTGAGAGCACACCCACTTCCCTCTAATTGAGGCAAATCAAACATTTTCTCTATAGCACTTGTTTTTAGCAACAATCTTGAGGTGGCTTGGTTTTATATTTGTTTATGCTTTGAACTGATAAATGCTAGATTAGTCTAATATTTGAATATTTCAGCCTTTCAAAACATATAACAAGTTCAAAATCATAGTCTACACCTTATAACTTCCTATGTTGAACTTAATCCATGCTTGTTCATTAACCAAGACATGTTTCCCTTTGTTTAACCAAGTGACTTTGGAGGGAGTGCTATGAGGTATGTTGGGGATCTTGAGTTTAGTTATGGCTTCTTTTGATATGATGTTATTAGTAGACCCTGAGTCTATGATAATCTTACACACTTTTCTCATAATCTTGCACCTTACCTTGAAGAGTGACCTCCTTTTCTTGGGCTGCTCCTCGATTGGTTCTCTAATTAGTATCCTCTTCACCATAAAATTCTCACCACTCTCTGAATCCAATTGAATATCAAGTGATGTCACACTTAAAGTATCTTCATGCACATATGTCACTTTCTTCTCTCCTTGTGATATTGATCCCTTTTCAAGACATCTATGGCTAGATGGCCCAATTGCTGATACCGATAACATTTCATGGTAGCAAAATAGGATGGTCCCCTTCCTCCAAGTGATCTACCTCTTCCTCCAAATACTCTACCTCTTCTTGAACCACCTCTTTGATAGGTCTCTCCACTTTGTTCAGTCAACTTAGACTCACCTTGGGGTTTGTTCTCATTGCTTCTACCTCCATAGTTTCCCCTATGTCATCTTCCTTCTCTACCCCTTCCTCTATTCTTTGAGGTATGTTCATGCTTCCTCTTTCCTTTCTCTTCTACCTTTAGAGCTATTTGGTAGCATTTATGGACTATTTTAGGAGTGACAAGACTCATGTCTTTTTGGATGGACTACTTAAGACCATTCAAGTATCTAGCCAATCTTATGCTTTCATCCTCCACTACCTTGGACCTTAAGCATAGTTTTTGAAATTATTCAGTGTAGGAGTGTACATCCATCTTCTTTTGTCTAAGGTTATTCCTTCTCCTATGTAGTTGTATCTCATAATCATCAGGGACATAAGCCTACTTGATTTTAGTCACCATCCCTTTCCAAGTAACTAAGGGGCTCCTTCCTTCCTTCTCTCTTTTAGTTTGGAGAAATTTCCACCAAGTTAAGGCTGAGTCTCTTAATCTTGACTTTTCCACCTTCAATTTTTGAGAATCAGAGACACCATCACATTCAAAATGGTTCTCCATACCTTCTATCCAATCCATGATTAGATCTGGATCTATTTTTCCACTAAATAGAGGAATACCATCTAAATCCTTATTATTTAGTGCCTTAAGTTCCTTCAAGAAAGGTTCCTTTGGTATGATAGGGTGTGGTGTTGGGGCTTCTTCCTCTAACTCAATCTCCTTTTATTTAGCTTCTTGTTCTTCCTTTTGTTTCATCTTATCCTTTACTTTATCTACTTTGTCTTGGACATCACTCAAAAATTATTTTAGTTGTGCTAGTCTCTCTCTAGACAACTTGTTGTCCTCCTCTTGTTCTTCAACCTTCTTGGCAAATTACACATTCATCACCATCTTTCTTGATCCACTAGATTTTTTTGGTGAAATAATTCACTTTCTTGCTCAAATTTCTATTCCAAAACCTTTAATAGGCTTTGATACCACTTGATATGCTCTGAATCAGGCAGTTGGCATTGTGAATCATGTAGCTCACTATCCCATCAAAGAAATAGTATAGCCTCTTTGGGATAGTGAGTGTACATAATTTACTTGTCTCATGTAGGATGAAGGGCCCTCAAAAGAACTAGATCCATTTCTAACCTCTTTCCCTAAGCGAGCACGTGGTTGCTCAGTTACGAAAGAGTGAGATTGCAGACCCTCAAGAATGTAGAGTTGTGAAGATATTGATGAATGTAATCATGGAGTTGATATAGGGATGAATTAAGTTCCCTTGGTAAGAAGGAGGAGTTCATACCAATTTAGGAAGGCATCAAACCAAGGTAAGAATCATTTGGACCTAAGAAAATCCTAAAAACCCTAGAAAACCCTCATTTTGAGCTAGGGTATTGTATGATAGTTTGGAGGCCCAAAACATTGAAAATATTTAAGACCAAGATAAATACATAGGATTATTTGAAGAAATTTTGGAGTGGTTAATTGAGGGATTCTGAGTTATTCCCTAATTTCTCATAGTAGGAGGGCTAATTGGGGTACTTTCCTTGTAGCCCTATTTTGGTGCTAAACCTTGGAATTAGTAAGGAAGATCAATGCATAGAGTTGTCTTAGGTATTGGAAAGAGTGTGGTGGAAGGTTTTGTAACATATCCATGACCCTATAAGAAGCTTGGAGAGATTTGAGAACTTAGACCTTGGAAGAAGCCAAGGAGCCTAGAGTGTTCCCCATCAAGGATGAGGACCTAGAAGTTGATAAAGATTAGATTTTTCATAAGATAGAAGAGTGGGGTTTGGATTAGGGGATCTCAAAAAAGTGATGGTCCTATAGATCTAGTAGGTAAACTTGGAAGACACCTTAGGTCTCAGTGGAAGACTAGAAGCATGAACTAGTAATTAGTTCATCCCCTCTCCCTATCATATGGACATCAAGGAAATAGTAAAAGTAGTAATGAATGTGTCAAATGCATGGAACTACTTTGAATTATTCCTCATCTTTGATGGATTTTGTGTCTTTTTAATGGATTAAATGGGATGTATTCATGTTTACTTGTATGTCTATAGCTTTCCATGTTGGTTTGGCTTCTTTAATGTTTGTATTGTTATCAATTTGAATTTGGTGTTTCCATTGAATTTATAGACTTCATTCAATTGTTTCTTTTATGCATTATTTGATTGAGATTCAATGGAAATGGTGGCCTTACATAATTTTTTTTGTGTATGTGGGTGGTTTTACATTGAAGTGACTAGTACCTATGGACTTGACTTGTAAGGATGGAACAAGATGACTAGAAAGATGGGACAAGGTCATGTAGCAAAGTGTTAGTTTGGTCATGTAACTTAGTAGGCACAATATGTATTAGTACTTGCATTGCATCACCAATTTTCATCTTCTTTTGGGTCAATCAAATTTGACATGATACTATTATGTTGTAATTTTGGTTTGTGACTAGGATAACAAGCCTCATTTGACTTTTTTATGATTTCTTTTATTCACATGGACACAATATTTTAGAGTATACAACCCAGTAATGGTCATGACATAACATGATATGAATAAGAGGATATTGTGTAGTCCCTCTTGGTTGACTGAAACCAAATATTCACAATTTTTGTAATAATACATATATATATATATATATATATATATATATATATATAAATTATATTTAAAAAAAGGTGCACAATTTCCATCAATGTTTTTATATGACTATTCAAATGTTCATTGACATTTAATAGATAGTTTGGTAAGTAGGTGTGGGCCGCTAACAAACTCACTAGTATAGATGATATTAGACCTTGTACACATTTTGAATCCTCTCTCCCACCCTAGAGCCTTATTCAATCTTTATGTTTATTATTCTTCTTTATAAATTGAATTAATGCAAGGAAGAATACATACAATAAAGATATATTTTACCTTTGTTTGGTCTATTAACATTGGTTTCCCTATAATTTCCATGATGTAGCCTTGGTCCATTTCACTTCTACTACATTTTGGCCTTTTCTAACTTGCTATTCCATGCTATTTTCATTCAGTGGAGCATTTACATGTCATATACAATAGTTGGATGGGAGAAATCTTTAAAAGTGACACAACTTGCCAAAAGAGAAAACTACCATGTGAACACTGATAAGCTATAGTAGTTAAAATTTTGATGAATAGAGTCCTTTTCTATTAATAAAATATTAAAGTGAAATATTCATTAAAAATGGGTCAAGGGAAAAAGTCACCCCATGAGAGTCAGATGACAACTAAGCAACCATACAACTATTCATCAACTATTCATTAAAAAACAAAAAAAGAGAAACCCTCAAGCTACAAGGACAGTAGCAGAAGAGGGAGGCGGGTCTATGTCATCAAGATTTCCCCAAACATTGGGCCTCAGGGTTTGGTCAAGAACCAACCAACCATCTTTAGCTTCTTCTTCCATCTCTACTTCCTCCCACCTCGGCAAAATAGCAAGCGCTAGGTAGGAGACTTTGTTAGAAGTGACAGGAGGACACGTAGGAACACTCGTCAAAGGCTGAGAAAAAGTAGTAGAAAAATAAATAACCAAAGGAGGCCATTTGACACCTACATCCCTCTAAGGAGGAGAGGTAGAGTGGTGATGCTAAGGGCATGGAGTCCTAGAGTGCTTGGCAAAGGAACTCTAATTGCAATGATGACCCTTGGGTGGCATGCAATTAGCTGAGAGAGCATCTGGAGGCACCTGAGAAATAGTACAAGGGGAATTTCCCTAGTGTTTTAGTAGCTCCTATAAATGCATGACCTCTAAGGCCACCTTGTCTTCTTGCACCTAAATATGCATCATGACATTGTTACAATGACATGTCGTAGCATAAAGAGAGATATGAATATCTAGAGAACTGTGAGAAAAAAGAACAACATTTCATTCTTTCCATAAAGTAAATAAAATATCCATCTTGAAAGCATGCCATATCTGGATATGCTGGAAAGGCATTTTGGGAGGGTCATTGAGAAGTGTCATGTGCCAAGAAAAAAGTTTAGGCCTAAAGGGAGAAAAAAATTCATGAGTCCAAATCCAATAACTCTAGGCATGATAAAAATACCAAAAGATGTGTATGAGAGTCTCAAAGTGACCACAAAAAGGGCATTTAGGGTCAGGTACACCCAAATGCAAGAGCCTAGCTCCCAAAGGTAAGCCTTGGTAAAGAAAACACTAGAAAAAATGAGCATTTTTAGGCTCATTGACAGAATCCCAAATAGTGTGAAATCACCAGCTCCAACTCTTCTGGGAAGAGGAAATATGCCATCGTTGGTTGAGAGAATCAATCATGGGAAAATGGGGCATGAGCCAAGAGTATCCAAGCTTGGGATTGTAATTGGCGAAGGGTGTAGCATGATACCATTTTTAGTCCTTCCACCAAGGTTTAACTTACTAAATACCCAAATTGTGTAGGAGGTGACATGGAATAGCCAAAACTAGGGAGTCATAAGTCTAACGATTTGGGCGGATGAGCTAGAATTGTACCTAGAGGTCATCCCAAGAATGAAGACACATAGTGGTTCTGGAAAAAGGATCTTTTGGGGTTTGAATGCCACATTTGTGAAAATGAAGAGCACTAAAACCCTAGATTCTGGAAAGAAAAATCCCTTGCTGAGAAAATAAAGGAGACCACCAAATATTCTACTGGTTGAGAGAAAGACCATCAAAAAAAATATTCCTAGCCCAACGAATCTAGGAATTGATAGAATCCCATGCTCTCAAAATAATTTTGGCAACAAAAGTTCCTAGGATCTGAATGGGGTCCTTCATAATAAGGAGGGTGTGAAATCTGATCCCCTTCTAGGAAGACTTGTGGAAAGGGTACCCTGAAGAAATACAGTGCCAAAGAAAAATTTTCTAGGCTTCATTTCCTGTGAGACACCACACAATCCATTTTACACAAAGGGCAAACCCTTGTTTCTAGGTATCAAGCAAACCAAGCCCACCTAAGTTTTTGGGAGGCAATGGAATTCCCAAGAAACTCTATGGAAACCATGGTGGTCAATTCCAGAGGCCAAAATAAAGTCACGCAATAATTTCTCAAGCTACTTGTAAGAGGCTTTTGAGGGAGCCTAGCATGAGGAATAATACACATACATGGCCACCAAGACCTTGGAGTAGATCATAAACTTATTTGTGAGAGAGAGCATCTTAGTGATCCAATAGGTAAGAGTTTTTTCAATTTTGGCTAGAACAACATTCCATAGATCTATAGGATGAGCTTGAAAAGAAAAGGGAATGCCCAAGAACTATAAAATTTCTCCATGCTAAATCTTGGACCATTCAAACTGAGAAAACTAGGGTGGCTCGGGAAGGGTAGATTGCCTATAGTAGAGGATCTTACACCATTGAATGGTAGATCCAGATGCCAAACAAAAGATTTCTAAACACTACAAGGATGCCTTGATATTCTCTTCATCCTCTTCCAAAGTGAGGAAAGAATCATCACCAAAATGGCCATTGACGAGCTATTGAGGAGAGTCTAGCAAAGAGATTTCTAGAACATGACCCATAGAAATGGAGTGAGCAAGTAAGTAGCCAAAACCCTCAGCTACCAAAATATAAAGGGAAGGAGCTAGAGGGCATCCTTGTCAAATAAATAGAAAGATCCTAAAAGTAGAAGATTGGTGGCCATTGATGGTGATTCAAGAAGAGGCATCACTAAAGAGCATCTACATATATTGAAGGAATTTGGGACCAAATCCAAGAGCCCAAAGTATAGCAAGAATAAAAGGCCATTCAGTGCAATCATAGGCTTTAGAAAAATCAATTTTGAGAAAGATGGCTTTCTGATGAGACTTGCAAGCCCATTCCATTCCCTCCCAAACCACAATGATATTGTCAAGAATAAATTGTGACTTGATAAAGCTAGTTTTCTCTAGCCTAACAATCTATAGAAGAATGTGGTGGATTTTAAGAGGTGTCCCCTTGGTAATGATCTTGTAGGAGACATTGAGAAAGGTAATAGGCCACTCATTGCAAATGTCTTGTCGATCCCTAGCTTTGGGAATGAACTTGATATTACCCTGGTTAATGGTACCCCCAAGAGTATGGGAATAAAAATCTTCAAGGTAGACATGGTGAAGATCAAGACCAATGGCATCCTAGAGGGCCTTTTAAAACTCACAAGGGAATTTGTCACATCCTAGGGCTTTATCACCAGCCATAGAAAAGATCACTTCTAAAAGATCCTACAAGGAAAGTAGTTAATCACAAAGAACACACTAAGAAGGGGAGACACACTATGGAACAACAACAGTCTAATCGGAAAGAGATTTCTCACTAGTAGGAGAATATCCCTTAGTGGCAAAAACCTATTCATAGTGATGAACAAAGGCTTGCAAGATTTCAAGAAGCTCCGTGAGGAGACAGTGACCTTCTATAATGTTGGTTATGCCCACATTGGTATGAAAAGGGAAGAGAGCAGCAAAAAATTCTTTAGAAGCTTGGTCTCCAACTTTTAACCAGTGCATATGAATTTTGATCTAGGCACCTCTGGTAGCATGGTTATCTGCAACTTTCTTCTAATGACGTAGCTTGGCAAGGTGAAGTTTCAAGTCCTGATTGAAAGGATTCTAGGCTAAGGCACATGCAAGGATTTGGTGTTGACATTAGAGGATCTATGATGATACTTGGCAAGTTTTCTTCCATAAATACACAAAAAATGTGTCATACGCTTGATGGAATCATTCCACCATTGAATACACTTTAGCAACTGAGAAGGCCTAGGCTCAAGTTCCCAAACTTGATGAAGGTTGGCCACCATGGAAGGGTGATGAACGATAGAAGTATTAAATAATAATTGCATGGTAGGAGGCCAAGACTTAGCTGTCTACTAAATAATATTAAATTGAATGGGTAATTGATCTGACAAGTTCACATCAACAAAATGAGTAACTAGTAAGGCTTGCTTTTTAGAAAAGGAGAAGAATGATTGTGTAGAGATCATAGCACAATCAAGCCTTTTATGAATTCTTTCAAACGGGGCTCTAATATTAGACCAAGTGTTCCAAACCCCATAGGAGCGGTGATGGCCAACGTTGGGATCATAAAGTCCTAATTTATTTGGCATGTAGTTCTAGGTTTCTCTCTCTCCAATTGTCCAGTGAAAGAGAAAAAGGCCATCCTTGTCAAAAGCCATTTTGACCATATTAAAATCTCCCCAAAAAAGCCAAGTAGTAGGTGGTAGAGAATTTGCAAGCTAATGCCAAAGGTGAGATCTCTCAATAGCATCATTAGGAGCATAAATATTAACTATGCCAAAGGAATGATTCTCAATAATGAAAGTGGCCCAAAAAATTCTTTGCATGGGATCTGAGGCATGACTAAACAAAAAAAGAATGCCAATGATGAGAAAGAAGAGGAAAAACTCCACCTTGACCAGCCTCATGCTAACAGCAGAGAGTAAGGCTCTTAGGCAAAATAACTTTGCAAGAAGCATCATGCATAAAACCATAGATTTTAACTTTTTGGAGACATAAAACATTTGGATGACTAATACGATTATACATATCCCTGATAGTATATTTTTGGGCAAGTCTATCAGACTGCAAACATTCCATGAGATGTACTTCATGGATAAATAGTGTCGTCCATTCCATCACCTTCCTTAAGGGAAGCAAAACTATTAGATAAATAAGCTAGGGTGAAAGTAGACCCAAAAAACTCCATGGAAATATTTCACTATTTTTTCTACATGCCTTCAAACCCATTCTCAGCATGCCCAAGAGGGTTGTAAGAACAACAAAAAGGAGCAAGAGAGGCAATCTTAGTTGCCACTTGAGGTTTGTGGGCTAAAGGAATGAAAATGCGGGAGTCAAAAAATTCATTCCCATGTGAAGTAGGGTTTCAAATTGGAGAGACCCTTTCAATGGGAGCTTCAATAACTAGAGGTGGTAGTTAAGATGTGGAAGCCAAAGTAGGAGGTTTGGCTTGTTGGGGTGACTAATTGTAACCCATTCATCTTTCTTAACTTTCTCTTTTTTTTTTGCATTAGTCGATTGAGAGCCAGAATCATTGGGAGGAGACTTGGTATGAGGCACTACTAAAGGGGAGTCCTTAATCTTGAGCTCTGCAGATTGACAATGATAACAAGTGTTAGGAAGGTTGAGACAGAGCACCTTCTAACTGAAGGTGGTTTCACCAAATTGAATCTCAATAGACTCCTTGAGTTCCCTTGAAAGGTAAACCTCAACACAAAGCCTCTTTTGAGGCTGAGGATTGAGAAAATTGTCATGCTTGGTACATATAACCCTACCTATAATTTGTGCTATAGCATGCATGAATGGCCAATAGTGTAAGGGGAGACCAGGAAACTTGACCCACATAAGAACTTTCAGCTTCTTGTCATCAGAGATGGAAAAGTGTCAAGACCAGCATTGGAAAATTAAAATGGAGGCCGTAAGGTTCCAAGGACCTTTAGCAAATATGGCATCCACATAGGAGGGATTGGAAAAGAAAAACATAAAAAAGATCTTGGTGAGGCTCTGAATGCCATCCAAGTAGATTCCATGAGAAGTCCAAGATTTTGCAACCCAGTCCTTGATAACATGTTCAGGAGGGTTATGACCTAGAAAATAGCCAATAAAGGTATGCATATCAAGCCAAGTACAGGCATTATCAAACTCATGAATGGGTAAAACAATATTAGACTAAGATGTACCACATGAGACACTTTGGGAACAAATTTGTGAGGGTGTTTTCTTGGCAACACCATTTCTATCTGAAACCACACCAACACTAGCATTAACTACTAGGTGAGCAGTGGCTGGAGCCATAAATACTATATTATTTCCTACAATAACTACAAAATGAAAGGACAAGGTGATGCAGAGAAGCAACACAAAGAAAAACCCTAGTAGAGTGCAGATTGAGCATGACCCAAATCAAGAATGTAAATTTGACAAAGAAGGTTACAAAATTATTTAGTGGTTAGCTTTCATCGGGTGACTCAAAGATTCCTTTCTTTTATTAACAATTGCTCACAATTTTAATTTGATTTGATTGAAGATTACTCTATAGGTATCCAAATGAGAATGAAAGCAACATCAACATTTACTGAGCTATTTTATTGTAAAATATTCTTTGCAACAAGCCATTTTCACTCAAGAGCTGTGATCTATGTCAAATGTTTAGATCTCTGATTTTATGATCTAAATCATATATATAGAAGTATGATTAATTGAAATTGTTTTTTATGTTTTAAATTTAAATCCCAAACTTTGAACTTTAAAAAAATAATTTAGATATTGAGAAATATTTTACTAGTCACTATAAATGAATTGATCACAAATTTATTTAAATTTTGCATTATAATATTCTATTTATGAACATTTATTTATTCATTAAAAATTATGTTACCACATCTACTTATTAGAAAGAAAATTAAAAATTAAAAATTCAGTGGAAAATAATATTACTCAATAATTAAAAAAAAATTACAAACATGTTTATATGCTTTTTTGTTGTCTTTAATTGGTGTTCCACTATTCAATTGTTGAGTTTAGAAATTAACTAATAAATATATGACCTTTTTTTAATAAGTTCGTAAATAATATTTAAACATTATTTATAGAAACCTATTTCAAATAGAAATATAAAGAAACAAGGCAAACAAATTCTATGATTAAAATTCTATCATACATTGTATGACTCTTTCAAGGCTTCCATTCAATCTTGTTATCTCAGCGCAACAAGATATAGTGGTGTTGTCCACGAGTAGAAAATCTCCAATATCTACATTGTCAGTAGTAAACAATCCTCTACCCTGTCCTACTAATTTTTTAATCAGCACTGGGCCAATATAATAGTTCAATTCAAGTGCATTACAACTATTAATGAAATAGGTAGAGAGATCAAAGTCACCTTGTTGGTTCTGAAAACTGAGCTGTATAGATTTTTCATAATGCAACTAGATGTCTTTGGCAGTTGGGGCTTGCTACAGAGCTATATAAAAGCATTGGATATTTTTCATTGCGCACAAAGTTGGTTATGTGAGGTGAATTTATTTTGATGCCCACTAACCTACCTAAATTAATTATGATGGAAAATAGCTATGTGACATGAAATAAAGTGAGATGCCAACTTGGTTTTTGGACAGTGGTCATTTTCATGATGATTTTCAAAACAAAAGATGGAGGGCCAACAATCTCCTAATAGTAGTCATTTCCATTTTTACCAATTACAACCCTAGATCAAACAAAATAGTTCAGAGCATTTTAGAATGGAAACACCTATGGTTTAAATATATTAAAGAAGTTATATAATATTTTTTTAGTTATTTTTGCAAATAAGATTTTAAATTCTATTTTCTCAATGCAAATTGTAGTGGGCTAGCATTTATTTCTTGTAAATAAATTTATTAATGGAGAAAGTTTTTAATACTGGCAATAATATATTTATAGGGTAGAAGCTAAGCTCTCGATAAAAAGGGCATGTTATGCATGCTTCTACTAGATTAAAACATCATACCATACCATATCCCATTTTCCATATTAAAATAAAAATATGATATGAAAAAGTACTGACGATGGATGGTAATGACTGATGGTAAGGGAGTTTTGGTGATTTGACAATTCATAGAGGATTCTCGATATATTTTTAAATCATCTCACCTGCATATATTTTTGAATTATCTCACCTACATATATTTTTGAATTATCCTGCCTACATTTTTTAAACCTATGTGGTGACCAATTTTTGATATTGAAGAAACCCCTATCTTCACGGACCAACATAAATCTAGTTGATTTAGACTAGCAGAAATCCTGATCCAAACCCTACAATTAGGTAAATCAACTCTAATTTTTGAGATAAATATTTTCTTTACAGTCTACCTCATCCAAATTGATACATATTATCAATATTGACATTTCCTCTTCATCTTGGCATCCATAGAAAAGATAAATCTAAAACATAGATGTAGTGAGGGCAATGGCAATGACACTAGCACCAAGGAGGAGTAACAAGTGAAAAATATTTCTGATTGTTTGTAGATAAGATTGAAGAATGTAAATAATCTATGCCATACAAGATCCTAATCACTGCAAATGGGGTTTTCATAGATGTCCAATATATTCTTGCCCGTCTAAAAATCCTTTCCATTATTCTCTATTATTGGTAACATGCATTCAATCATTTTTTGCAACATACATTTATAAAACTGAGACCAACTCGTAAATATCTTCAAATAATTATCTATAGAACATAGAGTAAAACTTGGTTCTCTTTCTATATGTTGTGAGCCACACTATTGAAGCATGTGTAGACAAGCTTCTCAAGGGAATTATTTTATTTTACATTTAGTAAAGCAAATTGATTTCAAATTGAAATAATGTGATCACTGTGAATGGGTCTTTCATAGTCACGATTCATTGGTATGTTCAACAGGTTGTTGGAAAGTAGGATTCTTTTGCAAATATAGATTTCATTCCTTAATTTCATTCAAGTTGAAGATATGATATTTTGCATGGTGTTGAATTTATCTTTTTCATTTTTAGGCATGGAATCTACCAGCTAAGATCAAATTATGACATGCAAACCTCACCTTCATATTTGCGACAAAAATGATTTAAGGATGTTACAAGTAGCGGTTGTCATTACACCAAAAGATCAACCTGTTAATGCTTGATACAACCACTAGAATTATAGAAGACACAGGAGGTGATTAAGCCATGTCACGAATCCCAATGGGAGCACTGACCATTTTTCCAATAATCTCCCCCTCAATGTTACCCAAGGGGATTCAAACCTGTGACCAAGCTCTGATACCACTTGTTACAAGTAGTGGTTATCATTGCACCAAAAGATTGACCTATTAATTCTTGATACAACCACTAGACTTATAGAAGACACAAAAGGTAGTTAAGCCATGTCACAAATCCTAAGGGGAGTGCTGACCATTTTGCCAACAAAGGAATCTCTCAAATCTTAGTGCTATGACTTACATGCGTTAGGAATACTCCCAAGAGATAACTAAGAAGGGGGGGGGTGAATCAGTTATCTATGAGATTCAATTCTTTATCCAATTAAGTATAATTAAACATTAACCACAAAACACCAATATTTTGGTTACGGGGAAACCCAAATAGGTAAAAACCCCAGGGGGAATTAACACCCACTAATAAACTACACTAGAGAATAATGATAGTTGTTAGAAGATCTTACAACCCTATTAGGAGTTGATCTTTACAATGCAATAAGTACAATGACCTAGTCAAAGGTTAGACCCTATTAGGATTCTTTTATGATTGACCCTATTTGGGGTGAGGACGCACTATTCAAGAGCTCACTGCTCAAAGCGATGAAGGCAACAACCTTCTGAATAATAGATATGCACTATATCTAGATCTTAGTGAACTATGATGTAGACCTATTGTCCTAATCAGTCCCAATGAATAGCGTATACTTCTTCACTATCACATAGACCTCTTCATGATGGAACAGTACTTCATAGCTTTTGCTCTACTCTTTTCTATCAACTTAATGCCACACTACTAGCGATCACAAATGACCGACTATAAGTATCTTTCCTCTAAATGAGATAATCAATTCAGCCTATTAGAACCACCTTGAAATCATAATAGGGAAATAATAACACACTTAAATAATATCTCTTTCGTCTCTACTAAGAATGCAACACTCTGGGACTTGTCCAATTCAATAAGAGTAGATGCACACTCTACACTTTCAGCAATACCAAATTAACTAGAACTTTCTTCAGAAGCTAAATCACTTCATGTGCCCTTAACCAAAAATTCTTAACTCTTCTCCAAACATAAATCCAAGCACACGTACCAAAATGATAGGTGCAACTCTTGTACCAATATAATCCATGTCAACTCTACTGGATAAACTTAGGAAACTATAATTGATGATTATCAACATCATAACTTCACTTCTACTACATATCAGACTCTATGTTCATGAATGTAACAACACTAACATGTCTCCATCACAAATCAAAATGCATAAGGATCCATGATAACTATACAGAAAATCACAAATAGAACACTACCTGTAACTCTGTCAGGAACACTACTGAGTCAAGCTGCTACATAACTATCTATACTTACAGTTATCCTCTATGTCCATGATATCATGCTGATAACATTTCCATGCTACGTATATTGAAATTTCACTACATAATTCTTCCACACATGCTACTTACCATATGTTTTCATCAATGACAAACTTACAGTTAGTAGTGGCTTGCTGGAAAATCTTCAATAATCTCCCCCTTTGGCATTGATGGAAACATATGGAATAAAAAACACCACTAATATAAATAAACAATTATTTTATAACATTCTCAATTTCCTCATCAAAACTACCCCAAGGATCAATCCTCCATCTTTTGCAATACTCTTCAACATTCTCTATTTTCTCAACTAAATTGCTTCCATAACTGAACACTACTCCCTCTCACTGCTATATATTACTCATCCTATACTGCTGAATATTACTCCCCCTTAACTATTGTTTTTTCATGACTATATACTACTCCTCATTTGACATCAATGGAAAATGGTGCCTCACAATTAAGCATCGATACTACTTCTGAAGTAGATTAGTCAACCATCCATCAATCACTAAGGACTGATGCACACTCCATATTCTCTAATCAAATTCAGGGAAGGGAATTACTCCCAGCTTCTCCCTGAGATACTCAAAAGTATCCTTCGGTAAAGGCTTTGTGACTATGTCTGCTAACTACTCTTTGGTACTCACATAGTCCAACTTTACATCTTTTTCTACCACTTTCTCTCTAAGGAAGTGATACTTAATCTCAATGTGTTTTGTCTTTACATGCATCATAGGGTTTTTTGACATATGGATAGTGCTAGTGTTATCACAATGAATAACAATAGGATAATCAATCTAAATTCCAAAATCCTTTATCATCTACTTGATCCAAACAATTTTAGATTAATTCAATGCTACTACAACATACTCTCCTTCTGCTATTGACTAAGAAATACAATTCTGCTTCTTGCTTATCCAAGTGACCAATCTATCACCAAGGAATACTGTTCCTCCTAATGTACTCTTTCTATCATCCATGCATCATACCCAATCTACATCAATATATACATGAAGCTCTACATTTCTAGAATTAGGATACCATAAACCATACTCTATAGTGCCCTTTAGATATCTAAATATCCTCTTCACTTCCATAAGGTGACTTTGTTCAGGCTCTACTTCAAATCTTTCAACTATGCCAACTGCATTAGAAATATCAGGTCTAGATTTAGTAAGGTATATGAGTTTACCAATCATAGACTTGTATAATGTTATATCTACTACTTGTGAATCATCTTCTTTAGTAAGTTTGCATCTTATTATCATAGGTGTACCCTCTGGCTTGCAATCATCCATCTTGAACTTCTTTAGTATCTCTTTCATATACTTAGACAGATTAATGAAAATGCCTTTCTCTATCTGCTGCACATTTAATCCAAAAATGTATTTGATATGTCCAATCATGCTCATCTCAAACTCACTCTGAATTTCCTTAGAAAATTCTACACTAAGCTTGTCATTACCTCCAAAGATAAAGTTATCAACAAATATAACTACAAGTAACAAACCTTTAGGTGTCTCTCTTATGAATAGTTTACAATCTCTTGCTCCTTACTTGAATCCAATCTTAGTCAAGTATCCATCAAGTCTCTCATACCAAGCTCTAGGGGCTTTCTTAAGTCCATATAGGGCTTTCTTAAATTTGCATAACATATCAAGTCCATCTAATAAGGTGAGTCCTTCTGGATGCTCAATATATACTTCTTCCTTTAACTCACCATTCAATAATGTTGACTTAACATCCATTTGATAAACTTTGAACTTTTTGAATGTTGCATAGGCTAAAAAGAACTTTATTGCTTCTAATATGCTCATAGGGGAAAAGGTGTCTGAATAATCAATACCTTTTCTTTGCACATATATTTTACATACTAATCTTTCTTTATTCCTTACTATTGTGCCATCTTTATTCATCTTATTTCTAAATATCCACTTAGTTCCAATCACATTCTTATCACTAGGTCTAGGGACCCATTCCCAAGTATCATTCTTAATAATTTGATCTAACTCTTCTTTCATAGAATCATGCAAATCTGAATTATTACAACCATCTTCAACACTTAAGGGTTCAATCTAAGATAGTAAACATACCGCTTCATCTTCTTTTGAATTCTTTTCATGTCATGACTGGGTTGCTCTAATTTCCAATGATGTCTACCTTTGAATGATATCTAGATGTGAATTTAAGAACTTTAGGTGATGCTATCTCATCTACCAAACATCTCTTCACTTGATTCAAGGTCATTGAATAATACATGAATACTATCAAACATCTCTTCAACAAGTATCTCACTAGTGGTAGGACTAGGTTCTTCTTCAATCATAGGTGCACAATCATGATATCTTTCTTGAAATTTGTTGTAATTTGCATAGTCTCATCTAGGATGTTGATCTTGTTTTCATCCTCAGTTGCAAGAGTATTCATCAACTTGTTCATTATATCTTCCTCCAGGATCTCTCCACCATTGTTCTTTATTCTAGTAACTGCTTCATTGATCCTTTCATTGTAAGCTCTGATGTCTTCTTTAGGTAGCATCTCTAACTTATTGTATCTTTTCTTCCATGTCTTTTTGCTCACATTCTTGGCTTGTGTATCTCCTTTAAACATGTCTTCTAGGTGCTTGCATATCTTGTAGGTTGTGTCTACTTTTTTATCTCTAAAAAGTCACTCTTAGATAAGGCACTGATAAGGGCTTCTTTGGCTATTACATTATGATGGAACAACTCCTACTTACTGGTAGCATCTGTTAGGCCATTTTCATCTCAATGCAAAACATCCAACAAAATGGCCTATTTCTTTGTTGAAACCCTAGAAGCTGTCTTCCCTTGTTGCAATCTTATTTTGACCTGGGAAGAAGATCCATAGTGTTTCATGGCATGTGCCCTTAGCCAGTGATTATTCATGACATCCCTGAGCTCTAGCTCAAAGTGCATGTGCTCAAGTGCAAAAACTAGGGAGATATTCAAGTTTTAATGTCTGTGAAATAGGTTTGATTTCATGTCTAGGGCTTCAAAAAATCTATCTAAGTTCGAAAACCCTAGGCCAAGTCTATTTCTTCATTACCTTTTTCTAGCGACTTATAATCTTGTTTATGTACATGTTTTCTTTTCTTGGTGGGTTTTTATGTTTCATCTAGTGACTCCATGACTGTATGTTTGCTAGTTCTCTAGGCTCTTGGCCAGTTAGTCATTTTATACA
The DNA here is from genome assembly GCA_027943335.1 of Chamaecyparis obtusa. Taxonomy (NCBI): domain Eukaryota; kingdom Viridiplantae; phylum Streptophyta; class Pinopsida; order Cupressales; family Cupressaceae; genus Chamaecyparis; species Chamaecyparis obtusa. The sequence continues at coordinate 828,610 of BSBK01000670.1, forward strand.
GCGATTGGGTGAGTGAATTGGTCATAGAATCTCTTGGTCCTGGTAGTTAGTGGCTTAACTTTCAGGGACTCAGTCAGTAGTTTTTCCTTTCCTCAGTCATGTGATCTCTAGATGGTCATAAATTAAGTCCTAGATGAGGTCAAATTTTATTCAGTGAACTAGCAACTAAAGGCAGTCTCATATTCTCATGATTTAACCCATGGTCAAGCTTTCATTCAACTATCATGAGAATATTCAGTCACTTATTCTCCAAGTCTAACCATAGTTTAAAGGCTGTTGGTAATTTGGCTGAAGTGATTACATAGATTTTTTCATTATGGAAACATATGATCCTCATGAAGGTCACATGAGTTGGAGATCATGTATAGCAGAGTGTATTACAAATTTGTCTGTGTGAGACAGTGTTTTCATAGTGTACCAGGACATAGTTTTTGTTTGTGACATTGACTGGAGTAAGTTCAATGCTTTCACACTTGAACATAGACTCTATGATGTCTAATGATGACCTATCTTAGAGCAAAAGTCAGTATGACATCTACAAAATTAGTTATGATAGTTTTACCAAAGAGAGAGTTAAGCCGAAAAGACAATTTTGAAGATTGAATTGGTAAAGAGTTAAGGGATTATTTTTTTTATCAAAATAATGGCTTAACAATATAAAGGGATGACATCCTAGATTTTAACCCTGATATGAAGATATATGGAAGCTGACCATGTAAATTTATTATCCTTAATAACTTCTATATATGTAATTGTAATTGTAAAGAGATATATATAGAAAAAATGAAGCAGCAAAGTAATGTATGTATTATGAAGCGAATGTAATAGTGATGATGAAAAGATAAGAGTAACAAAGAGATATTGATGCAAGGTTATGTATCTTAACCTCATTTTGTAATCATTATACATTTTATATTACTTGTTTGGGCAATAGGCTCATTTGGTAATCAGATTTTGTATTGACAAATCCTAACAGGGTTGAGGCTTCTAACAAGACCTATAGTCCCTTAATCAGGACTGATACACTATATGATTGTAATAGGCTCCTAACAAGGTCAGAATCCTTAATAGGATACTTTTGATTAGTGGATCTTTGTGGGTACCATCCCCACTGGGGTTTTCCCTTGGCCAAGGTTTCCTCGAGAACATATCATGTGTTATGAGTTCTTTACTTTTATTGCTATGCATGTTGTTTAGCTTCTTATGTTATGCATGTATAAAGATAATCTGTTATATCCATAATTTGGAAAAAGATAAAGTTTTTAGAATACTGATTCTCCCCCCCTCTTAGTATTCCCTATTTCAAACAATTGGTATCAGAGCTTAGTTACTCGGAGAAGAATCATTCAAGGAAAGCCTAGCAGCTTGAGTAAGATCTCTATGGATATGGATCGCTTAAAGAAAAATATTGAAGAAGCTCTTGAATAGATTGATATGCTTACTAATGAAAGAAACAATTTGAAAAGGAAGTATAATGATGCAAAGAGCCTTATTGAGAAATTGAAAAACAAGGTAGAAGATCTGAAATCTGAAAAGAAATCCAAAATTCTTATTGAGGATTTTGATGACAATTTAGAAAAAGAAAATGTGATCCTTAAGCATGAACTAAAGGTAGAAAATCTAAAGCTTAGCTTGAAAGATGAAAATGACAAAAATGAAGCAAATCTAAGATATAAGAATGAAAGTTTGAAGATTGAGAATGAAGAACAAAAATCTAAACTTGGCAAAGTAATATCTGAATTTGAAAAAGTCAATTTGCAGTATGCTAAACTTGAGAAATACAATAAGATTATGAAAGGTGAATTGACTCAATCCAAACAACAACTTGAGAGGCTATATTCAAATAGTGAAAATATTGATGAGAAAATATCTTTTGGGAAACCATCCTATGATAAGACTGGACTTGGATTTAATATATTCAGAACAAAAGATGAGAACAAGGACCCAGATCTAAAAGTATCTCAAAGCATTGATGAAAAGAAGCTTGATGAGAAAAAATCTAAAGATGTACCTAAAGAAGAAGAATCACACAAAGATATGCAAAGAGAATTCAAAGGTAGATGTTTTTCTTGTAATACTATTGGTCACATGAAGAGAGATTGCATAGGTAAACAATTTAAACCTCTTAATGGTTATTGCTATAACTGTCATGGTTTTTGACATAGAGCTATTAAATGTAGAAAACCTAAAGTTATTGAGAATAATTATGGTAGTATAATGTTTAGGAATACTAAAAATGTAGATAAGAGACATACTAAAGATATGAATAGAAGAAATGGAGTAGTATGTTATAGATGCAACAAGGTTGGACACATTGCTAGAAACTATAGATCATAGATCAATCAGCAAGGATCGAGATATGGAAACAATGGAATTTTTTGTTAGATATGTAGTAAGATTGGACATACAACAAGATTTTGTAGGATGAACAATGGAACTTATCATCCTAACCCTAACCCTAGAAATCATGCAAGAAGAAATGAAAGTACAAGAAACAGTCAGAAAGGTTGCTGCAGTAATGAAGATGAAGTAAAGTTTGTTAAAGGCATAGATTAAGAAGGAATATTCAACATTGAAGGTAATCAAAAAGGTGAAGTATCTAATGGTAAGAATGAATCATTACCTAATCTTTCTTTAAGCACTTAAAATATGAAAATTATAGTAGATTAGGAACTTAGAATTAGTGTAGAAGTATATTTATGATGAATTAAGTTTTGCCCAGTTAATGTAAGGTATTTTATGGTATACTAATGCTATGGTTAAGAGTGAAAAAGAAAATATTGTGTTTTGCAAGATCACAAGAAGTTTTAAGTTTTGCAGGTTAACAAAAATAGCTTTTTGGAGAGAAGCAGCAAAAGAATTGAATGCGATGTCAGAACTAAGTGAGTTTGAAGTAATAAAAGGTTATGATTGCACTTATTTGATCATCAAAGTGAATTGAAGTGTTTGGAAGAGAAAAAAGAAATGATTGGAAGCATTTTGCAGTGATTGGTGAAAGATTGAAGCATCAAATCTGTAGAAGCCCTAAAATCACAAATTTGAGGTATTTATCTAGATAGATCTTTGAATCAGTATAAGAGATTAGAAGAAATCATGGATGTATCCTTAATTCACAATGTCAGAGATAAGAATAGACCTAGATTGAAGAAAGAACCAATAGAACCCTTGGAAGATGATCCTAGGTTAGCACTATCATCTGTACCAGTCAGAGTTTTACATTTGGAAAATGTGAGAGGTTATCTTGGATGCAAGACAGAAACCCTAAGTGATAGTGATTTTAGTAGTGAATATCAGACGATTTACAATTAGGATATGACTTTGAAATAAGGTTATGAATACTTGAAAGATAATGAAATTGTTAGGTATGCATTGAAATATGAGTTTGATGATGAAGAATGCACAAAAATAATTTTGAGTAGAAGTCACAATGGGAAGTTTTGGCTAGAGGATAGAGTAATAGACATTATAGTTGATTTAATTCATGAAGTCACTAGTTTGTCTAAAGTTGGTACTATTCCCTTAAATGAGAAGAATATGAGGAAAATAGTTATTGAAAACATAGGTTCATCCTACAATGGTAGAGGAATTGTAATTAGTAGAATCAAACAAGAAGATGTGAGATAATTGTACAAGATTCTAACTACTAAGTTTTGTGCAAATTCTAGAGAAGATGATATGGCAACTGGTATGGTACATATTGCCTATTTAATGTGTGTTGACAAGGTATCATTTGATATGTGTGAAATCCTAAGAATTCAATTGTTTGAAAACTTAGAGAAAATTAAGAAGAATAAGTATGGACAATTTAGATTTTCTTCTTTGATCACTTACATGTTTTTCCACCTATTAAGAAGATTTCCCTACACAATTGAAAATTATTGGAATGATGGAATAAAAACTATGGAAAGACTTAATAGAATGTATCTGAGACATGTTATTGATAAAGTGAATGAAAGTGCTAAGTCGGTATTGAAGACATTTTAGAATATGGTGTCTAGTAGATCAAGGATTCCACAATCTCATGTGGGGAAATATAAAGATGACATTTGTTTCATGTTTGACACTGACTTTACCTATATTGAAGTAGTGGAACCTAGAATTGAGTTCATAGACCCTCTTTTCTATGATATATCAGAGGCAAAGACAGAAGGATATGTTGGCAAATTACTTAAGTGTAAATTGGACACACAGTGCAGTAGATTTGGAAAATTTGTAGAGAACTTCAATTTAGCAAAAGCTATAATGGAAGAAAAATAGTCTAAGAAGAGAGTGGATATAACTGTAAAGAAGATATTGAAGGATACTAGAATGATAGACCATGAATTTGATTTTGCAAAGAAGATAGCAGCACCAATTAGAGGTACTAGATAGAAAGAAGTCTTGGTTGTACCACCATTGTCATCTAGTGTAGTACAACAAGAAACTACACTAGTCAAGGTGAAAGTAGAGGAACTTGAAAAGGAACATGTAACAACTAGAATTTTGCTTTCAACTTATTGACCATCTTATTCCATACCTTGATTTTTTCTTTTCCTTTCCTTTTTCTATTCAATTGCAAATGTTCCCACCATAAGGATGCATGGCTTTTTAACTTAGTGCTTGCAATCTTCACCTTCTTATCTTCAAGGATAGTCTCATATTCAAAATACTTTTCCATCTTAGTGATCTAGTCCACTAATTCACCAAAATCCAATTTTCCACTATAATCAAGAGGGTTAAAATATGGTGTTGACTTTAGGCTTGTAAAATCTTTCAAAAATCTTTCTTCACCTTGATCCATAATAGGTGCAAGTTCTGCATTTAGTTGTTCTTCTTCCATTTCATCATCACTAACATCTTCAAGATGTCTGCCTCTTCTATGGGCTATCTCTACTACTTCCAATCTAGCATTAATCTATCTTAGCATATTTTCCAATCCTAGATCTACATCTCACCTCCCATGAACCATCTTGATAACCTTCGGCAATTACATCAAATTGCAATTTGCTACCCCACAACAATCAATCAAGGCTTCAAGAGGAACTAACAAACCTAGATATACAGACCTAGATTAAGATCTCACCTCACTCTGGTACCACTTGACATAAGGTAGGGATAAGAGGGGCCAAAGGATGGCTCGCCCTAATGATCCAAGCCTGTAACACACATACAAAAGCTACAAACAACAAGAGTGAGAGAGAGAGTGCTAGGTCTTTCATATATTATCATTAATAGGAATCATACATGTTGGGTTGTAAGGCCTTCTTAGTTTCAGCCATATATGACAATGATATTCAGACATCCTCAAACATGTGAGGATCTGATCTAATCTCAATTCCCCATGTCTACTATCTTCTAAACCCAAAAAATACCTCTAAACTCAAACCAAACAACTACATTTATACAAGAGTTTACTAAATTGAGTCGGCCTTCAAATCCACAATCAAAGGAAGTAATGGTCAAATTTAGGACCACATGCTTCCCAATGATGGATTCTAGCAATAAATCTATGACCAATAATAAATGCACACATCGGCCTCAATAGAAACTAAAACTAAACCCATTAGCAAGTAGGGATAACTGAGCAAGAGATAAGAAACACCAAGAGCCAGAGAAATAATCAACCATCTAGGAGATGACCGACTGAACTTGGTAACCAAAGGAAACCACTAGCAACATAACTAACTACCCAAGAGAAGACTAACCAACTACTGACCAACTTGGTCAAAGAAGAAACTGAGAAACACAAAAAACTTTCAAACATATTTTTGGTGACACACAATTGCCAAGGACCCAAGATGCTCTTGCATTAGAAAGATGTCTAATTTCATGTCTAGGGCTTCAAAAAATCTATCTAAGTCTGAAAACCCTAGGCCAAGTCTATTTCTTTATTACCTTTTTCCAGCCACTTATAATCCCCTTTATGCACATATTTTCTTTTCTCAGCAAGCTTTTATGTTTCATCCAATGACTCCACAACTATGTGTTTGCTAGTTCTCTAGGTTCATGGTCGATTAGTCATTTTATTCAGTGATTGGGTGATTGCATTGCTTGCAGAATCTCTTTTTCTTGGTAGTTAGTGGCTTAACTTTTAGTGACTCAGTAGGCTATTTTTTCTTTCCTCAGTTGTGTGATCTCTAGATGGTGAGCGGTTAAGTCTTGGATGAGGTTAAATTTTATTCAACAAACTAGCGACTGAAGGAAGTCTTGTATTCTCATGATTTAACCCATGGTCAAGCTTTCATTCAACTATCATGAGAATACTCAGTCGATTATTCTCTAGGTCTGACCATAGTTTAAAGGTAGGTTAGGTTTTGGTTGTGGTAGTAAAGCTTTATATTCGGTGATCTGGCAACTATGTGTTCTAATAGTCTCTTGATCCTGGCAGTTATGTCCCTAACATTTGGTGACTCTGCGGGCAACTTATGTTTTCTTCAATCACTGAATCTCATAATTGTTGGCCCACATTACAGAAGATGGGATAGGTGGGTCTGATGCCAAATAGGGCTGAGGTGTTTTCTTTTCATTGGTGATACGATAGTGACTTGGTAGTTGTTAGTGGGCCCAAGGTTCTCAACATATAAAGTAAGTTAAAGTTTGGTCAGAATCTGTGGTTGTCTTATCTTCATAAGGAAAAGTTGCACGATGTTTATCCTTCATGATCTTGTGACAACTATTGATTTCAATAAACCCAAGGTAAAGAAAAGTTTCAATGACTTGGAGATTGCCTTAGTCACTCATTCTCTTGATAAGACCAGGGTTAAGAAAAGTATTATGAGACTCAAAAAAGCCCTTTGTCACATTGTCTCTAGATATGCCTAGGTTAAATCAAATGTTAACATCATGTTTGGGCCTAGCGGTCATGTCTCTGACTTGGTGATTTAGTGACTGTGTATTCTCTGAATCTCATATTTTTGGAGGTTATGTTCTGAACATCCAACAATACAGCAACATGGTTATCTCTAGGTCTCCTGATGTAGCGAATAAGTTATGAAAAGTGTAGTGACTTAATGATAACCATTTGATCCAGAATTGATCAACAGATGATGTCTAGTCTCATTACTTTATTGTGGTTATGAAAATCTTCTAGCGAATTGGAGAATGAAGGTTCTCACCTAGTCTCTAGATTAAACTCAGGTTAAGAAAGACTTTTAGCAATTAAGAGTTTTCTTTCATTCATGTGATTGTTGGATATTTTAGGGTAAAATATTGACTGAGAATAAAATTTGAAATATTTTTGAGTATCCAATTTCTAGATTTGGTGACATGTCCTTCTACAATTGGTAAAATAAACAAAAGGTTAAATAAGCAAGTGAGTAGAGTGACTATAGTCACTAAATCATGAGAAAAGATAAATCAAAGTTTAGATACTTTTAGTCACCAGATCTCATGATGAAAAATTAAAAGTATGAATTTCTAGTTGGCTGCTTAGTCATGTGATCTTGTAAGGGGAAATATTTCATCTATGACTAAGATTGGACTATAGTAGCTGGGTCTCTAAAAGAGAAAAATCAAAAGATATGTGGTCACCAAATCATGAGATAAGAAAAAATCTTTCAGCAACTAAATTTTAGACTATAGTCTCCAAATCTCCAGATGAGTAGGGTTAAAAGTGGGTCTAGATTGCCAGGCGTTCCTGATGTGTTTGATTTTCATTAGCTAAGAGGTAAATGATGTGGCTAGAGACTTTTCAAAGATTAGTTGACTGTTATTAAAGTAAATCTAAACTGCTTGATCTACCGAGAAATAAATGAATCAACAGGTGTGTTTTAAAATTGATCAAAATATTCATTATGCCCAAGATTTAAAATTGTTTAAGAGTTTCTTTCCTGTGTTTGATACAGTGAGTCATATGTGACAAAAGGGTAGCTTAGAATTGATTTCTCTAAGATAGTTGTAGTTAGAAATGATGAAGAAGATGTGGGTGGCCACTATGATCTGGTCTTTCTTTCCTAAGGTGCCATGCTGAGTAAATGTTGAGGACTGTTATTTGACACAGGTAGCTAGGGTTTTGATTGATGTCAGAGATCTCCATGCTATGTACACACAAGCTTTTCAAGTGGCTTTGGCATTAAATTTTTCTTTTCCTATAGCAATTAATATCTTTAAATTGCAAATGCACTAAGCCTTGAATATGAAACAAAATATTTGTACATTAGATTTGATCTAATTCTCCAAAGTTTCTAAGCTTTTCCTGCATTCTTTTATTTCTTATTTAGGGTGGTTGTTGTAGACCTAATTTTTCACTAAATGATCCCTAGCTTGTTGCAATCCTCATTCCTATAAAAGGATTTTCAAGATCATTTAGAGGGGTTCCAACCTTTGGTTCCATGAAGGGTCCTTTTCCTGTAAATATATTTCCTTCTTCTCTGGATATAGGGTGTTCCCTCTTTCTTTTCTGGCTTTGAGAATAGAATATAAGTTGTAACAGATGGTCTAATAAATAAGATCTTAACATATTTGTACTACTATCGGATTATCTCCATTTGAGTCCTAAACTTGTTGATTATAGCATCAAGGATGTTTTAGTCTTGCTATTATATTTCTAATGTGTCTACAATAGAGTTATTTTCGCAGAGATAACTAAGTTCAAGATTGGTTTTTAGATGTGTATGAGCTGGGGTATCAAGGGTATTGTTGGATGCTTTTTCCTTGTAGGACCAAACTTGAATAAAATGGTTGGGCTTGAACTAGGTTAGGAACTCAAGTTTGATAAGGAAACAGTCCAATTGATGAGGATAAAGAACATCCTCCTTCTTTGAGCTCCACATCACTCAGGCGGTAATTACCTTATCTGCACACTCAAGACACCTCATGATAAACCATAGGCCTATAGATACATTAGTGTGGAATAGTCTCCAAACCCCTTTAGGTATCATGTACCCCAATGAAAGCAATTCTCATGCAATAGCCCTACATGCATGGAATGAGTCTGAAGACTATAAAGGACTTCCTACTACTACTACTAACATGAAAGGGAAAGGTATTTTAGTGATGTTAATGTTGGGTTGAAGAGACCCCTAAGATACCCTAAGTCCCTCATAGACTAGTGCCTTATCCAATGGGCCACAGAGTCAAATACCCTATTGCAACAAAGAGCTATGAAAAAAGAAAACAATATACCCAATGTGTTGATGCCTTACATCAATCACACACCATGACCAAACCTCAACTTAGCACCCACCTATGCATTCAAGCATGCTATTACCCATTCAAATGATTTTAACCCTCCCCTTAGAAGAGACCTATAAATAGACAATACATTAACCAGCATCCACTGGAAGATAAGAATGACATACCTTTGGAACCTCAGCTCATACATACATGAACACTAACCTTGAATTAGTCATCTCTGCGAAGACAACTCCATTGACAAGCACATAGGCAATGCAAATAGACAAATCAAACACCCTTGATGTATGATTAACAATTTAAAATTCAAATGGAGATAGCTTGGTAATAGTAAGAATATATTAAATCCTCATACATAAGACAAACTACTACAATATGCATCATATTCTCAAAAATTTAGAGAGGAAAGAGGGAACACCCTATATGCAGAGAAGAAAGAAAATATCTACAGGAAAAGGACCCTTCTCGGATCAATTTTCCACAAAAATTGCATAAGAAAAGAACCATTGCAAAGTCAAATGACCTACAACTTATACCACTAGCTGCCTTGGGAATATCAAAGAGAATGCAATAAGCTTAAGGCAGTTAAGGCTAGGGTTTCACCCACCACACCAACTAAAATAGTCAAGAATTTATTACAGGGATGGGACAACCAATTGGCCATGCCTGAGAAAGATTTGTACTCATGGTAGATCTCTAAGAAAGTACTACAAATCAATGAAAATCTAAGGCAATCAGTCCTTTGAGCCACCTACAACAAACATTGAGCAAGAAAAACCACACCCTCACAGCACAAAAACATCACTGCAGTCGATCACAAAGCCCCTGGACCACACTGCAACAACCTAGAATGTCTTCATCCACCAACCTCAGCTGCTTAAACATTGAATTCCAGTCCTTTTTGTCTTGAAAACCATCTATATAAATTTGAATTTGAAAACAAATAGTTACTTTATGGTGCCTACAGTGAATCGACGATCAACATTCAAATTGGAATCAACTTTAAGTCCTGACCGTTTGATCTTACATTTTCGCACGCTTTATGTCTTATCCTTTTAGGAATCCTAGTTTACATTTAGTGATCTGGTGGCATCACTTTGGATTTTATTAGCACCGCTAAAACTTTATCCAAACTGCTAAACCCTCTGAGAAAATCAACCGAGCCCATAAAGGAGAATCGACAGCTATCTTATGATCTGGTGTGTCACAAAAACTCTATAAGAACTTACATTTGTAATAACCTCTCTGATAATTATACTTGGACTCTTTGATTTGGACATTACATTATGATGGTTAGAGCTATGTATTCACATTTATGTTTATGATGATGATGTGCTTATCAGATATTTAGACATACTCAGTTATAATTATTGTTTATTGTTTATGAAATTGGAAATCATTTATCTTGTATATGCTTATGAAGATTTAAAGAGCTAACCCAAGGATTTAGAAGCTAACAATTATATATATGTGATTCCTCATGTTTTATGTATATGCAATTGATGTGTTTCATGACTCAGGACGAAGTCGTAGTTACTCACGTAGTTGAGGTCAACACGATGTATCGATCATGGTGATCTATTTGCAAATGCCTTATTGTATATATCTATGTGCATGTATCTCTTCTCGGTGATGCAGGCTTGCAGGTACCGGGCATCATCTCCACCTAGTCCCACAGGTCTGAGCGAGCCCGCAAAATCCTCGATCATTGTTGTTGTTACAGAGATATCACCAAGGTTCCATGAGAAGGAACTCAACCTCTAACCCTTTTGACCTTTAGGCAGGGAGTTCTTGCGTCAGTCCCTTATGTTGTTGATATATCATTGTGTATAACAGTTTGTTAGATTATGGTGATCTTGTTGCTTGTTCTTGTCCCTTTCATTTTAGGAGGCTAAGGTTTGGATATGGTAGCTTTAATTGTTCTTAATAATATGCTCGATTTTTGCTCGTAGATAATTTATTTCATGCGAGTATTGAATGTTGTGCTTGATTTCACTAATCTTGTTAGACCATCTTGTGTTAGTGATCACACACACACACACACACACACACACACACACATATATATATAAATATATATATCTTGATTTTACTTTGTATGGAATATGATTTCTTATTTGATTGGATAATAATATTTTATAATGCCATAATAATAAGATTTTTATGATATTAATAATAACATTGTTTTAATAATATGATACTAATAATAGTATTATTTTTAATAATATTATAATAATATATATACACATAAGCATATGGGTGCACACATATGCCTATAGTTACATGTATATATTTAATAAATATTAGTGTGTGAAAGTAATTGTATTTTAAATTATAATAATAAATAAATTATTTACTTAAAGGATTAATTATTATATGGTAAAACTTTTACCATAGCTTTAGTAAATATGGTGATAAGTAATAATAGTAATAAATTATTTCCTTTTCCTTAAATAAAGAAAAATAACATTAGTTTATTAATATTTAAGAGGCTCTCATATTAGATTTTATTATTAATAATATTAAATTAGCTATTCCCTTCCCGTGAATGGCTTTAATGAATAAATTAAATCCTAAACTATAAACTATCTTTTGGTTGGGATGGTTACAACGGTTGATTTTCTGTGCAACCAATCCTTCAACCTATTTACAAGGGAGATATTTGAAGGATAGGGAGGTGGGCTGAAAAGGAGACTCAGGAAATTGGATTATTGCTTTGAGAGGATATTGTATTTAGGGAGGGTTTTTGGCTGGATTATTCATAGGAGAATTGATCTTAATTTTAGGATATCATTATTAATTATTTTATATTTGGAAAAGGTGGTGTCTACAATCGGAAGGCTTTGGTGGAGTGCTGGAAGAAGGCCAAGTTGATTGATTCCTCCTTCTTCAATGGTTGTCTTCTCCGGAATCCAGGTAGGAGCTATCCTGCAAGATGCTCCTCCTTATTTGATTTATGTGATTGTTTTGTTTTGTATTTGTGGTTGCTTCCTGTGTGCAGGCAATATGAAGAATATATTATTATATTGTATTATGTTTATTTTTCCTATGTGTTTATTTATTTCTGGAAGGTTAGAATTAAGATTATTGAAATAAAACCATAATAGCCTTAGTAATAATATACTAGAAATGTTTTAGTATAAAAATTACGGAACATGGCTCCGTTGGGTTTTTTGAATTTTAGGACTAAAAATTAATGCACAGGCATAAGTAAATTTAGAAATAATTAAAACATTAATAATACCGAAATAATAAATTAGATGTTATTTTAAGGTTTCTAATTATTTTAATATTTAAAGATTTTCATGTTTAGCTTTGTATTATTTTATTTGCTAGATTTGTTTAATAGGTTATTTGTCAAATAAATTGGGGAGATTATTAGATTTTAAAGTTAATGATTTTAATATATGATAAATCTTTTGGTAAAAATCATTTAAACTTTTAGTAAAAATATATGAGAAATTATAGGAAAATAATAAGGAGTAAATATAGGAGAAAAATAAGGAGAGATTGTAGGAGGAAAATAAATAATTAAAAGAAAAGAAATTTTTTTTTAAAAAAACTAAATTAAAAGTGGAATATTAATGTGCATAGAAAATCTATCTTTATAACATAAGAAAGTATTAACCAAACATTAAATTTAGAAGGAAAAAAAAAAAAGGGCATTTTCTTTACAAAGAGAAGAATATGGAGTCCAATGCTATTAAGGTAGAAAATTTATTTATTAAAAATATATGTTATGTATAGAAATTAGTGTTATTATAAAATAAAATTCATTTTACCTATTAATTATTAAAATTTATAAATATAAATGATGCATTGTAAATATATGTATTTATGACTACACATAATCAATAGATAATGAAAATAAAATAAATTAGTTAATAAATCATTAAAGATATTGTTTAAAATTTCAAATTTAATTAAAATTAGAATTGGTCTATTTATTATTATTACTTTATTTCATTAAAGGTAATGTATAATTTAAATCATAATGTAATTTATGGGGTTAACTTTAGTTTATATTAAACTATTTTTATTTATTTGATTTCATTTCATCATAATTAGGTCGATCATTAGGAATAGAGGAGGTATTGGGCTTATGTCATGTTTTCATGCGATTGTACATGCAATTAGGGATTGTGACGTTTATAATGATTATTCCTAATTTAATGATGTTAATTATGATGATGATTTTAATGAACCAAATTATGATTATCCTAAGATTTGGTTGTATTTCATTCCTATGTTTGGTTGGAAGGCACTTTAGTAAATACTATAATTAAGCACGTTTCATGAATACTATATTAGTGTGAGTTAAACTCTATTTTTGAGTTATGGAATTAGTTATCAATTTTAAGTATAGGACTTTGTCTCTATTCCACCTAAGTGGGTGGCAGCCGAAGGGGAAACTGTCTGGGGAACAAGACCCTAGAAAGGGTTGCGTACCCGCTTTCTTGATTTTATAAATAGATAGTCTAGAATGGGGAGAGTCGAACTACGAAGTCTCTGAGCGTGAACGTAGGCAAGGCCATCAATGATGAGCCCCCGAGGCTTAGGTCTAGTCCCTTAGGGTTTGTCTTTAAGTTTATAATGCAATGATTTCACTCCTTAATAATGATTCTCATAGCTAAGTAATCAATAAAACATTTATTTGTAATATAATATATCTAATGTTTACATCTAGTTGTTTAGACATATGTGTAGTTACAGGTGTTGGACATGGTGGTCATCATGTAAAAGAAAGTTAGCAATATTCAGGTATGCAAGAATAATAATTTGTTAATTGAGCAAGACAAGTAGTATAATCTCTTTACTCTCTTGACCTTTAGTAACATTAAATAAATCAAATTAGATTATGTTCCGCTACTTTATTAAAAAAAAGAGAAAGTATTATATATTGTGTATGACTTGATGAGTATAATGTCCTTGAGCCAAGGGTTCCTTGGTGGGGCATTACAACATTAATCATCAATCTTCTCACACATCAGGACCCACTTACACATCAGAAACTAGGTCCCACTGACAATCACCAATGCAACACCCCGTGGACCAATAAGAACGAGCCAATTCACCTCACTTTCTAACACCGGGACCACAACCAATTCTCTGCATAGTCGTAATGGTACTGTTCCACCTGTATCTGACACATCTAATTAGAATATGCCATTTCAGCATAGTTGGCAGTGGACCCACCGACATCCCTTCTGGCCTGATACAAAATTAACGGTTGGCATAAGATCTCAAGGGGATGGAATATTCCATGAGATCATACACCAGTTGTCCGATCAAAAGAACACTGAGATGCTGGGCCCACCAGGCATGTAATTTCCAATGCATAACTTTTAGCCAATAAGAAGCTGCCCCGTGTGCTGACATGCAAGGACCCACTATAGACTGCAAAAACTTGGCCCCACTGATAGAAATGATTCATCACCATGTGGACCAATAGAATTGCACTGACATGGAACACCTGACATGTGGACCCACTCTGTTTGAAACACCACAACCGTGGAACAATCAACAGTCGGTGCATGATCTGAAACCTTTGACACATCCCTTGAGATCTCACACCCATCATTGGATGGAGATGGTGTCAGAGAATCAGGCCCAAGAAAAATATAAAGGCCAAAACATAAGGAAATATTAAAGCACAGGACTTAGGGAAGATTTTAATTTCACAGGGCACCAGACTTAGCAAAAATTAAAGGCCACTGAGGTTAGAAACTTAGGAAATATTAAGGAGACCCTAATGACACATGAAAACCCTAATCGTGAACACGGAAGGAAAATTTTTAAAAGGCACATGTGAATTAGGAGTTTAAATGGCCTGAGTAAAGTAACATAAAATTAGAATAAGGCCAAGGTAAAACCAAGGGTTTTTCGTAGCAATGACTAGATTTTTAAATTTTTACCTAGGGTTTATGGCTAGAGATCAAAAAGGAGACTCCAGAGACCAGGGGAAAATACATACAGCCATGAAAATTTTAGACATGCTAACAAGTATGTCATGCTTGTCTTTCAATTTATACTGATTAATCTATTACTTGTTTCTAGGTCTCTTCTAAGGGGAGGGTTAAAGTCCTTTGAATAGGTGATAGCATATATGGGTACACCAGTGGATTTTTGAAGTGTGATCTGATCAATGGTGTATGTTTGATGTAAGGCATGAACATATTGGAATGTATTGTCTTCTTGTTTCATAACTTTCTCTTGCAATGATGTATTTGACTCTGGTGCCCATTGGATAAGGCACTGGTCTATGAGAGACTTAGGGTATTTCAGGGGTCCTTTCAACCCACAACATAAAATCATTCACATGAAACACCTTTCCCTTTCATGTTGATTAGTATTAGAAGTCCTTTCTAGTTTTCAGATTCATTCTATGCAAGTAGGTTGTTGCATAAGATTTGTGGTTTCATTGGGGTACATGATACCTATATGGGTCTAAAAGCTATTCTAGAGTTAGCCACCTATAGGCTTGTAGTTTGACACAATATTCATGTGTGTGCAGAAGAGGTATACCCACCTAAGTGATGTGGAGCTCAAAGTGTAGGAGGATCCTTGTTGTTCCTTGTTCATTGGCCCTTTTTCTTGTCATGACTTGGAGTGGTTATTGAGTGTTATTGACATTAGCCCTTTCAATCATAGTGTAAATCTTATAGTGTGGGAAAAAGGAGTACCAATGGCATCATCCTTTACTAGATCTACTAGAGAGAGAATCTAAATTTCTTTGATAGCTACTTCAAAAACTTCAAAAGAAATACACTACAAATGTGTCATCATCTTGTTCTTCCAATCAAGATAGTTCTCTCCATAAAACTTAGGACTGTCTTTTCTAAAGAATGTCATTCCAATCAAGATAGTTCTCTCCATAAAACTTAGGATTGTCTTTTCTAAAGAATGCCATTTGATCAACCTCAAGCTATTAAACTTTCTCTCTGAGGCACTTGGCTCTGATACCAATTGTTAGGAATAGTCCCAAGAGATAACTAAGAGGGTGGGCGTGAATCAATTATCTAGAAGATTCAATTCTTTATCCAATTAAGTATACTTAAATATTAACCATAAACACAATGAAAGAACACTTGCATAGAACACCAATATCTTGGTTACGGGGAAACCCAAATAGGTAAAAACCCCACTGAGAATTAACACCCACTAATGAATTGCACTAGAGCATAATGATCCTTCTTAGAAGATATTACAACCCAGTTAGGAGTTGATCTTTACAATTAAATAAGTATAGTGACCTAGTCAAATATTGAACCCTATTAGGAGTCTTTTATGATTGACCCTGTTAGGGGTGAGGATGCACTGTCTGAGAGCTCACTACTCAAAGGGGTAAAGGCAACAATCTTCTAAATAATAGATATGCACTATATCTAGATCTTGGTGAACTTCCTTGTAGACCTACTATCTTGATCAGTTACAATAAATATCATATACTTCTTCTCTGTCACATAGACCTCTTCATGATGACACGTGCTACTTTGCAACTTTTGTTCTACTCTTTTCTATCAACTTAATACCACACTACTAGCAATCACAAATGACCAACTATAAGTATCTTTCCTCTAAATGATATAATCAAGTTGGCTTGTTAGAACCACCTTGAAATCATAATAGAGGAAAAATAACACACTTCAATAATATCTTTGTGGGCTCTACTAAGCACGCAACACAAACTAGGACCTGTCCAATTGAATAAGAGTAGACACATGCTACTCACTGTCAGCTCTACCAAATTAACTAGAACTTTCTTCACAAGCTGAATTAATTCATGCACTCTTAACCAAATATTCTTAACTCTTCTCCAAACATAAATCAAAGCACACATATTGAAATGATAGGTGCAACTCTTGTACCAATATAATCTATTTCAGCTCTATTGGATAAACTCAAGAAACTACAATTGATGATTATCAACATCATAACTTCATTTCTACTACATATCAAACTCAATGTTCATGAATGTAACAACACTATCATGTCTCCATCGTAAATCCAAATGCACCAGGCTCCATGATAACTATACAAACAATCAAACATAGAACACTGCATGTAACTCTATCAGGAACATTGTTGACACAAGTTGCTACATAACTGTATGTATTGATAGTGATGCTCTACCTCCATGATATCATGTTGATAACATGTCCATGCTACATATACTTAAATCTCACTACATAAGTCTTCCATGCATGCTACTTACCATATGTTATCATCAATGACAAACATATAGTCAGTACTAGCTTGCTGGAAAATCTCCAACACCATGTACTAATGTATTAACTGATTGGAATAGTTGGAGGAGATGCAAAAATGTGTTCTCTTTTGGTCTTCAATATTGCAATGGTCACTTTATCAATGTGGCTTTCCATAAAAACCATTGTGGCAAATGTGATGTGCACTGCAAGAAAGGATATAGAGGTGTCTTTGGGTGTGTTCCTATGCCTAAATCCATCTCAATCTACCCTTATTTCTAATGCCCACTACCCCATTTTAAGTTTTTTTCTTGAAAGTCTCAGCTTTTGGCATATCATTTTCCTGATATTATAAGGGTGGTCAATCTTTTCTTTACTAAAACTTTGGAGTTTTTCTTTTTCCATAAAATTGTGGGTTCTTGTTATATTGTATGTGATAATATATCAACTTAAGCTTGATATTGTTTGTTATGTTTTGTTGGTGAGAATTATCATAGAATTTCAAACTTTGTATGCCTTGTAAATATCTACAAGATTGTATGATGGGAAAAATATCAATGTTTGGGAATTATAAGTATCTTTTTCTATGAGAAGCTTATGAGTTATATATTCAAGAATGTTTACAAAAGATGATAGAAATTGTAATTGGATAATATGAGGATGTCTATAATTTTAGGGCAACATTATGATAGGTATCTTGTGATATAATAAGTTTATCCATTATATTTTTAAGAATGTTTACAAAATAAATTTCTTTAGACATTTAAATTTTATGAGAGTTTTTTTTATAACATTTTTACACATTTTGAAAAAAAATGTTCAAAGACTAGCTTGTAGAAGAATTTAATCTTTCCAAACATCTTATAAATAAATGTGTGGTGAATAGAGGTGGAAAAATGAATAGAGAGGGACTTTTATATCAAAGATCAATATTTCAAATAATACCAATGGTGCTTTGTTAGAAGATATAAAATAAGAGCATACTTTTATCAAAATCAAAATGTATCTTCAGTAGAGAGTACAAATTTTAGGGTTTGGAGTTGAAGGGAAGATTGTTATCTTTGGATATTTTTTAAGTTAGTTTTACTTTGTATTTAAAATCTTTCATTTTATTTTGGACTTTAAGGTTTGATGAAGGGTCCTCCCCTTAATACCACAAACACATAACAGAAACAAAGAAACAACAACAATATGCAAGAACATAAAATTGGTTCTTATTATCTCCACAAATGTGGAATTACAAACTTTCAGAATTACAATATGCAAAGCCACATGGGCATTCCCTTACAATATTTTGTAGGAAAAAGTCTCGAATTATTACCCAAATCTACCTAGAACTGCCCTAGACAACACTACGGGCCTTCTTTATATAGGAAATTTCCACCGCCCGAGAAGGTTCCAGAAATTTAGCCCTTAGGGCTGACCAAACTTAGAATTATTTTATTTTACAATTTATTACATCAAAGTCAGCTCAAAATGACTTTTAAAACCGAAACATAAATTTTGAAGGAAAATTATTTTCTGCCATTTTAGGTGACCCAACTTCCGAAGACCATAAGTCATTGCCAGTTGACCCGATTGACTATTCTAACCCCATTCTAGAAATGCCACGAAGCGCTCTATAGGCTTGTTTTGCACAAGCACCCGTCACTCAAATTTTTGACCTCATCCGGGGCCTCTAAAGCCTTCAAAATTGAGTTCAAAGTTTCTGTACCCTGCTGCCAATACCGAAAATCTTCAATATCTTCCAATCTATAGTTGATCTGGCAATTAAACTTTACTGGTAGACTGATATAACCAAAATGAACCTCCAAGGAAGAAATCAGACCATTCTGAGCATGAATGAAAAATTACTAAAAATAGTAACTGCCTATGGAAGCTTTATACTTAGTTCTATCCTTACCTTAGCTTCCTCATAAGTTCCAAAATATTGATCCCTAGGGTCAACATGTTGATTTATCAGTGCTTCAATGAAATTCTTAGTTTCATCAATGTTCACTTCATAGGGAAAAGGTTTTACCCATACAATCCTAGGCCTTGCTACCTAAATATATAATCTATCACAATCAACCATGAAACAAATATCATCCTTGTAATCTTCCACTAGCTTGTGGAATCTTTAATCTGTTGTTCATCTTTTCTTTGTGGCATTCAAAGTAATTATCCATTATGCTATCAAAATTTTCACCCATTTCTAAAATGTACTCATTTATCTGATGTAGGATAGACACATCTCTTCTCCATACAACCATGCCTTTAGATGGGAAAAACTTTTGAACATAGAAGAATAGACAGACTAACAATGAGCCAAACTTACATGGACTATTCTTAGATGTTTGAATGCTTTCCTTGTTTTTGTTGAACTGATTCAACAACAAGTCTGCAAGGTCAAATGACAGATTATTTTTCACAACTTTGTAGGCTAGGTCAACTGCTTCTCATGGAACACTATTCTGTTGACTTGAACTATAAATCTTGTGAGCTATGTCATATGTCCCAAAATTCAGCTCTGCATCTATTATACTACTGATTTTCATGCCTCTACCATCCCATTCTGCTAGGGTCTTCTTTTCTAACTCTACCTGACCTAGGGCTTTGGTTGATTTTGCTTTGTCAAGCATAGGAAGACTAGTGATTCGATGAATCATTTTCTTGGTAATCTCTACTAGTTGTTCTAGCCAAATTTTACCTTCATGTACTTAGCTAAGAATGTATCTGATCCATTTTACTTGGAATTTCCAAGGCAAGTGAGTGATATGAACTAAACCCTTATCTTCTAAATGTTTATGCTCCATTTTAAGAACTCCATCAATACACAGTTCATCATGAACAACATCTATCTCTAGGGTTCCTAGTTCTTGAATTGTGCACTTAAAATGACTTGAGATGTCATTTACAAGAAGTACCTTAGGAGGAATCTGAGATTGAGCTCCACTCAAGTCTAGGGCTTCTATGATTGCGAGCACAAGTTTGAAATCTGGCACTCTCCATTCTCCATGAACTAACATCTCAGAACCTTTCTTTGATCTAGAGCTTGATGATGCCATGGTAGCTTGGAAAACAGAGAAATCCTCTAAAAATTTTGCTGCAAGATGCTCTGAATTGCTTGATGCACAATATTCTAAAATTCATGGTGAAAAATAAACTCAATTTCATTCTTTTTATAAAAACCTTGTCGTTAATGCTAAATGAGGATTAGGGTATAGACTGTCAT
Organism: Chamaecyparis obtusa; assembly: GCA_027943335.1. NCBI lineage: Eukaryota > Viridiplantae > Streptophyta > Pinopsida > Cupressales > Cupressaceae > Chamaecyparis > Chamaecyparis obtusa. The sequence continues at coordinate 849,142 of BSBK01000670.1, forward strand.
CCACTATGCATTGATTGGTCGGTAAAGACTTCAAAACTCAACGAACATAAGAAATCATATTGTTTTGACCTAACTCGGTAACCACTTGACATTAGGTTACTCCCGATCTTGCTCAGTGACAACTAATACTAACCTTCCCGTGATCCTATTGTATCTTGCATACTAATTGGATCTTTTCTTTATTCAGGAACTATTTAGAATTTTGTCTATGAAGATACAGTTCCAGTGCTTCCTTGAACACTTAGTTGGAATTGATAGAGCCACCCATATCATGAGTGACTTCATTATTGGGACTGGTTTGCTCGATAGATTTAGGAATCCATTATTGTCTCATCTGTTTTCTGCTGTTATCAGCTTTAGCTTTCTTTTCATCTTCAACTTTGTCTATATTCATGCAATTTTTGGCTATGTGACCAAGTTTGGTGAACTTATAACATCTTATGGTAGTATCCTTCTTTCTCAAGTGATGCCTTACACATTTTTTGCCAATGTGTCCATATTCACCACAGTAATCACATCTACACCAAGTGTTATAATCCCAACCAAATATTGCTTTCACAATTTGTTCTACTAGATTGGGTGTTTTAGATCTGTAGTCTGATGCCTTGTGACCTTGTTTATTACATTTGTGACATTTGCATTTAAATCTTGGTTTCTCCTTACATTCATTTGCTTTATGACCATGTTGATTGCAGTTGTAGCATATTCCATTGAATTCTATTTTTCCATTATTCCAAGATTTGTTTGAAGTACGACCAATTTTACCAGAGTGTTTACAAATAGGTTTTTGATTCTTTTGAGTAACTTGTTTGGAGGATTCACCTTCCTCTTTATATCCAAGTCCTACTTTTCCTTTCTGCTTATAAAGGTTTTGTTCATGCAGCTGATTCATATCTTCTTGAGATTTCAACATTCTCTCATTGATTTACCTTTTAGTATTCAGATCATTCATTAATATTAAATTGATTTTCTTTTTAGATCTCAATTCCTCTCTTATATTTTCATTTTCTGATCTTAGAGTGAGGATTTGTTCATCTTTATTGGAGATCTGATCAATTTGATTCTAGATTTCATTGTTCTTTCCATCTATCTCATCTTTCATCTTGTTTCTTTGTTCCAAGATTTCACAAAACCTTGTTGACTGAATCTCCTATTCTCTTTTCAACTTTCTTACCTCTTCTTGCAGAGATCCATTCTTTTCCAGAAGTTCTTTGATTGCATTGTTTGCTTCATCTGAGCTGCTTGAAGGAAAAATGTCTTCAATATTTTCTTCAACATACTGATGATCATTCATCTAATTTGCAAGTTCCTTCCTTCTTTTTAGGGATTGGGAAAGATACTCTCTTACTTCTTTGAGTTGAGCTATGGCTATTTCCAAATCTAGCTTTTCATTTTCAATTACCTTGATAAATCTGAATATCTCCATTATCCTGGATCTTTTCTCAAGCTACCAAAATTTATCCTAAGAACCACAAAGCTCTGATACCAATTGTTGGAAATATTTAGGATTAACTAAGTTACTGAGAGGGGAGGGGTGAATCAGTAACTTCAAAATTCTTTCCTTCAATACTAATCTCAACTATTACATTCAAATTTAAGCACATGCATGAGAAACTGTAAACATAAAACTTTCACAACACATGAGCATAGAGATTTGGTAACCCAGAAACCTTCCAATTAGAAAGTAAAACTAGGGTGGGGATGAAACCCACAAAACTTCAATACTGTAGTATAAAGTTGGCTAGTTAAGGCTTACAATGATCACTTCTAATAATCTACCCTATTAGGAGCAATAACGACTGCTAGGTCCACCTTGTTAGAGGATTTACAAACATACAATGAAGTATGCACTCGGTTAAGAGATTTACAACAAACTATTAAGTCTACCCTGTTAAAGGATTTGATACTGAGTCACCTGTTAGGATGAAGCAGTAGATCTCTTGCTTGCAACTGATCTTGCTGATTGAGATTCTTTGATGTATTGATCACCTCTTGTGATAGATATGTCTTTGCTACTCCTTATACTATTATAGCCCTTTTGTAATTCACTTATCTCTGCCTTTCTTTCATTGTTCGCATATATCTTCTCACTTCCACTCACCAAACAATAGTGTAACACACTATTTATATATCTATTCAAATAACCAAAATAATTACAAAAGTCGGCTTACAAACAAGTCAACACAAATATTAATGAGTCGGCCCAAATATAGGTACTCGGTTACTGCAGACTAACTTGGTGAATTTCTGATACTTGGGATCATCATGCACTCGGTAGAAGTGGAGACTCGGTCCATACTGATCACTCGGTAGTAGTTTCAAACTTAGTATATAACTGGAGACTTAGTAGATATAGTGTTACTTGGTTTATCCTTGTTTTACCGTGTTGGCACTCGGTAAGCACTGCTCTACTCGGTATGCTCTATTCTGCTCGGTATGCAGTGTTTTACTTGGTTATGCACTATTCTGCTCGGTATGCTCTATTCTACTTGGTATGCAATATTTTTCTCAGTATGCACTATTTTTCTCGGTATGCTATATTCTTCTCGATATGCACTATTCTACTCGGTATGCACTGTTCTGCTCGGTATGCTCTGTTCTGCTCGGTATGCTCTATTCTACTCGGTATGCACTATTCTACTTGGTATGCTCTGTTCTACTCGGTATGCACTGTTCAGAATAAGTGTTGTCACTAATGAAAAAACATAACTTAATGCCAACAATAAGGACCCAAGATGGATGAAGAATTAGGAGAGTTGAGAGGGGAAATTGAAGGGACATAAGGGCCCAGATGGAAGGAAGACGTGAAGCCTTAGTATTGGTGGAAGAGGTCCAAAGATGGATGTGGAAGATGCAAAAGGATAATCAATAAGTTCATCAACATCTATATGACAACCAAGGACATCAACATCTTTAGAGGTGAGCATTAGGATTTGCAATAGGATCATGAACATCTTGAATAGGAACAATTTCTTTGATAGGATTGTTCAAAACTTGCAAAGACTTAGGAAGAGTATAAAGTGGAAGCGAACATGGAGTGGGTAGAACAAGAAGATGGAAGACTTTGATCTTGACAAGGATCTCTATGTAGCATAAGTGTATCAGCTTTCTTTTGATTTTCAATAGGCTTAACGTTGGGAATAATTACACCATTTTTAATAACCTTAACAGATGTATCATCTTTGGAAAGTGCAAGTGTTGTAAGGTTATTTTGATTATCAATGGTGTAAGTAGTAGCTTGATCTTGCTTAGGAGAAGACTTAAGACATGGTGGAATAAATAGAAAGGGCATAGAGGATCAAAAGAACCATGAAATGGATAAGAGACATCATGAAAAGAATTGGATGACATGGAGGGTTCTTGATCTTGATCTTTCTTTATGTCATTTTCATTATCATTTTTAGAGTCCTCTTGACATGGATCCACTTCTAAAGACAAGAAAGCAAAGTTGGAGTTGTATGGAATACTTTGGAAGAGATGGTGAAGGACTAGCTGAAGTAGGAATTGTACCATATAAAGGTTTAGGCTCTTTAGTTTAGCATTATTGAAAGTGTTTGCAACCAAGTGAAGGTTAGCTTGGGCTTCTTTAAGAGGTATCCCTTGAGGATAACTATAGGGAACCACATGAAAAGTATTAGGATTTTTGTTGGATGAAGGATTTGTGAAAGGTTTGAAAGAATTGGAAGCTTTAGGAAATTTATGGTATTGGAGGAAGTAGGGGATGGAAGGGAACCATCAGAAGACAAAGTCCATTATAACATAATCTTTCTTAAGAGTGTCATTTTTATTTTCAACATGAATGTTCTTAGAGGAATGATTCTTATAATTATTTACATTTCAAATTAGTGCAATACATTTTATATTACTCAATATAAGTAGATGTATCATCTAGATATTGTTCACAGAACTCATCGAAGTCTCTTTCAAAATTAGAATCATATGGATCACCATTGCAATCTATCCAATGTGATGACCCATTTCCAGTAAGCACAAGCACATTGACTATGAGGACAACTTAGGAATAGAGGTGTCATAGGTATGACTATATGGTTCATCATCATATCCATCATAATAGTCATCATAGTCATCAAAGTTGGGCATGTCATCTTCGTGGGATAGGTATCACAAGGATTACTATATTGCTCATATTGAGGAGTAAGACTCTTGGAGGAAGTAGAAGATGAATGAGATTGTGAAGAAGAGGAAGGTAAAGACCTAGTAAAGGAAGAAGACTTGGATGGTGAAGAATTTGAATAATGTCTAGAAGAGTCATGGTAAGACTTGAAAGATGAAGAATTTGAATGTATCTAGAAGTGTTATGGTAAGAAGATGAGGAATTTGAATGATGTCTAGAAAAGTCATGATAAGACTTGGAAGGTGAGGAAAGATGAGAAGACTTAGATGATGAAGAATGTTTGGAAGGAGAAGGGTCGTGATATGATCATGTCTATGATCCTAGCAAAGGCATCTCATTCAATCATCTTTTATTTTATTTTTGTCTTAAGTTGATCACCTGTGCCATATCTAGGACAATTAGAGGAATAAAACTCTTTGAATTGAGCAATGAGTTTGAGATCATCTATTGTCAAGAGAGGTTCCATAACAAGATAGTTGAAATTTTTGGTTGTTGAAGAGGATTAAACCAAGTATGGAAGATGAATAGAAGAAGGTAGACTACAAAATAAGAGGAAAAGAATCAAGAAGACATGAAGAGTTAGGAAGAAGAGGAAGAATGACATGGGAGATGTGGAAGAAGAAAGAGACCAAGAGCCATTTTATGCAAATTTGATACCAGTTAAGTGCATTTGAATGTTGAGAAACATTTCATAACCCATAAGATCTAATCCGGACTGACCATGGATGACCAAAAATGACACAAATCAGGCAGACAAGAAATTTCACTGTGCGATAGTTTCCAGGTAAGCAGTGTGATACAATCTAGCAGGGCGACATTTCGCATAAAGTAGTATGATAGTATCTAGGTAGTGCATGTGATAAAAACTAGGCAAGTAGTGTGATAGAAAGCTATGGATGAACTATCGCATGATAATTCTTTGAACAGGGTGCAATACTGTTTGAGGATCATATGACTCTTTGACCAGTAAAGTGCAAAATCTCAGTTTTAAGGCCTGTTTGTTCAAAATTTTAGTTTGAAGGTTGGTTTTTGGGTTTCAATCATAGTGACAGTAGTAAATTGATAGGTTTGCAAATAGTATGGGATCAAAAATGTCTTCAAACACTTAAAACAAGGGCAAAAGCAACCTTTTCCAAGACAAGCAATTGTGATATCAAAATTGAAAAACCATGAATACTACCATGATGTTGAGTATGCAAGAATGTTTACATGGGTATATCATAGTGATAACACTTCAAGCACTTGCTATCTAGAAGGAAAAAGGCTCAATACTTAACAACTTGGCCCACAACTTGATGCTCCATTGCCTCACATAAAGTGGTTGCCCACAATAGACATTGGCTTTGTCATAGAAGTGCCAAAGACAACAACCAAAGGAACGCATATGTGTTAGGAATGGGAAATACTGAGAGGGGGGGGTGAATCAGTATTTCCACAACTTTTGCCCAATTATGGATATTATAAATTAATTTGCTACATATGAAGATAATCAAACTAATGAGTAAACATAGCACAATATGCACATAACTCACAACACAAGATTTGTTCTCGAGGAAACCCAGTCAAGGGAAAAACCCCGGTGGGGATGGTACCCAAATATGAGATCACTATAATATAAGTATCCTGTTAGGGATATTGTGACCCTGTTAGGAGTCAATTCAGGTACATACAATGATCTGTCCCTGTTAAAGGAATTTAGGCCCTGTTAAAAGCCTCAACCCTGTTAAAGGTTGTCAACCCTGTTAAAGGTTTAGTAACTGTTTGCAAGATGAGCCCACTGCCCAACCATGCAATGCTGATCACTAGATGAACCCACTATCCACCTTAGTAATGCTGATCACCAGATGAACCCACTGTCCACCTTGGTAATATAATTGTGTTCTCGATCACTATACTACTTTAGTTCAACTTCGCAAACATAGCCTTAACTGCTATCATAATATACATCAACTTTCTCAAGTTCGCATCACAATTAGCCAATGCCTTTTCTCAGCATACAATTCGCATTTCAATTCTTTCTATCACATTATCATCGCATCATCATCATATCCTCATTTTTACACGGTACAATTCTTTACCTTATATATGACATAATAAATCAATCATATGTCATCCCACAATATCAAAAATAACTTTTCATAATCTTTGTCAACTGTCGGCTTGAACTCTGTCTGTCGGCCTTAACTGTCTTCACTAAACTTTGAATAACTTTGTCCGTACACAACAAAATCTCTTGCACTATTAACTAAAGGTTCTTTACACATTCTAGATGCTTCATCTTACTCCGCAAATTGAAATATTAGTTAACTAAAAAGATATAACCCATTTTACCAAAACTGTACACGTTACATCAAAATTCACATAACACCGTCGGCTTCCAGGTGCTGTAACTTTTTCAAATCTTATCCAACGTATGCGCTGTTTAATCATAGCTGAATAACATCATTAAAATGCTACAACTTACTCCACAAAACCTAATTCCATCAAAATAATCTTCTGCAAAAATATTTTCTTCTCGGGTACACTGTCTGCCTGTCTGTCACTGAATATCACTAAATCATCTCTAACTTTCAATCTGTTTCACATAAAGACTTGCGCAGTTAACTGAAGATAAATAATAATATGTTCTAGCTTCCATTAACTCCGCATAAGCCAATCTTCAATAGAAAATTACTTATCAACAAAAACTGTCCTCTACTTCCCTGTCAATACACTGAAACTCAATATGTAAGTACTGAAAAACATATATAACTTCTGCAATCACATAATATCTAAAATATATAACATGTATGACATCTGAATAACATATCTGACTTCTGCAACACATATATGACATATACTTCATCATAATCCTTCTGATCTCTGCAAATACACTGTCAGAACAACATGTATAATAACTGAAATTGATAAACATATGTTGCCATAATGACAACACTCATGCATACATATCAATCTCCATATCAACAATCTTCCATCAGTCCAAATCCCAACAATCTCAATTACCAATAATCCAAATTGCCAACATCTCCCCCTTTCTCATTGATGGCAACATATGGGAAAATTGAACTAAAAACAAAATGCTTCAATCATTCAAGAAATAACTGATAACAAAAATTGAAGTTCAACAGAAATATTTGAAGTTGAAATTTTATTGATCAAAAGATATTTACATGAAGGATTTTTACATTGCTCATAATCATACTCATGCTCATGCTCCCCCTTAGAATATTCTCCTTTCTATTTACAAACTGACTCTATTTACACTGTACATTCTCCTCCTTTGTGTATTATCATCAATTTTCTGTACATTTCTCCCCCTTTGACATCAATGGACAAAAATGATGTCTTCTAATGTAGAGCTGGTAAACTGTCAATGCAATCTGCATATTCTTTTTTCCAAGCTGAAAAATCTGTGTCCCATGCTTTCTTCATTGCATCTGAAACACTAAGCAATGTGCTTAGTCCCATAAGCTGCAATCTGACATCCCTGTAAAGAATTAGAGCTGAATTTGTCATAAGCTATTTTAGCTTTCAGACATTCACTCAATTGTTCTTCAACAATGAATAATTTTGTTGAAACATGCTCTCGCAAGATGCTCATTTTGTTTATCTTGTGCTCCTTCTTAAGTTCAGGATTCTGAGCTCTGCTTTCAACTGCCTTGTTGTTCTCTCAATTGTCAAAATCTTTGCATTTGGAGTCATCAAAATGTTAGAAGCTGTTAGAATTTCTTCCTCCTTCTTTATTTTCTCATCCTCAATCAATGTGACTGTTTTCACACAATCAATGTACAATTTCTTTCCAATCTCAAAAACATTCCTTAAGCTTTTAATAGCTGTCTCTAAATTTACAATATCACTTCTAATACTTGCACAAATATTATTCAAAACTTCTGCATCATACTCTGCCTGTGCTTTTGTTCTAGCTACATCCTTAAGATTAGTAAATTCAGAATCAAAAGCTTTCATAACTGAGATGGCTTTTTCTTTTACCTCTGCCTCTGCAATCTTGCTGCTAATTACACTCTCCAATCTGTTAGTGAGCTCTACTAGCTTAACCTCAAGGTCTTTGACCTTCTTATTCTTTCTAATGATTTTTTTAAGAGATGCCAACAAATTTAGTTGATCATCATCATCAACATCCTTAGAAAACTATTCAAAAATGGAACTTCCTAATGATTTCTCTGCTGATTTCTCACTTGTACTCAGGATTTCTTTACCTTTACCTATTGGTTCAGGGGTAGGTTGTTCTGGTTGCTCTAGTTGTTCTGCCTCTTTTTGTTTCTCTGGTGGCTCAACCTCTTCTGGTTTTTGCTCTGCAGAGCTTCCTGTTCTGCCTCTGTGCTAGGTGCTTTCTGCTCTGACTGTTCTGCTTGCTCTTCCATTTCCAAATTGTCAACAATGTTGTCCAATTGGCTGAACATACCTTCATCAGTCTCCAAGGTCATAGTAACACCCTTCAACTTCCATAGTATCCTTACCAACTTCAACTTGTGCATGTGCCTCTGGTTGCACTTTTGCTAGTATTTGTGTTTGAGCTTCCTGTGCTGGTTGAGGTCTAGGGGCTTCCTCCAACACTATCTTTCCTGAAACAATCTCTGCCAAAACTTTTATTATTGCTTCCTCTGTTTCTTTCCTCACCTCTTCATACTTTCCTGCCATAATCATTAATGTCCTTCTTTTTGTCCACAGCAATGTTCCAACATGAACAAGTAGCTTCTCAGATAATCAGGGACTATGGTCGAGTAACAAATTTCTTCAAAATTGTTTCCCTGATTTTCAGGTCTTCTGTATGAGCTCTCTGATGTCCATCAATCAGTCTCTGGTATAGCTCTTCAGGTACTTTGCCTTTCAAAAATTCAATTTTATTGCCTGTTCTGTACAAAAATTTACTTGTGGAGTTAACAATGTTCAACTTCTCAGAAAAATTGTATGAATCAAAATACTTATTTACTCTAGAGAAATCTCCACTAGTATCAATCTCTTTATTTAATTTACTAATATCCAGTTTCCATCTCCTTTTCTTCTTCTTAGGTTTCATCCACAGCAATAGGTGGAATTCTTGCTGTGGCACTATGGTCTTCTGCCTTTTACCTGGTCCGGTTGCACTCATTTTCACTCTTTTCTGCCTTTGTTGTTCAGTTTCTTTAGGTGCCTGTACTTCTTCTTCAGGTTCAACCTTTACTTGAACAGGTGTGGGGGCTAGAGCTGAGGGTCTCTGCTTGTGTGGCTTCGGCTGCTTCTTCAGTAATTTGACTGCTTCAGTTGTTCTCTTCACCACTTCATACTCTTCCTCACTCAATCCACTTTTCTTGAATATTCTTTTCATTGTGGCTTCCACTCTCCTTTTTGATTGCTCTTTTTCATTTGCACCGACTTTCATGTTGTACACTTCATCCATAGGTTCCAAATCTCTTTGCATGTGCATCAATTTTGGCACTTCAGTAGTCGGCCAATGTAGCCTTCTACCTCTTGTCTTCAATTTCATACCCAAGAGGGTCCACAAATTCAACTCTAGGTTCTACTGCTTCAATGTATGTAAAGTCAGTATCAACCATAAAGCAAATCTCATTTTTATAATTTTGAACCAAGGAAGAATGTATCCTTGTTCTATGCATACACAACTCCTGAAATGTTTTGAACACCAATGATACACTGCTATCACCTTTCTCATTGAGCCTAGTCTGATAAACAACATTTATTCTATCCATGGTGCAATCACCATCATTCCAATTAGTAGCAAATGGAAATCTCCTATAAATGTGAAAGAATATATATGTAATCAATGAAGAAAATCTGAATTGTGAATACTTCACCTTCCTTATTCTCTCAAAATTTTCAAATAACTGAATTCTCAAAATTTCACACAAATCTATCTTTTTCTTTTCTACACACATAAGATAGGCTGCATGCACTATTCCGGCTAGCATATCATCCTCTCTAGCACTTGCACAAAATTTAGTTGCCAAAATTTTACATAAATATCTTACATCATCCTGTCTAATCTTACTTATAACAATCCCTCGGCCATTGTAGGAAGACCCAGTGTTTTCTAAAACTGTATTCTTTATCTTTTTCTCATTTAAGGGCATCTCTCCTTCCTTTGATAATCCGGTCACCTCATGAATTAGATCAGCAGTAATATCTATTACTCTATCCTCCATCCAAAACTTTCCATCATGTATTCTACTCATAATAATCTTTGTACATTCTTCATCATCAAATTCATGTTTGAAAGAATAGTTTACAATCTCATTGTCCTCTATATGTTCATACCCTTGTTTAATAGTCATATCCTTATTTTACAGTAACTGAAAATCATTATTCAACTCAAGTGGTGCTATCTTCTCAACTTTATAGTTTAAATAACCTTGCACATTTTCCAAATGTAAAACACCGTCTAGAACGGTCGACAAAGCTAGAGTTTCATCATATATCTCTGGTCTAACTGGTTCCTTCTTCATCTTAGGTCTATTCTTATCCTTAATGCTATGAAACATGCTTGCAGTCATCTTGTATTAACTAATTATCCCTTCAAAGTAACTTCTGTGCCAAGATAAATACCTCAAAGTCGCTGATTAGGGTTCCAAGCTGATAATTTTTTATAACCTTGCTTCAAATCACCTTAGAACTTGCTCTTCGTGCTTTCAATTCGCTTCTATTCACTTTGTGTCCATGATTAATCCGATTTCGGTCTTATATCATTCTGTAATTACTATCTCTGACATCTCATCTACCCGTTTTTTCGGTTTTGCCGCTCAAAATGACAGAACACTGATTTCCTGTGACTATTTTTGTAAATCTGCTCTAAAACTCACAAAACATCATAAAAATCTTTGCGCTCTTAACTAGAGCATTAGTACATCATAACAAATCTACATTTAACTTTGCAAAACTTAGTTCATCCAAAATTCAAAGTTATGCTAATTCTAAGTTCCTAAAATACTGAAAATAACAGAATTCAAATGCTCAAAGAAGAGTTAGATAAGGTTTCAATCTTACCATCATCTATAAAGCTTTTCTTACCACTTTCCATACAAAATAAACTTTCTTGTTCCTTTGCTTCAACAAATTTCACTTCATTTTCATTGCTACAACATGATTTCACTGTATTTCTTGCATTCATATTCTTTCTTTCAAAGTTTCTAGGGTTAGGGTTTAGATCATACCTTCTTGTGTTCATTCTACAAAATCTTGTTGTATGTCCCACCTTATAGCATATCTGACATCTCATTTCATTTGGTACATATCTGGGTCCTTGATGATTCAACTGTGTTCTGCAATTCCTTGCAATGTGTCCAACTTTGTTGCATCTATAACAAACTGTCATATTTCTTCCTTTCATGCCATCATTTGTTCTTTGACTTGCAAAGTTAGTACTTCTAGATATTCTATTTTCAATAACCTTATTATTCTTACATTCAATAGCTCTATGTCCAAATCCATGACAATTATAACAGTATTTATTAAGAGGTTTAAATTGCTTACCAGTACAATCTTTCTTCATATGTCCAAAAGAATTACATGTAAAGCATCTACCTTTAAATTGCATACCTTTTGATGTTTCACCTTGTTTTGATGTTTCACCTTTTTCTTTAGATGATTCTCCTTCTTTCTTAGGTTCAGTTTCTCCTTGCTTTGATAGATCTTTCATTTCTAGGTCTGATTCAGTCTTGCCAACTTCAGGATCTTTAGCAACTTCTGGATTTGATTTGTTTTCAGAGAATATACCATATCCAAGTCCAGTCTTATCATAAAAGGGTTTGCCATAACTTATCTGCTCACAGATCTTATCATTATTTGAATATAACTTCTCAAGTTGCTGCTTTGACTGAGTTAGTTCACCTTTCACTATCTTATTGTACTTTTCAAGTTCATCATATTCCTTCTTGACTTTATCATATTCAGAGTTCATCCTTTCAAGTTTAGTCATGAGATCTTTGTTCTCATTCTTCAAAGTTTCATTTTCAGATCTAAGATTTTCTTTTCCATCTCTCATGCTAAGCTTCAAGTTTGCTAATTTTAATTCATGTTTAAGAATCACATTTTCTTTTTCTAATTCACCACAATCTTCAACAAGTATATCAGATTCTTTTTCAAATTTCAGATTTTGGATCTCACCTTTCAGTTTGTCAATCAAGCCTTTTGCTTTTTCATACTTTCCTCTGTAGGAATCTCTTTCTTCAGTAAGTAGATCAATCTGTTCAAGAGCTTCTTCAAGATTCTTCTGCAACTGATCCATATCCATAGAGATCTTACTCAAGCTGTTAAGCCTTTCTTCCTTCCGAGTAACTGTGCTCTGATACCAATTGTTAGGAATGGGAAATACTGAGAGGGGGGGGTGAATCAGTATTTCAACAACTTTTGCCCAATTATGGATATTATAAATTACTTTGCTGCATATGAAGATAATCAAACTAATGAGTAAATATAGCACAATATGCACATAACTCACAACACAAGATTTGTTCTCGAGGAAACCCAGTCAAGGGAAAAACCCCGGTGGGGATGGTACCCACAAATGAGATCACTATAATATAAGTATCCTGTTAGGGATATTGTGACCCTGTTAGGAGTCAATTCAGTACATATAATGATCTGTCCCTGTTAAAGGACTTTAGGCCCTGTTAAAAGCCTCAACCCTGTTAAAGGTTGTCAACCCTGTTAAAGGTTTAGTAACTATTTGCAAGATGAGCCCACTTCCCAACCATGCAATGCTGATCACTAGATGAACCTACTGTCCACCTTAGTAATGCTGATCACCAGATGAACCCACTATCCACCTTGGTAATATAATTGTGTTCTCTGATCACTGTACTACTTTAGTTCAACTTCGCAAACATAGCCTTAACTGCTATCACAATTTACATCAACTTTCTCAAGTTCGCATCACAATTAGCCAATGCCTTTTCTCAGCATACAATTCGCATTTCAATTCTTTCTATCACATTATCATCACATCATCATCATATCCTCATTTTTACACAGTACAATTCTTTACCTTAATATATGACATAATAAATCAATCATATGTCATCCCAGAATATCACAAATAACTTTTCATAATCTTTGTTAACTGTCGGCTTGAACTCTGTTCTGTCGGCCTTAACTGTCTTCACTAAACTTTGAATAACTTTGTCCATACACAAAAAAATCTCTTGCGCTATTAACTGAAGGTTCTTTACACATTCTAGATGCTTCATCTTACTCCACAAATCAAAATATTAGTTAACTAAAAAGATATAACCGTTTTACCAAAACTGTACACGTTACATCAAAATTCACATAACACCGTCAGCTTCCAGGTGCTGTAACTTTTTCAAATCTTATCCAAATGTTATGCGCTGTTAATCATAGCTGAATAACATCATTAAAATGCTACAACTTACTCCACAAAACCTAATTCCATCAAAATAATCTTCTGCAAAAATATTTTCTTCTCGGGTACACTGTCTGCCTGTCTGTCACTGAATATCACTAAATCATCTCTAACTTTCAATCTGTTTCACATAAAGACTTGCGCAGTTAACTGAAGATAAATAATAATATGTTCTAGCTTCCATTAACTCCACATAAGCCAATCTTCAATAGAAAATTACTTATCAACAAAACTATCCTCTGCTTCCCTATCAATTCACTAAAACTCAATATGTAAGTACTGAAAAACATATATAACTTCTGCAATCACATAATATCTGAAATATATAACATGTATGACATTTGAATAACATATCTGACTTCTGCAACACATATATGACATATACTTCATCATAATCCTTTTGATCTCTGCAAATACACTATCAGAACAACATTTATAATAACTGAAATTGATAAACATATGTTGCCATAATGACAACACTCATGCATACATATCAATCTCCATATCAACAATCTTCCATCAATCCAAATTCCCAACAATCTCAATTACCAGTAATCCAAATTGCTAACAATATGGTGAGTAATCTTGGGGTGATCTGGATTATTCCACTTAGATCAATCCTTGCACCAAGAAGCTAAGCAGAAAAAAAGGGTGGCTTCTATCTCTGGTTCTTAGTAAGGGCTTCCATTCATAGCACCCCTCTTACTCCCCAAAAGGGACTCCTTACCTTGTAGCAAGTAACAAACCTCACGGCCTCAAGAGTACCTTAAGCATTCTTACTTGAAATTTTCCTCATGGTCACAATCCCACAAGCTACTCACATCAAGCGAAGACAAGTGCTATGTCTACCAAAGTTTTTTGTCCTTGATAGCCTTGAGTTTATAGTGGTTCAGAATATCCAACAAAAGGCTTGTCCCCACTTGGGAAGTTCATCTTTATTTCTCAAAAGAAAGCCCGCTAAAGGATCCAAAACTAAACAAAAAGTGGATCAATTTTTGAGGTTCAAGGTTTTTGGTTCACCTCAAGGGTGAAGAGCATGCTCCCCTATCTCAAAAAAAAATTCCAAACACACCAAGCAAAGATTCAATTACCCCCTTGCTTTCAAAATCCCAAGATGGGTCAAGATTTATGTTTCAACACAAGAGTGAAGAGCATACTCTCCTACCACCTCAAAATTCCTACAACAAGGTATTATGTTCCTATGAAATGAAACAACTAGTAAATGCCACACTTAAAATGAAATAAATAACAAGCACTTTTTTTGTTTTGTTTTTATGCTTTGGGCATCCCTGCAAAAACCATTAGTAGCCCTTATGCATGCATATTTTTAGGAAAATATTCAAGCAAAATGCACCTACAAGCACAACTTGTTAGCCCCACAATGGTTATCATATCAAAAATCAAATAATCTGCAAGTAAAATAGCTAAACAAATGACGAAATTTGAAAATGAAACCAACATGGTTGGATCAATCTTAGAAAGAGCTTTCCAATGATATATCACACTTAAATTTTTGATACCATATGTGAAAATTTCTCAAAAATGGGTGCCAGTTTTCCACAGTGGCAGGGATTTTGAAAACGCTAAAATTTTCAAAAAGATAATAGGAAACCCAAACCTTGCAAGATAAAAAAAAAGGGCTAAAAAAAATCACTTCCAGGTTTGTGCAATATTTCTATCAGAGGAACAATTATGTGATACTTCGCCCTATACTCGTGCAATAATATGTCTCTGTGCGATAATTTTCCTTATTGGCAGGTGACAAAAAATAGAACACAGTGCAATAGAATGTTGTAAGCCACATGATACTTTAACTGGTAAAGTATCACACCAGTATAAAAGAAAGTGTTGTACAACACTGGAAAACTATCGCATGATACTCTGAGATAGAAAACCAGAGACCCAAAAATGAAGATAAAATTTGACAAAAATTAACGAAAATGCAGTAAATAAAGGACAAAACACTAATGCTCTGTCCCATGGTGGGTGCCAAAAATGTGTAAAATAAATAGTGCACTTCTCTAAGTCATTATATCCAAGAGAATCCATGAATGGGATACCTTAGAAAGCGACCTAGATCTCTCTATGCATGGAGTTGCAAGATTATTAAAATTTTTCTTAGCTAGAGCTATTAAGCTAATGACCTTGCTAGTCAACCACACAATGAGAGATTCAAATGAAGACAAGGGCAAGAATGCCAATATCCCCAAGAATCAAATGAAATACAATGAAATGCAACTAGATTAAGATGAATATGTAAGGCTAAACTATGGAAATGAAAGATGCAAGTATTACAATCCTTCCTAATTAAGCTATGTGAATTAATCTAAAGCTTGAAAGGAAATCTAAACTATGAAAGCATAAACATGGAGCTACTATGCAAGAATGGAAACTAAACTATGAAGAAACAATGATCTCCAAAAATCTAGATGCAAGAATGTCTTTAAAAGCTCCAAAGTCTTCAAGAAATCCTACAGGATAAAGTTAGCATAAAAAGATGATATCTAAAATGAGAAGAGAGCTCTTCTTTTATAGGAAATGAGAAACAACTGACGATGGAGATTGAGAGGAAAAAGATTTAATCAAGGGTGAGGCTTGAAGAAGGAGCCATCCATGTGCACAAATATCCTCCAATGAGAAAATAAGAGTTGACTTTTGTGTCCATATAAGATAAAAAAACCTTTTTCTCCTTTTATAAAATAAAAATACTGCTTTATTTCTGCAACTTAGGATAAGAAAAAAAGTGGGGACTTTTTATTTAATAAAAGGAGAGGAAATATTCCTTTTAATTAAATAAGGACTTAGGATAAAATGGTTAATCCATGGAATAAAATTGAATAAATTATATAATTAGGATTTGATCAAGGAAATTGATATTAAGCTGAGAATGTTGATTCAGGAAATTGATAAATTGTTCAATGTGAGCCAAAAGTCTAGGCAACCATTTAAGGATGCATACACATAGAATATTTTCTTCTAGCATCATTGAAATTTTCACTAAAGAAAGCAATAGGTTTACCTTCTTGACTCAACACAGCTCCAATTGCACTTCTACTTGCATCACATTCTACTTGAAATACTTTACTGAAATCAGGTAATGCCAAAACAAGTAATATAGAAACCTTCTGCTTCAATGCCTCAAAAATTTTATCAGCTCCATGTGTCCACTTTAATTCTCTTTTGTCTCCTCTCATAGTCTTATTCATAGCATTACAAATTGAATTGAAATTCCTTATGAACTTTCGATAAAAACTTGCCAAACCATGAAATGATCTTACCTCACTAGCATTCATAGGTGTAGGCCAATTTAGAATAGCTTCAACCTTTTTAGGATCCATCTTCAATCCCTCAGTAGAAATAAAAAATCCCAAATACACAATCTCTTCCTTCATGAATGAACACTTTTTTAGATTTATCAGCAACTTTTCTTCTTTCAATCTATGCAAAACTTGTCTAATGTGCAACAAATATTCTTCTCTTGTCTTACTAAATATTAGAATGTCATCAAGACATACAATCACAAATTTACCCAAAAATTTCTTCAAAACTTCATTCATCAACGTCATAAAAGTACTCGGTGCATTAGTTAAACCAAAAGGCATAACCAACCACTCATACAAACCTTCTTTTGTGTTGAAAGCAGTCTTCCATTCATCACCTTTTGTGATTCTGATATAATGATACCCACTTTTCAAATCAAACTTTGTGAAATACTTTGGTCTAGTTAAACTATCCATTATGTCATCCATTCTCAGTATAGGAAACCTATAATTCACTGTTATCTTATTGATTGCTCTAGAATCAATGCACATTTTCCATTCTCCATTCTTCTTTGGTTCTAATATAATAGGTACTACATAAGGACTCAAATTTTCTCTGATCAATCCTTTCTCTAGTAACTCTTGAATCTATCAGTTCAATTCCTGATTCTCGGTAGGTGTTAACTAATGAGGTGCCTTATTCAGTAAAATAACTCCAAGGATTAGATCCATACAATGATCAATGCTTCTTTTCAGTGGCAATCCATCAGGTAAGTTATCAAAAATGATTTCACTATACTCGGTGAGTAACTTATCAATCTCCTCAGGGACATTGTCTTCTATTTTCTTACTCAGTTTGTTAGGAATCACAACAAAACATACATCATTCCTCTTCAAAGAGTTAACAAACTTTCTTCCTTCCATCAAGAAAACTTTCATAGATGTGCAAACATTACTAATAGGTTCTTCCATCAATGGTAACAAGATTTTTTTCTTTCCATTAGCCATAATAGTATATTTATGAAATCTCCCATCATATATAGCATGTCTATCATATTGCCAAGGTCTACCCAAAAAAATATGACAACAATCCATAGCCATTACATTACACAACACCTTATCATAGTATTCCCCAATTTTCAAATGTACATAACATTGCTCACTTACCAAGAGTGTATGCTCATCTTTGATCCATGAAATTTGATACGGCTTTAGGTGTTCCAATCTTTCCAACTGTAGTTTACTAACCATCTCTTTAGATGCTCGATTCTCTAAGCTACCACTATCAATGATTAACTTCCAAACTTTACCAGAAACTCTACATCTAGTATTGAACAAAATTTTCCCTACCAGATCTTCCTTCTTTCTTTCATTCGATAGTGCTCTCCTTACCATTAGGCTATTCTCCTTTTCAGGTTCATTCAGTGACTCTTCTTCCACCACAACATTTCTACTATTACCATCCTTCTTACTTGCTTGTGTACATTCAAATAATATATGTCCTTCTTCTCCATAATTATAACAAGTTCCTCAGAAACTTTTGTTGGTTAGAAATCTTGTTTTTTTATTTTTTCCCTCAAAGAAAGATTACTGTTAAAAAATGTTTGTAGTCTTTAAGGTTTCCTAGGTCTAAATGTCTTTGAAAATCAAAAAGCCCTAGTTTTGGTTGTTAGCCTTCTATTACTGTGTTTCTTTTTCAGGTCACTTAAGCATTGAAATAAGCATGTGCATTTTAAGTCTTCCTCTCAAGTCACTTAATCTCCTAAAAAAATTAGAATATTCTTTCATATCTAGTGCATACTTGAAAGCTTCAGTTGCGTGATCTCAGGAGCACTTTAGAATATTCCTTATTATTACATGACCTAGCGGTTTCCCTTTTAGTCTCGAAGTCTCAGAAAGTTTCCTCAAGATCTAGCCACCACTGTGAAAGAGGATTAAGAAAAGAACTATAGTCACGTGATCTCTCAATAGATTTTTCCTTTGGTCAGGCGTTCTCAGAATGATTTATCAAATTGATGTTTTATTCAGTGACTTTGGTCTTCCCTTCTAGTCACTGAATCTCGTAATGGAGCTACAGTCTTGTTTCAAAGTTGTTCACCAAGTCTCTAAATTATCATACGGTTAGCTCTTTTATTTAGCGATTATAATTTTCTAAAGTCGCATGATCTCCAAGTGGTGGTGGTTATCCTCTGGGCAATCAGCGATTTGGTGACGCAGTCTTCTCTAGGTCTCCAGATTTGGCGGTTAAGTGATGAAGGACTATGAGATTTAATATGAGTTGTAAAATCAAGTTTTAATCAATAGATGGCATGTAATCTCTGAACTAAACTATAGCCAAAAAAATCTTTTAGCGACTCTGAGAATTAAGGTTTTCTCTAGATCTCCAAATGAAACCATGGTTAGATAAAATATTGTGTGACTTAGAGATTTCTTTAGTCATGTGTTCTTGAGATTAAACCCCAGTTAAGTAAAGAATTGTGAGATTTAGCGAATCCCTTTTGTCGCCAAATCTCCAGATTTTCTCGGGTCAAGTTAAAGTTGAATATAAAGGTTAAAGCCCGGTGGTTAAGTGTTTTTAGTAATCTAGTGACTGTATAGTCTTGAAGTCTCAAGTTCCTAACGGTCAAGGGCTAAGCATCCAATAATTTAGTGAAATGGTTAGTCTCATGATCACTAAATCAAACAGTTAGTTAAGAAAATCTTTGGTGACTTGATATGGACCGTAGGATGGAAAGAAGGAAGAAATCAATGGTAGTCATGAGATCTCAGAATAAAGGTTAAACAATAAAAAGGTTTTAGTGATTGAGAGACTTTAGGTTATTTGCTAAATCTCCAAGTTCGGTGATTGTTGAATGTTTCAAAAGATAAATAAAGTTCCTATGATTGTGAGAAAGACTATAGTCACAAGATCTCTCAATGAGATAAATAAAGATTTTCTTTCCCTCAATTGCCAAGTATCCAAATGGCCAAGTCTTGAGGTCTCAAGAAGAAGTTTGAAAAGTCAGGAGCATCCCACAACTTAGATTTTTCCTCAGTCGCTAGATCTCGTAATGAAGAAAGAAAAATGCCTTAGTCACGTGATCTTGGAATGAGAAATATTTCACCCACGACTGTGAGATAGACTATAGTCAGGTAATATCTGAATGAAAAATTGAAATTGAATAGACTATAGTCGCTGAGTCTCTAATCAAATATGTGGTTGCTTAGTCTCATAATGAATTCATAAAGTAAGAAATCTTTTAGTGACTACGAGGAGTTCTCGGTCGCTAGATCTCAGAAAGACTCGAAGGCACCAAATGTTATAAAATGACTATGAAACTTTTTCTTCAGTTGCTAAGTCACTGAATGTTTCAATTTGAAGTTTCTAAGCTATGGATAGTAAATTGAAACCCTGTTCATGTCCAGTAATGGTGGAAGTGACCTTTGGGTAGTTGTAGATGTCAAAAAATGGTGGCACATTCAATTTTACAAGAATAAAATAGTTAAGAGCTACTCATTTTAGAACTACAGAGTGTATCGAAGAAGTACAGAGTGCTAGGTTTTCTGAGCTTTTCGGATTTACAGTGCAGTTAGTGATTTCTCAGAGTTTCTAGTGATTTTCTTAGAGAATTTACCAGAATTATAGACAAGATGAGTTATGGAATAGTGAGCGGAGCTTCTAGCAGTCGAGGGTCAAAATAAAAAGTAAAAGAAAGCTTTTCAAATGAATTCCTCACCCTTCTGCCTAGTTCGTCTCCAAAAAAAAGGTTAGTGATGACTATTTTGTAGATGATTTGGCTTATTGTAGGGATGCTAAGACTCCTGAAATCACAGGCATGTGCCTTTTTCAGTATTTTTATAAAAATCATGATAGTTCTGTGCCTGTATCAAACCCTTGGACATCAGGGTTAGAAAAATTCATCATCCCAGAGGTTTTTCTAGATGTACATGCACTCCTTGCTCTAGCCTATTGTTATGATCCTCTATTGGGAACTATCAGAAAAGAGGATGGTTCCCCTCTCATAAACCTAGACCATAATTCATTCATGAAGGCGATCAGAATCTATAATTCAATGGCTATGGAAATAAATTTAAAGGCTCAGGAAAATAGATATGTTAGAGAGGCTATCTTAGTCTCCAGGGATATTAAGAGCCATATGTCAAAGGAAAATAGGAATTATCTTGTAACTATGGCAGGACTAGTTCCCTATCAATACAAGGACCTCAATTTTTACATCAAATATATTGCATATAGGTTGTGTCAGGTCTTAGGAGTTGATGCAATCCCTGAGAGAATTACTTCTGATATTTTGATGTTGGTAATAGATTCACAGAACCGTCTGGTAAGCAGAGGCTATGATTATATTGGTTATATGATAAACATGATGCATGAGGGGTTTCTCTCGTTGAAAAACTTTGCATCTGGTACCACCCCTAGATTCATGCATTATTCATTATTGATGCACCTAATTCTATATCACAATCATGATTTGATGAATCTAGCAAACCTCAGGCCCTAGATAACTTGGAATGGAGTGCCTAACCTTGTGCAATTTTGGTTGGGAAGCTAGAGCCCTGCATGCCCTAGGCGTGATTTTGGTGCCTTTGAGAACTGGATTGTGTATCCAATTCTTTGAAGTTTGGGAATCAACTACACAAGATTGTCCACCAAAGTATTATAGTTGGTGAGACCTAAACAATTTATTGATAAGTGGGCCAAGGGCCATAATTAGGGAGATATATAATATGAAAAGGGTTATACATTGATTAGGGTTTATGGATTCCCTCAACCTCCCCGTCTTCTCCCATTTTATGTTCCACCTAATATTTCTTTTCTTGAATTTATTTGGCAATTCATGTTGACATATAAGGATCTTCTAGCCTCCCATAGAAAAGGGACTTTTAATCCAAGGCAATTTAGAGTGTACTATCTTACAATTGGAAAGGGAGCTCTGAGTAGAGTTAATGACTAGTTAGAGAGTTACCACATGTTTGTAGCTTCTTATAGATATGTGGACTCAGAAGGGTTTATTGTTGCTGCAAGGCAATATTACATTCCTAGTATTCCTTTCAATAAGCAGCATGAGGAGGAACCTGAAGAGGATGTAATTAGAAACATTATTGAGGATAATGAAGTAGAAAAGAGAGTCAGTCAATTGGATACCTTGAATAGAGCTAAGAAGCAGTTGAAGAATTAGGGACTAACATTTGGAGGATTTTTTCCTACCCTACCGTACTTTCAAAAACTTGAGCAGATGATGCTTCAATTTCACACTTTGATGAGTTCTATGGAAGATTGGCTTGATAAGGCCAATCAGAGACAAAAGGCTAATTCTGATTCAGAATGTGATGAAGATAGTGATGTTGGCTATCCCATATATAGTCCACCTACTATGGAATAACCAAAGGCGTAAGGGCCTAAGGAAGAAAAGGAAAATATAGACCTTGCTGAGTTGCCCAGTTCTAAGGATACTGGAGAGCCTCAAAAGAAAACGCAAAAGTTAATGGTCTGGGAGCCTTCTGAGAAGAGAAGAGATAGAGTGGGTGCCCTCTATATAGGGACTACTTAACATCACCACCAACTTAGAAAGAGGTTGAGAGAAGAAAAAATGAAAAGAAATCTTGAAGTTCAAAATGTTGAGTTTCCTTTGGCTTTAGGCCAAGATGAAAGAATAATTGAACAAGATGCATTCTTGAATGATGATAGTTTTGTCAATTCAGAAGAGTTTAAAAGCTTTTTAATATGGCACAAGTAACAACAAGTGGCATCTGGTATGCAAATAACAGAGGAGGGTTAGGTGCCAGATGAGGCATTACAATAGTTGAAAGAGTATGACCTAGAAGATGAAACTCTATCTCTAGATGAGGCTAGAAAATTAGTAAAATAGAGCAATATGTTGCTGGTGCCTTGATGGAATTTTTATTTTGATTTTATAATGGATCAAATAAAAAGGCAAGAGGATGTCACACTAACATCAGAAACCCAAGTAGGGGATATCATAAAGGGATTTGGGTATAGCCCAAAAAATAAGGTATTAGCCATGTGGAGTCTTTATCCCAAAGACAAGAAGCCAAAAATTTTGAATGTGAAAGAACAGATGGAAGGAGATAAAATTGTGTGGTCCAGCCACAATACAAGGGAGCTGGAAATTTCTCAGGTATTGACCCAATTTGCAAGATTAAATGAAGACAAGACAAAACAACTATCAGCAAGGTATGGTGATCTTTTAGAAGATTATACTAACTTGGTGAAGGACAAGGACTTAGTAATAATGAGAAACAAAGCACTGGAAAATCAAGCTAGTGATCTAGAGGAACAATTAGTTAAGGTTCCTGTACCAGCCCCTGCACCTCCAGAGAAACCTACAATACAAGCAATGACAGAAGAGGAAGTGGTAGCAGAGCTGAAGAAAATTAAAGAAGAGAAAAATGAAGCCATATTGTAGGCCCTTTTGAATATTTTGCAGCACAGGATGAACATAATTAAAGATAAATGTGACTTAGTTTATAATGCATATGGTAAGTTACCAGAGTTGCAAAAGGAAGTGAGTAACTATGTACAAATTTTGAATGGCTTCTATGCAGTGTGGTTAGTCAGGGCATCACTTTTTGAAAGATTGATTTTTGCTCAATCTTTGGGGACTAGCAATATTCCAGAGATAGTAATAAGGGTTGGTGAGGAGATTCATAGAGTAAAGGCCATTTTACCACTTTTCAAGGGTAAGGCTAATCTTATTGAAGCTAAGATAGCCACTTTCCAATAAATTTATCCCACCAATTTCAAATACTCATGGAGCTATTAAGAGTCTCGATGAATGGAGATCAGATGCTAATCTCTTATTTCCTAGAAAAGAGGCATTTTTAGGTGAAGATAGTAATGTAGATATAGAGAGTTTAAATAAAAGTTTGGATGAAGCAATAAAGGTAGAGATAGATCTAACAAAATTCATAACAGATGTCAAAGCCATAATAGATGCCAGGTGGGAAAGACTAAAGGCACAGCTACAACTTGTTCAAAAATTCAATAGGCCTTTAGAGGAGCAAGTAACTGCATGGGATGAGTTCACAAAGCCCAAGAAAGTTACATCTATCATAGTTGACTTAGATATCTTGGATGATGAGTAAAGAAGACATCTGGAGGATCTAACACCTAAGCCTAGAATACAGGGATGATAAGCTATCTTTAAGAATGGTGTAAATTAGGTGGGATGGCGGTCACCATATCTCATAAAAACTAAGAATCTATCATGAAGACTTGTAGACAAAGGTGTCAGTTATCAAGCAATCCAGGATGTAGAATAGTCCAAGAAAGTTTTGTCTTTCCATCGCCTAAGGGTGCATTGTATTTTTTTCTTTTATGTTTTTTCCTATATGTTTTAGGGTTAGGGTTTTCAAACATCTAGAGCTTGTTGCATTCCTATTCATAAAGGAATTTTGGGATGGTTGAAAGGGAGGTATATATAGAGTTCTAGGACTCATTTTTGAGGGGGTTGGAAGATAATAGAAATTTTGAACTAAAATGCTTGGAAGTAGACTTGTAAATTTTGTGTCTGATCCTCTGAGTAACTGATTTTTGTATGTACTTGGCAAGTCAATTTTAATATGAATACACTGCAATTTCTACCATATCTTTTTATTGTCTCTTTTTTTTTATATTGTACTCTTGCATGTTTTATATGTTAGGCATTTAAAATATACCAGTTGTCAAGCGGCTTGTTTGATCAATTATGAGTTTCTTTCAAGGGAAGAATTAAAATTCTCATAATTTATCTTAAAGAGTAAATATAATTGTAAGGATTGTTGATGATAATAGTGTCTGGTTAAAATGATAGTTTGTTAGGCAATCTATTCAAATTTGCAGTTCATATGTAAGGCATACTATTGTATTTTGGTTGAAATTATCTTGTTGGTTAGCATTTGATTTTCTTTTGCCCATTAGATAAGGCACTGGTTTATTGTTTGTTTCTCATAATCTAATCTTTCATAATCTTAAAAGAAGAAAATTGAAACTTTCATATCATTTACCATTACATTTTTATTTTCTTGTTCATTGCACAAAACATATTGGACTATCCCTAGGGCTCTTAATCCATATTTCTTGATTCTATGGAGAGAGAATCATTTAAGTTGCCTCTCCTTAAAAGGAAGAAGGATGAGAATCCTTAAATCACTGATTCTCATTATATTTTCAATCATATTTTGCTTGGTTAAGTTTTGCATCAAATTGATATTGGTCATATGTAGAATGCATTATAGATTGACACATTAAAAAGATCAGTAGCAAATCAGTGTCCAGTTATATAATACTGTGAAATTAGTCATCATTAAAAGGTAATACCTGCCTAAGTATGTGGAACTCAAAAACAAAGGAGGATCTTATCCAATCCTCAGTAATTAGGTCTTTCCCTTGTTTGAATTAGTCTAAAAATTCTATTTTTGATTGATCACATCGAGACATCTGAACCATACAAGAGAAATCCCTAACAAATTGGCAACTCTTCTGGGGATTTTATTAAAAACTTTGTTAAATATAGTTGGTTACCATTAGTATTCATATTTTAAAATCCCAAAAGATTGGGTGGTGACTCTTACAAATCTTTACACTAGTGCAATTGAAATCTAAACATCATAATGAGTATGAAAATACTAGAGCCTGGAAGATGGATCACCCAGAAGAAAATTTGGAAGGTGGACTCCCAGATACATCTAGGTAGATGAGAAAGAACAAAAGTATAAATGATGCATCCTTAGCATGGAAACAAAAGGGAAATGTGAGGAATGAGGACTCTACCCCAACAAACCAAGAAGGAGATGCCTCAGAATATGAAGAAGCAATTGATATAGGGCTTAACTAATATGAGGACTATTATTCTCCTATTGAGAAAGATGCAGAAAGGTCCAGACACTTTAGGAGGATAGTCCCTCATAATCCCCTAAGATTTCAAAGTCAGAGTAGGGATAGAATGAACCTTACTCCTTCACAAGCCATGAATGCTTCAAAAAATCACCAAGAAGAAACCCATGCCCAACATTCATCTTTTGAAACAACCCTTCCTGACTCTGAGGAAATTTTTGAGGAAGTATCTAAATTAGAAAGAAAAATTCAAGAACAGATTCAAATAAGGCAAAAAAGAGAGAAGGAAAAGGAAGAAAAAGTTAGGCATGCTATGATCAGAGCAGAACAATTAAGGAAATAGTTATTAGATGTTGAAGCCTTCAATCGTGCTCTTATGACTGAACAAACACAAGAGCAACCTGTTGTTCAAAGAACTTATGAAGTAAGAAATCCTAGGGACAAAGGAAAATAGAAGGTTGTAGGGATTGCAATAAATTAGTCGAATCCTATCGACAAGCCTCTTGATCAAGTAGCAAGACTAGATGCTAACTTAGAAAAATCCAAAAGAGAACAGGAGTTATTGGAAAAGGAGTTAGAAAAAGTAGAATTAGAAGCCACTGCAGCTGAAATGAAAAGAAAGATTGACTTCCTTAAGCAATCTTCTAGACCTACCAATACTCATTCTATATCTCAAGCACAAGGAGAAAATGTGTTGAATACTACCAAAACTATGGGCATGCCAAAAACTGCTACCATTTCAAATAATCAAACATCCACTTCTTTTGGTGCTGGCCCATCTTAGATAGGGTCCATACATGAGAGACATAAGCAATTTGTTTTTATTGGGATTCCCGGTTACCCAAATCCCATCCTTGATGAAATTAGGAAGAAGCTCCCAAAGTTCACCAAAAGTAATTCTGTCACTTGTGAAGAACATTTGAAAAGTTTCATTGATGTGATAGATGACTACAATATTGAACCTGATGATGTGATCATGAAGCTCTTTGTTCAATCTCTACTTGAAGATGCTAGAGACTGGTTTAGAAATCTACCTCATGCTAGCATATGTTCATGGGATCAGTTCAGGCATTTCTTCAAAGAACAATATGGTGATAAAACAAATGAAGAGTTCATGCTTAATGAATTTAACAATATCAAGAAAAACCCAAATGAGGGTGTTGTTGAGTTCTATGTTAGATTTCAGAAGGCTATGCTCAAATTATTGCAAGTTATTAGACTAGATGACACGATTTGTTTGGTCACATACCTAAATGCTTTTGATTCAAAAATGGGATATCTTTTAAGAGATAAGAATCCTAGAAATCTTGCAGATGGTTACAAATTAGCTATCAATAGAGAAAGAAATAGAAGGATATTAAGGAAGTTGGGAAGAAGGGAGGATTTTAAACCTCAAAACCTGAACAAAAAGGAACTTGGGAAATTTGACACAAAACCAAAATATGAGGACAATTTGAAGCAAATCTTGAAAGAAATAAAAGATTTGAAGCTAGGTGAAGCAAGGAACAACAAAGTACAAGGAAATGATAGACCTCCTTTCAATAACCTTAACAAGCTACCTAGAATGCAGAACTTTCGTTATAATACTCAATGGAAAGATGGGAAACCAGTTCTTCCTGAAAGAAAAGATAAACCAAATGATAAAACCCTAGACCCTTTGCATAGAAATATAGTAAACATGCCTGATGAGGTGCCATGGTGTGTTGTATGTCAATCACCATATGATCCCTACTATTGTGCAATTTCCCAGAATGTTTCTACAGAAAGTGAACAAGAGACTAGTAAAGAAGAATTCTATGATGATGAAGGTTGTGGTATGACCTCTTCTTACATTGGTGATGAGCTAGATTCTACAAAAGAAGATGAAAGTCAGGATGTTTATAATTCCCAGGCTAGGAATGAGATTTACCATCAACAAGTTTTCTCTAATTAAGAAGACAATCACTTGGATAATGTTCAATGTAATACCTCAAAAGATGAAGAACCTATTGTCCTAAGGAGACCATCTGATGACTAAATTGCTTAGATAATAGCAGACATGGTGACTCAAGCTAAGAGCAATTACAATTTAGGGAATAGAGTGGTATGTAGTTCAAATGGTAGGCCTGCTAGAATTTTCATCAAGAAAATAGGAGAGGATGAAAAAAAAGTCCAAGACAAACAAAAGACTACTGAAGTTGTCAACAAGACTAAAGTAAAGAAAAATGTCACTTTCACAAAGCCAACTGTTTCTTACAAAGTGAAAACCAAGCCTATTGTAGATACTGTATCTTCTTTGCAAAAGGAAATAAAGATTCAAAGCAAAGAAAGTCCTAACCGGATTACACATGAAGAGAATATAGAAGTTACTACCATTAAGCAAGATGTTGCAGATTCAAAATATGTTCCCATTGACATGAGAAAATTATTGTCACAGATCACTGTCAAGGTCCCTTTATTAGAAATGATGAGAATAGAGGAACATAAGGAGAAGGCTCTAAGTTGGGTAAATGGTGTTACCATCATTGACACTTAGAATCGTGACACACCTAAAAAAATAAAGGTGTTTGAAGATGTTAGTACAAATCAAAATGCAGAGATCATCTCAGAGATCCCTCAAATCTATTTAGATACCAATGTTGTTCATACTGTACTTGGAACAATTGATCCTTTCTTTCTGACTTTGATTTTAAATGATAAACATCTCAAGAATTGTATGATAGATTTAGGAGCTTCTAACACTATCATGCTAGTGGAGATTATGAAGTCATTAGGGTTAAAAGTTGATACACCTCATGGGAGGTGTCAAGCTATGGATTCTAGAGAAGTGCCAGTTATTGGCACTATAAAGGTGTTACCCTATAGACTTGAAGCATATCTTTGTAAAATGCTAACTATGAGTGTACTAGTGGTTGACATTCCACCTCAGTATGGGATGTTGTTGTCAAGGAAATGGAATGCTCAAATGGGAGGCAGTATACAGTGTGATCTTTCTTTTGCAACTTTCAACATTGATGGTGATAATGTCATAGTTTCTAGGGAAAATAGAGCTCCACATATGATTGAAATAAATGATGATCACTTGAACTATTCTGTGGATGTAGATATGGAGAATTTTAGATTAGAGGAGACAATCCCACCAGTGGAAGAGATAGAACCATTAGTTGCAAAACTGAAAAAGTAACAAAATGGATTATGGTAGATGTACTTTGATGGAGCCTGTTCAAAGGAAGGATCTGGCACTAGAGTTCTATTCATATCTCCTTTAGGTACCACTTTCAAGTATTCATTCCTGTTAACCTTTCAATGCACAAATAATACTACAAAATATGAAGCATTATCTTTAGGACTGAATATTGCTTTAAGGCATGGAATAAAATGTTTAAGTGTTTATGGTGATTCTGAACTTGTGGTTGCACAACTTAGATCAAAATATGTAGTAAAGAATGATAGACTAAAGATGTATAAGGATGCTATTTGGGATCAGATTGATCTATTTGATGTCTTTAACATTAATTGGGTAGAAAGATCCAAGAACATAATGGTTGCTTTTTTGGCTAATATTGCATTAAAGAAAAATGATTCAACTTTGCTTGGAATATTAATAATTGAAATCAAGATTAGGCTAGTAGTCCCAGACAATATTTATAACTGGCGGGTCTTTAAAGATGACCTTGACATCCTAAAATTTATTCACTATCTTGACCTTTATGAGAATCAACTCATAGATTGTAATGCTTTGGTTGAAGAGATAGATGGTAAGGATATGGTTTTGGGAAATGAGATAATCCAGTTAAGCTCAAATCATATCCCCAAGGGTTTAACTGAGTTAAAAGCATTATACAGTAGTCAAGATGACCAGATGTTAAAAATAAGTAATGCTAAGATAGAAGATCTAGAGGAAATAAATTTAGGATCACACAGTGCCCCTCAGAAGGTTTATATTGGGAAGGGACTAGATCTGCACATAAGAACCAACTTGA
The DNA here is from genome assembly GCA_027943335.1 of Chamaecyparis obtusa. Classification (NCBI taxonomy): domain Eukaryota; kingdom Viridiplantae; phylum Streptophyta; class Pinopsida; order Cupressales; family Cupressaceae; genus Chamaecyparis; species Chamaecyparis obtusa. The sequence continues at coordinate 878,708 of BSBK01000670.1, forward strand.
TTAAATTGTTCAGAAGGTATAAGCATGTCTTTGCATGGTCATATGATGATTTGAAAGCTTATAGGGAAGACTTTTTCCAACATGAAATCCCATTGAAGGATGAGGTTAGACCATTTAGACAAAAGAAAAGACCAATTAACCCCTTACTGGCTCAAAAAATGCAACAAGAATTAGTCAAGTTGAGTGATGTAGGAATAATTCAACCTACAAGGCATTCTACTTGGGTGTCTAACCTAGTCCCAGTCAGGAAGAAAAATGGGGACATTCGGTTGTGTGTGGACTTTAGAAATCTAAATGTTGCATCATTGAAAGACAACTATTCTCTACCAAATATGGAAGCAATGTTACATAAGGTCACTAGATGTGAATTATTGTCCATGATGGATGGTCTCTCTGGGTATAATCAAGTGCTAGTGAAAGAGTTTGAACAATTTAAAACAACATTTACTACACCTTGGGGAACCTATGTATATGTTAGAATGCCATTCAGTCTCAGAAATGCTGGAGTAACTTTTCAAAGAGCCATGGATGTTGCTTTTAAAAAATATATAGACTTGTTTATGGTTGTATACCAGGATGACCTAACTGCCTTTTCCAAATATGCTATTAATCATTGCTCACATTTGGAAAAGATTTTTGTCAAAGCTATGGAATATGGTGTGTCTTTAAATCCTAAAAAGTGTAACTTTGCAGTCAAGGAGGGAAAATTGTTGGGACACATAGTATCAAGAGAAGGAATTAGAATTGATCTAGAGAAGGTTGAAGCTATCAAGAAAGTCTCAGCACCTAAAAATCTTAAGGGTGTGCAATCCTTTTTGGGAAAGATTAATTTTGTCAAGAGATTTATTGCAAATTTTTTTGAAATTTTCAAACCCATAGTAAAGTTGCTTAAGAAGGATGTCAAGTTTCAGTGGACTATAGAGGCTCAAGGTGCATTTGATAAAATTAAAGAAGTAGTCCAGGAAGCACCTGTGCTAAGATCCCTTGATGATACTAAGCCATTCTCACTATTCTCTTTTGCATCATTTCACACTATTGCTGCTATGTTATTACAAAAGGATGAAGAAGGTTTTGAGCACCCAATTGCATTTTTCAGTAAGTCTTTGCAGGGTGATAAATTAAGCTATGAAATGATGGAAAAACAAGCTTATGCATTGGTAAAGGTGGTAAAATCTTTCAAACCTTATCTAGTTTTTTCTAAGGTCATTGCATATGTCCCTTATGCTGCAGTTAAAGATGCCCTCACGTAGTCTAAAGTTACTAGTAAGAGATGCAAGTGGATCACTAGGATTCAAGAATTTAATTTAGAAATCCATATCACCAAGTTGGTAGGAGGACAAGGTCTGGCAAAACTAATGACTGAAGAAAATATGGATTTAGTCCAGGTTAACAATGAAGGAACTTCAGATATGGCAGTAACAAGTATTGAATTACAACCAGACTATGTTGATGTTGTATATTTTATTAAGAATGCCAAGTGTCCAGAATGTATCACAGACAATCAAAAGAGATCTTTAAGATTGCAAGCTCAGAAATATACACTAATACAAGGAGACTTATATTGGAAAAACAAGGATCGAGTCTTGTTGTTTTTCCTTGATAAATGTCAAGCTGAGAAGGTTTTGAATGAAATGCATGCTGGTGTTTGTGGTGGTCATTATTCAGCAAAGACTACTACCCATAAGATTTTAAGGGCTGGATATTTTTGGCCTACATTGTTCAAGGATTCATTTTAGTTTGTTAAAAAATGTGAAGCCTGTCAGAAATTTGCTTCAAAATTGAAATACTCAGGAGCATTATTGTTGAGCCTAGTAACTACTGAAGCACCATTTACTATGTGGGGAATGGATTTCATAGGTGAATTTGCTGAGAAATCTAGTGGAGGACACAATTATATACTTGTTGCAACTAACTATTTCACAAAGTGGATAGAGGCCATTCCCACAAAGAAGCCAACAAGTAAAATTGTTATAGATTTTTTGCTTGAAAATATTTTGACCAGATTTGGTGTCCCCGTGAAACTAATCACAAATAATGCAATGTGTTTCAGATCAGAAGAGTTTAAGGAGTTTTGTAATGATAATGGAATTATGACATCCTATTCATCTCCTTATCACCCTTAGGCAAATGGGTAGGCAGAATCCAACAATAAAAGTATTTTGACAATATTGAAGAAAACACTTGAGAAGAATAAAAGAGCTTGGCATTCCAAGTTAAAATTGGCCCTGTGGCCAGATAGAGTTATAGTGAAGAAAGCCACTAGGAAGTCACCTTTTGAGCTTGTTTATGGATTGCAGGAAAGGTTGCCCATAAACAACTTGCTTCCTATTTATAAGTTTATTCAGGATGAAGAATTGGATGTCTTAGAACCAATGCAAGATAGGATCATGTAGTTAACTGAATTAGATGAGTTGAGAAGGGAAAGTCAAAAAAGCAACATCAAATTGCAATAGAAGATGAAGTACCTATTTGACATGAGAGAAACTACTAGAAAATTCAAAGCAGATGACTTAGTACTTAAATGGAATGTGAGAGCAGAGGATAAAGGGAAGCATAAAAAGTTTGAATCATTGTGGCTATGTCCCTTTGTGATTCATGAAAGTTTTGGAAAAGACTCTTACCTGTTGAAGAATATGGATGATGAAGTTTCTGAGTGGCCTATGCATGGGCAATTTTTGAATCCTTTCTTCAATAAATTTTTGATTCTCATGCATATGTATATTTTTGTAAATTCTGTATAGGTGTTTCCTTTAGCCTGTGGGTTCTTTTTCTAGTTCTAGGTTAGTCCAATTTTTTGGTCTATGTCCTAGAGATCTGTGGTTCTTGTTCAAACTTGCATTTTAACATCATTAGATAGAGCCATTGTTGGTTAGAAATCTCATTTTTTTATTTTTTCCCTCAAAGAAAGATTACTATTAAAAAAAATTTGTAGTCTTTAAGGTTTGCTAGGTCTAAATGTCTTTGAAAATCAAAAAGCCCTAGTTTTGGTTGTTAGCCTTCTATTGCTATGTTACTTTTTTAGGTCACTTAAGCATTGAAATAAGCATGTGGATTTTAAGTCTTCCTCTTAACTTGCTTAATATCCCAAAAAAATTAGAATATTCTTTCATATCTAGCACATACCCGAAAGCTTCAGTCGCATGATCTTAGGAGCACTTTAGAATATTCCTTATTATTACATGACCTAGCGGTTTCCCTTTTAGTCTCCAAGTCTCAGAAAGTTTCCTCGAGATCTAATGACCACTGTGAAAGAGGATTAAGAAAAGAACTATAGTCAAGTGATCTCTCAATAGATTTTTCCTTTGGTTGGGCGATCTCAAAATGATTTATCAAATTGATGTTTTATTCAACCACTTTGGTTTTCCCTTCTAGTAGCTGAATCCCATAATGGAGCTATAGTCTTGTTTCAAATTTGATCACTAGGTCTCTAAATTATCATATGATTAGCTCTTTTTTTCAGCGATTATGATTTCCTAAAGTTGCATGATCTCCAAGTGGTGGCGGTTATCCTCTAGGAGTTTAGTGATTCGGTGACATAGTCTTCTCTAGGTCTCTAGATTGAGTAGTTAAGTAATGAAGGATTGTGAGATTTAATATGAGCTGTAAGATCAAGTTTTAATCAATGAATGGCATGTACTCTTTGAACTAAACTATGGCCAAAGAAATATTTCAATGACTCTGAGAATTAAGGTTTTCTCTAGATCTCCAAATGAAACCATGGTTAGATAAAATATTGCATGACTTAGAGATTGCTTTAGTCATGATTTCTCAGGATTAAACCCCAGTTAAGTAAAGAATTGTGAGATTTAGCAAATCCCTTTTGTCACCAAATCTCTAGATTTGCCCGGGTCGAGTTAAAGTTGAATATAAAGGTTAGAGCCTGGTGGTTAAGTGTTTTCAGTGATCCAGCGATTGTAAAGTCTCAATGTCTCAAGTTCCTGAAGGTCAAGGGCTAAGCATCCAGTGATTTAGCAAAACGGGTAGTCTCATGATCGCTGAATCAAATAGTTAGTTAAGAAAATATCTCACCACTTGATATGGACTGTAGGATGGAAGGAAGGAAGAAATCAATGGTAGTCGTGAGATCTCAGAATAAAGGTTGAATAGTCAAAAGGTTTCAGTGATTGAGAGACTTAAGGTTAGTCACTAAATCTCCAAGTTGGGTGATCGCTGAATGTTTTAAAAGATAAATAAATTTCCTATGACTATGAGAAAGACTATAGTCGCCAGATCTCTAAATGAGATAGATTAATATTTTCTTTCCATCAATCACCAAGTCTCCAAATGGCCAAGTCTCGAGGTCTCAAGAAGAAGTTTGAAAAGTCAGCAGCATCCTTTGACTTAGAGTTTTCCTCAGTCGCTAGATCTCATAATGAAGAAAGAAAAAATGCCTCAATCGCATGATCTCAAAATGAGAAATATTTCACCCACAACTGTGAGATAGACTATAGTTGGGTAATCTCTAAATGAAAAATTAAAAGTGAATAGACTATAGTCACTAAGTCTCTAAATCAAATATATGGTCACTTAGTCTTGTAATGAATTCATAAAGTAAGATATCTTTTAGCGACTATGAGGAATTCTCAGTCGCTAGATCTCAGAAAGACTTGAAGGTGCCAAATGTTATAAAATGACTATGACACTTTTTCTTCAGTCACTAAGTCCTTTAATGTTTGAATTTGAAGTTTCTGAGCTACGACTAGTAAATTGAAACCATGTTTGTGTGCAGTAATGGTGGAAGTCACCTTTGGGTAGCTGTAGATGTCAGAAAATGGTGGTACATTCAATTTTACAAGAATAAAATAGTTAAGAGCTACTCATTTGAGAACTACAGAGCATATCAAAGAAGTATAGAGTGCTAGGTTTTCTGAGCTTTCTGGATTTACAGTGCAGCCAATGATTTTTCAGAGTTTCCAATGATTTTCTCAGAGAATTTACTAGAATTATAGATAAGATGATTCAGGGAATAGTGAGTGGAGCTTCCAGCAGTTGAGGGTCGAAAGAGAAAGTAAAAGAAAGCTTTTCAGATGAATTCCTCACCTTTCTACCTGGTTCGTCTCAAAACAAAAAGGTTAGTGATGACTATTTTGCAACTGATTTCGCTTATTGTAGGGATGCTAAGACTCTTGAAATCATAGGCATGTGCCTTTTTCAGTATTTTTATAAAAATCATGATAGTTCTTTGCCCGTATCAAACCCTTGGACATCAAGGTTAGCAAAATTGATTGTCCTAGAGGATTTCCTAGATGTAGATGCACTCCTTGCTCTACCCCATTGTTATGATCCTATATCGAGGACTATCAAAAAAGAGGATGGTTCCCCTCTCATAAACCTAGACTGTAATTCCTTCATGAAGTCATTCAGAATCTATAATTCAATGGCTATGGAAATTGATTTAAAGGCTTAGGCAAAAAGATATGTTAGAGAGGTTGTCTTAGTCTCCAGGGAGATTAAGAGCCATATGTCAAAGGAAAATAGGAATTATATTGCACCTATGGTGGGACCAGTTCCCTATCAGTACAAAGACCTAAAGTTTTACATCAAATATATTGCATATGGGTTGTGTCAGGTATTAGGAGTTGATGCAAGCCCTGAGAGAATTACTTCTGATATTTTGATGCTGGTAATGGAATTACAGAGCCGTCTAGTATGTAGAGGCTATGATTATATTGGTTATGTGATAAACATTATGCATGAGTGGTTTCTCTCATTGAAAAAATTTACACCTGGCACCACCCCTAGATTCATGCATTATTCTTTGTTGATGCACCTAATTCTGTATCACAATCATGATTTGATGAATCTGGTAGACATAAGGCCCTAGATGACTTGGAATGGAGTGCTTAACCCTGTGCAATTTTGGTTGGGAAGCTGGAGCCCTACATGCCCTAGGTGTGATTTTGGTGCCTTTAAGAACTAGATTTTGTATCCAATTCTTTGAAGTTTGGGAATCAACTACACAAGATTGTCCACCAAAGTATTACAGTTGGTGAGACCTAAACAATTTATTGATAAGTGGGCCAAGGGCCATAATTGGGGAGATATCTACTATGAAAAGGGTTATATAGTGATTAGGCTTTATGGATGCCCTCAGCCTCCCCATCTTCTCCCATTTTATGTTCCACCTAGAATCACTTTTCTTGAATTTATTTGGCAATTGATGTTGACAGATAAGGATCTTCTAGCCTTCCACAGAAAAGGGACTTTTACTACAAGGCACTTTAGAGTGCACTATCTTACAATTGGAAAGGGAGACCTCAGTAGAGTTAATGACTAGTTTGAGAGTTACCACATGTTTGCAACTTCATATAGCTATGTGGAATTAGAAGGGTTTATTGTTGCTACAAGGCAATATTACATGCCTAGCATTCCTTTCAATAAGAAGCATGAGAAGTACCCTGAGGAGGATGTAATTAGAAAAATTATTGATGATAATGAGGTAGAAAAGAGAATTAGTCAATTGGATACCTTCTATAGAGCTGAGAATTAGTTGAAGAGTTAGGGACTGACATTTGGAGGAGGTTTTCCTACTCGATCGTACTTTCCAAAACTTGAGTAGATGATGCCTCAATTTCACACTTTGATGAGGTATGTGGAAGATTAGCTTGATAAGGCAAATAAAAGAAAAAAGGCTCATTCTGATTCAGAATGTGATGAAGATAGTGATGGTGGCTATCCCATATATAGTCCACCTACTATGGAACAACCAATGGTTTAAGGGCCTAAGGAAGAAAAGGAAAATATAGACCTTGCTGAGTTGCCCAGTTCTAAGGATACTGCAGAGTCTCAAAAGAAAAAGAAAAGGTTAATGGTCGGGGAGCCTTCTGAGAAGAGAAGAGATAGAGTGGGTGCCCTCTATATAGGGACTACTTAACATCACCACTAATTTAGAAAGAGGTTGAGAGAATAAAAAAGGAAAATAAAACTTGAAGTTCAAAATGTTGAGTTGCCTTTGGCTTTAGGCCAAGATGACAGAATAATTGAACAAGATGCATTCCTAAATGATAACAGTTTTGTCAATTCAGAAGAGTTTAAAAGCTTTTTAATATGGCACAAGAAACAACAAGTGGCATCTGGTGTGCACATAACAAAGGAGGGTCAGGTGCCAGATGAGGCATTACAATAGTTGAAAGAGTATGACCCAAAAGATGAAACTATGTCTCCAGATGAGGCTACAAAATTAGTAAAATAGAGCAATATGTTGCTAGTGCCTTGATGGAATTTGTATTCTAATTTTATAATTGATCAAATAAAAAGGCAAGAGGATTACACAATAACATCAAAAAATTAAGTAGGGGATATCATAAAGGGATTTGGGTATAGCCCAAAAAATAAGGCATTAGCCATGTGGAGTCTTTATCCCAAAGATAAGAAGCCACAAATTTTGAATGTGAAAGAACAGATGGAAGGAGACAAAATTGTGTGGTCCATCCACAATATAGGGGATCTAGAAATTTCTCATGTACTGACCCAATTTGCAAGATTAAATGAAGACAAGACAAAACAACTGTCAGAGAGGTATGGTGATCTTTTAGAAGATTATACTAACCTAGTGAAGGATAGGGACTTAGTAATAATGAGAAATAGAGCATTGGAAAAGCATGCTAGTGATCTGGAGGAACAATTAGTTAAGTTTCCTGTACCAGCCCCTACACCTCTAGAGAAACCTACAATACAAGCAATGATAGAAGAGGAAGTGGCAGCAGAGCTAAAGAAAATTAATGAAGAGAAAAATGAAGCCATATTGCAGGCCCTTTTGAATATTTTGCAGCACAGGATGAACATAATTAAAGATAAATTTGACTTAGTTTATAAAGCATATGGTAAGTTACCAGAGTTGCAAAAGGAAGTGAGTAACTATGTACAAATTTTGAATGGCTTCTATGTAGTGTGGTCAGTCAGGGCATCACTTTTTGAAAGATTCATTTTTTCTCAATCTTTGGGGACTAGCAATATTCCAGAGATAGTAATAAGGGTTGGTGAGGAGATTCATAGAGTAAAGGCCATTTTACCACTTTTCAAGGGTAAGGCTAATCTTATTGAAGATAAGATAGCCACTTTCCAATAAATTTATTCCACCAATTTCAAATACTGATGGAGCTATTAAGAGTCTCGATGAATGGATATCGGATGCTAATCTCTTATTGCCTAGGAAAGAGGCATTTTTAGTCGAAGATAGTAATGTAGATATAGAGACTTTCAATAAAAGTTTGGATGAAGCAGTAAAGGCAGAGACAGATCTGACAAAATTCATAACAGATGTCAAAGCCATAATAGATGCTAGGTGGGAAAGACTAAAGGCACAACTACAACTTGTTCAAAAATTCAATTGGCCTTTAGAGGAGTAATTAACTATGTGGGATTAGTTCACAAAGCCCAAGAAAGTTGCATCTACCATAGTTGACTTAGATATCTTGGATGATGAGTAAAGAAGACATCTGGAGGATCTAACACCTAAGCCTAGAATACAGGGATGATAAGCTATCTTTAAGAATGGCATAAATTAGTCAGGATGGCGGTCACCATATCTCATAAAAACTAAGAAGCTATCATGAAGACTTGTAGACAAAGGTGTCAGTTATCAAGCGGTCCAGGATGTAGAATAGTCCAAGAAAGTTGTCTTTCCACTGCGTGAGGGCGCATTGTATTTTTTTCTTTTATGTTTTGTCCTATATGTTTTAGGGTTAGGGTTTTCAAATATCTGAACCTTGTTACATTCCTATTCATAAAGGAATTCCAGGATGGTTAAAAGGGAGGTAGATATAGAGTTCTAGGACTCATTTTTGAGGGGGTTGGAAGATAATAGAAATTTTGAACTAAAATGCTTGGAAGCAGACTTGTAAATTTTGTGTCTGATCCTCTGAGTAACTAATTTTTTAATGTACTTGGCAAGTCAATTTTAATATGAATACACTACAATTTTTGCCATATCTTGTTATTATCTCTTTATTTTTATATTGTACTCTTGTATGTTTTATATGTTAGGCATTTAAAAGATACCAGTTGTCAAGCAACTTGTTTGATCAATTATGAGTTTCTTTCAAGGGAAGAATTAAAATTATCATAATTTATCTTAAAGAGTAAATATAATCATAAGGATTGTTGATGATAATAGTGTCTAGTTAAAAGGATAGTTTGTTAGGCAATCTATTCAAATTTACAGTCTGTATGTAAGGCATACTGTTGTATTTTTGTTGAAATTATTTTGTTGTTTAGCATTTGATTTTCTTTTGCCCATTAGATAAGGCACTGGTTTATTGTTTGTTTCTCATAATCTAATCTTTCATAATCTTAAAAGAAGAAAATTGAAACTTTCATATCATTTACCATTACATTTTTATTTTCTTGTTCATTGCACAAAACAGATTGGACTATCCCTAGGGCTCTTAATCCATATTTCCTAATTCTGTGGAGAGAGAATCATTGAGGTTGCCCCTCCTTAAAAGGAAGAAGGATGAGAATCCTTAAATCACTGATTCTCGTTATATTTGCAATCATATTTTGCTTGGTTAAGTTTTGCATCAAATTGATTTTGGTCATATGTAGAATGCATTATAGATTGACACATTAAAAAGATCAGTAGCAAATCAGTGTCCACTTATATAATACTATGAAATCAGTCATCATTAAAAGGTAATACCTACTTGAGTATGTGGAACTCAAAAATGAAGGAGGATCTTATCCAACCTTAGTAATTAGGTATTTCCTTTGTTTGAATTAGTCTCAGAAGTCTATTTTTAATTGATCACATCGAGACATCTGAACCATACAAGAAAAATCCCTAACAACTTCCTCTACTATAACCATCTTTATAGTTACTGCCTCTATCTCTAGATGAACTTTCACGTTTCCACTCGATCTTTCCTTTTTCTAGATTTGTCTTATCAGGTTTAGATCTACCATTTTCACCATTGGATTTGCCTCTTCTTCTAGGGAATCAACCACCTCAATCTCTTTGTCTCTATTCATGTATTTTGATCAATTTCTCCTCAGCTTTCAAAGCAAATTGATAGGCCTCTTCAATACTCTCCAGTTTGACCATACTAATTTCCTCTTGGATAAAATTTCTCAGACCATTTAGTTATCTACCAATCCTTTCTATGTCATCTTCATCATGTCTAGATCTGATATCCAATTTGTAGAATTCCTCAGTATACTCTTTTACCAAGCTATCTTTCTACCTCAGACTTTGCATTCACTAAACTAGGTTAATTTGATAATCATAGGTTAAGAATTTTCCTTTCAACTTATTGACCATCTTATTCCATACCTTGATTTTTTCCTTTCCTTTCCTTTTTCTGTCCAATTGTAGATGTTCCCACCACAAGGATGCATGGCTTTTTAACTTAGTTCTTACAATCTTCACCTTCTTATCTTTAGGGATATTCTCATATTCAAAATACTTTTCCATCTCAGTGATCTAGTCCACCAATTCATCAGAATCCAATTTTCCACTATAATCAAGTGGATTAAAATGTGGTGTTGACTTTAGGCTTGTCAAATCTTTCAAAAATATTTCTTCACCTTGATCCATAATAGGTGCAAGTTCTACATTAGTCTATTCTTCTTCCATTTCCTCATCACTAACATCTTCAAGATGTATACCTTTTCTTTGGGCTGTCTCTACTACTTCCAATCTAGCAACAATCTGTCTTAGCATATATACTAGACTTTGATCTACATCTCACCTCTCATGAACCATCTTGACAACCTTCTACAATTGTAGGTTAGATCACAATCTGCTACCCTAAAACAATCAATCAAAGCTTCAAGATGAACCAGCAAACCTAGATCTGTAGACCTAAATCAAGATCTCACCTTTCTCTAATACTACCTGATGCAAGGATAGGGAGCATAATGGAAAAATGATGGCTCACCCTAATGATCCAAGCCTGTAACACACATGTGGAAGCTACAAACAACAAGAGTGAGGGAGAGAATGCTAGATCTTCCATATATTATCAATAGAATTCAGACTTGCCGAGCTATACGGCCTTCCCAATTTTGGCAAGATATTAAAATTAAATTCAAAAGTCCTCAAACATGTGAGGATCTGATCCAATCTCAAATCTAATGTTTATTATCTTCTCACCAAAAACTGTCTCTAAACTCAAATCAAACAACTAAATTTATGGAAGATTTTATTGAACTGAGTCAGCCTTCACATCCATAATCAATAGAAGTAATGGTCAAATTTAGGACCAGACACTTCCCAATGATGGATTCTAGCATTAAATCTATGACCCATAATAAATGCACACATCAACCTCAATAGAAACTAAAACTAAAACCATCAGTGACAGGGATAACCAAGCAACAGATAAGCAATACTGAGTGCCAAAGAAATAACTAATCAAACTTGATAACCAAAGGAAACCACCAAAGACATAATTGACCACCTAGGAGATGATCGACCAAACTCATTAATTGAAGGAAACTAACCAACTACCAAACAACACGGTCAAAGAAGAAACCGAGCAACACAAAAAACTTAAAACATATTTTTGGTGACACAGGATTGCCAAGGACCCAAGATGCTCCTACATCACAAAAGTACTCACACCAAGTGAAGACAAGTACTACATCTACAAAGGTTTTGTGTCCTTGATAGCCTTGACTTTATAGTGGGTCAGAATAGCTAGCTAAAAGCTTGTCCCCACTTGGGTCATTCCCCTTGATTGCTCAAGAGTAGGCCCACTAAAGGATCCTAAACTAAACAAGAAGTGGATCAACTTTTGAGGGTTGCAATTTTTGATTCACCTCAAGGGTGAAGAGAATACTCTCCTATCCCAAAAAATTCTCCCAAACACACCAAGCAATGTTCAATTAGCCTTCTTGCTTTCAAAATCTAGAGATGGTTCTAGATTTCTGATTCACCTCAAGGGGGAAGAGCATAATCTCCTACCACCAAAAGACTCCTAGTAACAAGATATTAAGTGCATATAAAATGAAAGAACTAGTAAATGCCTCACTTAAAAAGAAAGCAATAAACAAGCACTTGATTGTTTTTATGCTTTGGGCAGCCCTGCAAAAAGAATAGTAGCCCTTATGCATTTGAAGCTTTGTCATGCATTCTTATAGAAAATAAGGAAAGCAAATAGGGCACACCTACAAGCACAACCCATTAGATCCACAAGCGTTAGCACAATAAAACTAGTTATAATCTGCAAAGGAAACTCTGTCCTAACATAGCAAATCAAAACTAGTAATCAAGAAAACCCAAATCTTGCAAAGAGAGAACCAAAATTAGTCACTGCCAAGCCTAGGTGATAGTTTCTATCAGAAAAAGTTCATACTACACTTTGCACTATAGTGGTGCTACACTTCTATTCTATGCTACACTTAGCACCACTTCCATATGACAAAATGTTATATAGTCATGTGGCATAGTTCTCTATGGCCATTTAATACTTTTGGAAAAGTATCGCATGCATATGTAAAGAACTATCGTACAATACTGGAAGACTTTCATATGATACTCTATCAAAAAGAATAGAAAAATAGCCAAAATAGAAAGAAAAATGTGATGAAAAATTGACAAAAATGCAAGGAAATAAAGGCAAAATAGAAGTGTTTTGCCCCACGTTGGGCACCAAAAATGTGTGCTAAAAATGTGTCACACTTCTATGAGTCATTAGATTCAAGATCACTCAAGAATGAGGTCTCAAATGGTGATTCATAGCTCCATAGGCATGGAGTCACAAGGGTGTTTAGAGGGTTCTCAGCCAAAGCTATGAAGCATACAACCTTTCTAGTAAACCACACAATGGGAGATTCAAAGAGACAAGGGCAAGAATTCCAATATCCTCAAGAATAAATATGAAAATGCAATGTAAATTAAGCTAAAATGGAAATGCAAGAGTGCAAGTAATCTATCAAAATGAGAGTTTTACAATCCTTTGCTAATTAAACTATGTGGATTAAGCTAGAACAATGAAAGAAACTAAGTTAAGATGCAATGAAAACTAGAATGTAATGCAAGAATGAAAGCTAGAGTGCAAAAAGTCTCCAAAGCTCAAATATCACCAAGAAAACCCGTAGCATAACATTAGTATGAAGAATCAAGATGCTTCAATCTGAAGAGAGCTCTCCTTTTGAAGATAAATGAACCATGGAGATTAAGAGGCAAAAGATTTGATCAAGGCTAGAGCTTGAAAGTGGGAGCAATCCATGTGCACAAGTCTCCTTCAATGAGAGAGAAGTGTTGACTTTTGTCCCATTTGAGACAAAAACCCTTTTTCTCTTATTTATAAAATAGGAATAAAGTTTTATTTGTGCAACTTAGGATAAGAGGTAAGTGGCGGCTTTTTATTTAATAAAAGGGGAGGAAATTTATTTTAATTAAATAAAGATTTAGGATTAAAATGATCAAACATTAGGAAATATTGAAGTATATGATTAATTAAAATTTGATCAAGGAAATTGATTTAAATTGAAAATATTGCAAAGCATCGATTTAGGAAATTGATAGCTTGGTGAATGGGGGCCCAAAGTCTAGGTGACCATTTTAGGGTGCATACACACTTGACCTTTCAAATCTATCAAAATGGGTCATGGGGACTTCCTAGGGGTTCAAGTACTCCTTATCATGTGTTAGGATCCATAGGAAGTCCCCATGACCCCTATGGACACACTAGAATGCTCAAGTGTGTCTTAAGGGGTCCTAGGACCCCTTCAGACACACTTGAGCATTTGAATGTGTCAAAAGGGGTCATGGGTACTTCCAATGGGTCCTACTACACCTTATGATGTGTTAGGACACTTAGTAAGTCCCCATGACCCCTATGGACACATTAGAATACTTGAGTGTGACTTAAGGTGCCCTTGGACCCCTTCAAACACACTTGAGCCTTAAAATGTGTCAAAAGGGTTCATGGGGACTGCCTAGGGGTCCTAGTATGCCTTATGATGTGTTAGGACCCCTAGGAAGTACCCATGACCCCTATGGACACATTAGAATGCTCAAGTTTGTCTTAAGGGGTCCCAAGACCCCTTTGGACACAATTGAGTGTTGGAATATGTTAGACGGGCTCATGGGGACTTCCTATAGGTCCTAGTACACCTTATCATGTAGTAGGACCCCTAGGAAGTCCCTATGACCCCTTTGGGCACATTGGAATTCTTGAGTGTTTCTTAAGGGGTCCTTGGACCCATTCAAATACACTTGAATGTTCAAATGTGTCAAAAGTGGTCATGGGGACTTCCTAGGGGTCCTAGTATGTCTTATCACATGTTAAGACCCCTAGAAAGTCCCTATGACCCCTGTGGACACATTGGAATGCTCAAGAGTTTGTTAAGGGGTCCTGGGACCCATTCGAACACACTTGAGCATTTGAATTTGTTAAAATGGGTCATGGGGAACTCCTAGGGGTCCTAATATGCTTTATGATTTAATAAGACCCCTAAGAAGTCCCCATGACCCTTATGGACACATTGGAATGTTCAAGTGTGTCTTAAGGGGTCCTAGGACCCCTTCAAACACACTTGAGCATTCAAATGTGTCAAAAGGGGTCATGGGAACTTCCTAGGGGTCCTATTATGCCTTATCACATGTTAGGACCCCTAAGAGGTCCCCATGACACCTATGGACACATTGGAATACTCAAGTGTGTCTTAAGGGGTCCTAGGACCCCTTTGGACACACTTGAGCATTCACAAGTGTCAAAAGGGGTCATGGGGACTTCCTAGGGGTCCTACTATGTATTATCATGCGTGACGACCCCTAGGAAGTTCCCATGACCCCTATGGACACATTGTGATGTAGGAGCATCCTGGGTGTAAGAGCAATCTTGCATCACCAAAAAAAGAAAAGAAAAAAATCTATTTTTTAAGGGCTATCTTATGCAGAGCTGCTATTTATGGAAAGTTACTAATTTTGGTAATCTTTGTCTGTGCTCAGAATGATCTAATTTCTTTCTTGGAGGTTCATTTTGGTCATGTAAGTCTGCCAGTAAAGTTTCATTGCCAGATAGAGTGTATATCGAAAGATATTGAAGATTTTTGGTATTGGCAGCAGGGTAAAGAAAATTTGAACTTAGTTTTGAATGCTTTAGAGGCCCCGGATGAGGTCAAAAATTTGGGGGACAGGTGCTTTCACTGGTCAAGCCTGTAGAGCACTTTGTGGCGTTTCCAAAATGGGGTTATAATAGCCAATCGGGTCAACTGGTGATGACTTATGGTCTTCGAAAGTTGGGCCACCTGAAATGGCAGAAAATAATTTTCTTCAAAATTTCTCTTCGGGTTTCAAAAGTTATCTTGAGCTGACTATGATGTAATAAAAAGTGAAATAAAATAATTCTAAGTTTGGTTGGCCTTATTCGCTAAAATTCTGGAACCTTCCCAGGCAGTGGAAAGTTGCCTATATAAGGAAGGCTGTATTATTATCTTAGGCAGTTCAGAATAGTTCTGGGTAGTAGATCTGAGTTTTGATTTAAGGCTTTGGCCTACTGAATATTGTAAGGAAATGCCCATGTGGCTTTGCATATTGTAATTCTAAAAGTTTGTAATTCCACAATTGTGGAGATAATAAAAAGCCCATTTTTTTGTTCTCGCAATTTATTGTTGTTTCTTTGTTTCTATTATGTGTTATGTGCACCAGAAATATCCAAAAATCTTAGTTTCACGATCTGAAACTATGCTCTTTGGAAAACCATGTAGTCTCATAACTTCTCTGAAAAAAAATTCTGCTATAAGAACAGCGTCATTAGTCTTCTTGCAGGGAATGAAATGTGTCATCTTCAAAAATCTGTCAACTACTACAAAAATTGAATCATGTCCCCGCTGTGTCCTTAGTAATCCAAGAACAAATTCCATACTGATATCCTCCCATGGCTTCTCTGGTATAGGTAATTGTTAATACAACCCTATATTCTACTTCACTCCTCTTTCCATTTAACATACTCTACAACTCTATACAAACTTCTTCATATCTTGTTGCAACTGTGGCCAATAATAATTCTCACTAACCAAAGCAAGGATTTTATCATGACCAAAATGTCTAGCCAATCCTCTGCTATGCTTCTCCTTAATGAGATTCTCCCTCATAGAATTTCATGGAATGCACAACTGGCTCCCTCTAAATAGCATATCATCCTGGATGATAAAATCTAGCCATTTCATCCTGTCTAGAGTAACAGGTTCTGTACAAGCTTTCCAAGCTTCACCAAAATCAAGATCCTCTGGATACAAATTCTTGAGTTCATTGAACCCAACCACATCAATCTGCATCTCTATTAGCAACAGTTACCTTCTGCTAAGAGCATCTGCAACCCTGTTACACTTTCCACTCCTGTGTTTCAAAAAAAATGTATAACTCTACAAAAACTCAACCCATTTCAAATGCCTTTGATTCAACTTTCCTTGACTATTCAAATATTGCAAAGCTTGATGATCAGTATACAAAACAAACTCCTTAGGAAGCAGATAATGTCTCCACTTCTTTAATGCCTTAACTATAGCATAAAATTCCTAATCATAAATAGAATACTTTCTCTTGGCATCATTTACCTTCTCACTAAAATAAGCAACAGGTTTACCTTCTTGGCTCATAACAGCTCCTATTGCAGTACCACTAGCATCACAATCTACATGAAACACCTTATTAAAATATGGAAGTGCTAAAACAGGTTGTTCTGTAACTTTTTGTTTCAACAATTGAAAACTCTTTTCTGCCCCATTAGTCCACTTAAACTCTTTTCTATCCCCTCTCATTGTTTCAGTCAAGGGTCCAAAAATACTGCTAAAATTTCTAATAAACTTTCTGTAAAAGCTAGCTAGACCATGAACAGATCTTGCCTTAGTAGCACTCCTTGGAGTAGGCCATTGAAGGATAGCCTGCACCTTCTCTGGGTCCATTTTTAGACCTTCTGTTAAAACTACAAATCCCAAATACACTAACTCTTTCTTCACAAAACTGCACTTCTTCAAATTAATCAACAATTTTTCTTCTCTTGCCTTCTCAAACACCATACAAATATGCATCATATGCTCCTCCAATGTCTTACTAAAGATCAAAATATCATCTAGGTAAACAATGACAAACTTACCCAAAAATTCTTTCAGAACTTCGTTCATGAGCCACATGAGAGTGCTCGGTGCATTGGTTAGCCCAAAAGGCATGACTAACCACTCATATAATCCTTCTCTTGTCTTGAAGGCAGTCTTCCATTCATCTCCTTCTCTAATCCAAATCTGATGATATCCACTCTTCAAATCTATCTTGGAGAAATACACAGCTCCACTCAAATAGTCCATAATGTCATCCATCCATGGCAATGGAAATCTATACTTGATTGTGATCTTGTTTATAGCTCTGGAATCTGTACACATCCTCCATTCACCATTTTTCTTTGGTGCTAGTATAGTAGGTACAGCACAGGGACTTAGACTCTCTCGAATCAACCCTTTCTGTAATAATTCATTCACTTGCCTGTTCAACTCTTCATTTTCTGTAGGTGTCATTCTGTGTGCTACCTTATTAGGAAAACTAGCTCCTGGGATCAAATCCATCTGATGACTGATCTTCCTCATTGGTGGTAATCCATCAGGCACATTATCGAATACAATATCCTAAAACTCATTCAACAAATCTGTAACTTCTATAGGAACATCTTCTACTTCCTCCTTACCAGCTTTTGGAATTAAAGAAAAACACATATGTTCATGTCTCATACCATCTAGGAACCTTCTTCCATCAACAAAAGTTATTCTTGTGTTACCACATACCTTTTCTTATGTTTCTTTTAATGGCTTTAGCTTATGCCACACTCCATCCTTTGTCAGGGAATAGGTATTCGCATGACCATCATGTACAGCACATCTGTCAAACTACCAAGGTCTACCCAATAACATATGACATGCATCCATAGGGATGATATCACATAGTACCTCATCTTGGTACCCACCAATCTTGAACTTCACTATACACTGTTCACTAACCATGACCTTGTGGTCATCATGTACCCAAGCAATCTGATATGGATGTGGGTGCTTCTGCCTCTTGAGCTTCAATTTTGTCACCATCTCTTCTGACACCAGATTATCAGTGCTACCACTATCAATAATCACATCACAACACTTACCCTCACAGTTGCACCTGGTGAAAAATAGGCTCCTCCTTTGTTCAAGTTCATTTTCACCACTCAACAGGACTCTTTTGTTAATCAGTGTTTCTCCTCTTTCAGCATCTTCAGAATGTGACGATCTGGCATCTTCATCTACATGTGCAACTCTAGCCTAGCCTTCATTTCTCCTGTCTGTTCTTCCTTGGTGCTGAGGACATTCAAATGCCCTATGACCTTCTTCTCCACAGTGAAAACATGTTCCACAAAAGCCTCATCTTCCAGATCCTTGTCCTCTTCCTCTTCCTCTCTGATCTCTATTATTCTGATCTTGGAAACAATTAGAATTGTTTCCTCGCTGGTTCTGACTACTACTGGCCTCATCCTTATTTTTTGGATCTTCATTTTTGTCTCCATATGACCGTCCACCGGATCTTCCACCATGACCTCTTCCACTTTGTCTACTCTCAAATTTCTTGTTCAACTTTTCTTCTACCTTTAGGGCAAACTGGTATGCCTCTTCAATACTCTTCATTCAAACCAGACTCAACTCTTCTTGAATGCTCGGCCTCAACCCATTAAGGTAACGAGCAACTTTCTCCTTATTAGTTTCTGCATGGCCTGTTTTGATGAGGATTCGATAGAACTCCTCTATATACTCCTAAACAGATCTTCTTGCTTCCTTCAAACTTTGAATTTTCTTCAGTAGGTCAAGCTCATAATCAACGGGAATGAATTATCGCTTTAATTTGTCCACCATTTGATCCCATCTTATGATTTTATCTTTTCCTCTTCTATTTCTCTCCAACTAAACCTCTTGCCACCAGATCTTTGCATGACCTTTTAGTCTTACCTTCGCAAATTTGACCCTATCAGGATCTTCAACATCCTCATACTCAAAATATTCATCACATTCATTGATCCAGTCGATCAATTCTTCTGGGTTAAGATTCCCTGAAAATGTATGAACCTTGATCTTAGGTCTCTTCCCGATCTTGGAAAGGGCTCAAAAAAGCCTTTCTTCTTCTGGGTTTGGAAGTTCACCTTCTCCTTCTTGATCAAAATTTTCTTCTGCTTCATCATCACTTTCTTCTCTTTCATTAAGATTCATTCCTCTATGAATCTACTCTTGCAATGCTCGCATTTGTCTCTGAAGCTCTCTAACCTCAAGTGTCACAACACCAGCTCTTCCACCATGTTCTCTTCATGGAGGCATTTTTGCAATGCGCGCTAAAACCCTAACCACGGTCCTGGTACAAACTACCTCATAGTTGGTGATCTATTTACACACTCGGGAACTCCTACTCTAATACCACCTGATGAAGGGTGCTCCCCTTAATAACACAAACACATAACAAAAGCAAAGAAATAATAGCAAATTGCGAGAATAGAAAAATGGGCTTCTTATTATCTCCACAAATGTGGAATTACAAACTTTTAGAATTATAATATGCAAAGCCACATGGGCATTCCCTTACAATATTCAGTAGGCCAAAGCCTCTAATCAAAACTCAGATCTACTACCCAGAACTATTTTGAACTGCCTAAGACAATAATACAGCCTTCCTTATATAGGCAACTTTCCACCGCCTGGGAAGGTTCCAGAATTTTAGCCAATAAGGCCGACCAAACATAGAATTATTTTATTTTACATTTTATTACATGATAGTCAGCTCAAGATAACTTTTGAAACCCGAACATAAATTTTGAAAAAAATTATTTTTTGCCATTTTAGGTGGCCCAACTTCCAAAGACCATAAGTCATCACCAGTTGACCCAATTGGCTATTATAACCCCATTTAAGAAATGCCATTAAGCGCTCAATAGGCTTGACCGACACAAGCACTTGTCCCCAAAATTTTTGACCTCATCTGGGGCCTCTAAAGCCTTCAAAACTGAGTTCAAACTTTCTTTACCCTACTGCCAATACTGAAAATCTTCAATATCTTCTGATATACACTTGATCTAGCAATGAAACTTTATTGGAAGACTTATATGACCAAAACAAACCTCCAAGAAAGAAATCAAATCATTCTGAGCACAGACGAAGATTACCAAAAATAGTAACTTTCCATAAATAGCAGCTCTACACAAGATAGCCCTTAAAAAATAGAAATTTTCATTTTTTTTTGGGTGATGCAAGATTGCTCTTACACCCAGGATGCTCATGCATCACATTGGAATTCTCAAGTGTGTCTTAAGGGGTCCTAGGACCCCTTCAAACACACTTGAGCATTCGAATGTGTCAAAATGGGTCATGGGGACTTCCTAGGGGTCCTAGTATGCCTTATCATGTGTTAGGCCCCTAAGAATTCCCCATGACCCCTATGGACACATTGGAATTCTTGAGTTTTTCGTAAGGGGTCCTAGGTCTCCTACAAACATAGTTGAGCATCCAAATGTGTCAAAGGAGATCATAGTGATGTCCTAGGGGTCCTAATATGCCTTATGATGTGTTAGGACCCCTAGGAAGTCCCCATGACCCCTATAGACACATTGGAATTCTTGAGTGTGTCTTAAGGTGTCCTACAACCCCTTTAGACACACTGGAGCATTCATGTACGTAAAAAGGGGTCATGAGGTCTTCCTAGGGGTCCTAGTACACTGTATGACATGTTAGAAACCCTAGGAAGTCCCCATGACCCCTATGTACATATTGGAATGCTCACATATGTCTTAAGGGGTCCTAGGACCCCTTCAGATACATTTGAGCATTCAAATGTGTCAATAGGTGTCATTGGGACTTCCTAAGGATCCTAGTATGCCTTGTGATGTGTTAGGACCCTTAGGATGTCCCCATGACCCCTATGGACAAATTGGAATGCTTAAGTGTGTCTTGAGGAGTCATAGGACCCCTTTGGACACACTCAAGCATTCAAATGTGTCAAAAGGGGTTATGGGGACTTCCTAGGGTTCATAGTATGCCATGTCACAAGCTAGGACCCCTAGGATGTCTCCATGACCACTATGGACACATTAGAATGCTCAAGTGTGTCTTAAGGAGTCCTAGGACCCCTTCGAACACACTTGAGCATTCATATATGTCAAAAGGGGTCATGGGGACTTCCTAGGAGTCCTAGTATGCCTTATCACATGTTAGGACCCCTAGGAAGTCCCCATGACCCCTATAGACACATTGGAATCCTTGAGTGTTTCTTAATGGTTCCTAAGACCCCTTGAAAGGACCCCTTAAGACACACTTTAGCATTTAAATGTGTCAAAATGGGTCATAGCAACTTCCTAGGGGTTCTAGTATGCCTTATGATGTGTTAGGACTACTTTGAAGTCCCCATGACCCCTATGGATACATTGGAATGCTCAAGTGTTTCTTAAGGGGTCCTAGGACCCTTCAGACACACTTGAGCATTCAACTATTTTAAAAGGGGTCATGGGAACTTCCTAGGGGTCCTAGTATGCCTTATGATGTGTTAGGAGCCCTAGGAATTTGTGATGACCCCTATGGACACATTGGAATGCTTGATTGTGTCTTAAGGGGTCCTAGGTCCCCTTCAAACACACTTGAGTGTTCAAATGTGTCAAAAGGGGTCATAGGGACTTTCTAGGGGTCCTAGTATGCCTTATGACACTTTAGGACCCCTAGGAAGTCCCCATAACCCCTATGGACACATTAGAATGCTCAAGTGTGTCTTAAGGGGTCCTAGGACCCCTTCAAACACACTAGAGCATTTAAATGTGTCAAAAAAGGTCATGGGGACTTCCTAGGGGTCCTAGTATTCCTTATGGCATGTTAGGACCCCTAGGAAGTCCCCATGACCCCTATGGATACATTGGAATGCTTGAGTGTGTCTTAAGGGGTCCTAGGTCCCCTTCAAACATATTTGAGCTTTTGAATGTGTTAAAAGGGGTCATGGGGACTTTGTAGGGGTCCTAGTATGCCTTATGACATGTTAGGAACCCTAGGAAGTCCCCATGACCCCTATGGACACATTGGGATGCTCAAGTGTGTCTTAACGGGTCCTAGGTCCTTTTCAGACATGCTTGAGCATTCAAGTGTGTCAAAGTGGCAATGGGGACTTCCTAGGTGTCCTAGTATGCCGTATGATACATTAGGACACTTAGGAAGTCCTCATGACCCCTATGGATGTATTGGAATGCTTGAGTGTGTCTTAAGGGATCTTAGAGTCCCCGTGACCTCTATGGATGGATTGGAATTCTCGAGTGTGTCTTAGGATGCCTTATGATGCGTTAGGACCCCTAGGAAGTCCCTATGACCCCTATGGACACATTTAAATGCTCAAGTGTGTCTAAAGGGATCCTAGGACCCCATCAGACACACTTGAGCATTCAAATGTGTCAAAAGGGATCATGGGGACTTCCTAGGGGTCCTAGTATGCCTTATCACACGTTAGGACCCCTAGGAAGTCCCCATGACCTCTATGGACACATTAGAATGCTTGAGTTTGTTCATAGGGGTCCTATGACCCCTTAAGACACATTTGAGGACCTCTTTAGACACACTTGAGCATTCAAATGTGTCAAAAGGGATCATGGGGACTTTCTAGGGGTCCTAGAATACCTTATCATGTGTTATAACCCCTAGGAATTCCCCATGACCTCTATGGACACATTAGAATGCTTGATTGTGTTCGTAGGGGTCCTATGACCCCTTAAGACACATTTGAGCATTCTATCTCCAATTAACTATTCTTCAAAGCCTCCATTTCTATGTAGCTAGGGTTTACAACACCTATAAAAGGAACAACTATACCCTTGTAGGGACTAATGCTCTTATGTATTACCATAAGCTTCAACAATCCAACCGGCTTCCTCTGCTAAGGCATGGAGAAAATCATTAATGTGTACTCTAGGAGGAAGATTATAATTTCCATATTTCTGCAAGAGATTCTCCAAAATTTGTATACAAAGGAATCCTATACGAAAAAATGAAAAGTTTCCCAGAGAATATCCACAATTCATATACAAAAGCATCATACAAGAAAAATGACAAAAAATTAATAGCTAAAAGATAAAATTTATCATTAACACCGGTAGTACCAAGGTCATATCCGCTATCAAATCCTAGCCTATGATTTGTAATATGAACAAAGCAAGTGAAATGAAAGGGAAGAGATGGATCAAATAGTAAAGGTGCATCAAATTGGATCAATATCATAATAAATTCATAAAATACTATTACAGACAAAAATATTTTCATATTAATTCATTACACATTTCTTGAGCTTCTGTACCTTGCTACACGATTAGACATTTTCATTAGTAGAATTGGATTTTTAGGTTAAATTTTATAGATCATATTTTTTATCCAAAGGACACAGTTTGGCTACTATATCTTCCTCAGATACTGTGTTGATTATACCATCCTTACCTCATCAAGTCAAATAAACAATAATCATGATATTTGTTTAGTACATTATTATATATGTTATATACATTAATATATAATACATTATATATATTATATGCATTAGTATATATATAATATATTATATATATATATATATATATATATATATATATATTATATACATTAGTACATATTATATATACACTAGTACATTAGTATATATTATATACATTAGTATATAATATATACATTAGTATAAAAGTTCAATTTTTTCATTTGCTCCCACCCTTTTTTTCATCTACCAAGAAATATCAGGTACCCAATTATTGACTGGTCATATTTGACCAAAATATTCCCTATCCCCATAGACGAGAGAAGCACGGGATTTTAGAATTTTTTTATGGTTGCATGGAAAAAAATGTGATTTGGGGCCCATTTTTTGTTTTTTGTCAACTTCTTGTCTCACCATGGGAAGCAGCAGTCGTCAAAAGGCTAAAGAAAAGAGGAAGGTGATGAATGAAGAAATTCAAGCATATAGGGAAAAAGATAGGGAAAGTCATCAAAGAAGGAGAGAAGGTATGTTAAACATTAATCAAGGTGACCCAGTAAATGTAGTTGCAAGTGTAGAGGATGTTGAATTTGAAAATAATATGAAAATTAATTTTGTGAATAACAATGTATGGAGTGAAGATGAAAATGTAGAGATGGAGAATGAAAATATAGACTTGGTGAATGAAAATGTAGATTTAGGAATGACAACGAATGGAATGAAAATGAAAATGTAAAGATGGAGATTGAAAATGTAGACATGGGGAATGAAAATGTTGCACAAGAGCCACATGAACATTACACATCTCTAAATTATATGTGAAATGAAGTCCCTTGCAATAAAGATAATCAATCTTCAAATTTAAGGCTTTCAAGAACACCTAGATGGTTAATTGAAATTGAGGAGAACATTATGAATAATTGGGAAGGAAAAAGGTCACATAGAACCGTTAGGTTGTGGGCTTCAAGACTTTACGATCAATTTTTTGGAAACAAGACATTGGTTGAGAAATGTCAAATTTTTGTGTAGTTGTTAAAGATGCAAAAGATGAGACCTATGCTTGTGAAATTGAAAATTCTTGTGAACAAGAAAATGGAGAGAAATTCCATTGTTGTGAAGAATCTTTTCAGTGCTCTCAATAGCATTGGGAAGACTAGCAGATAAAAAGACAATAGAGTTTCTCGGAGGGTTATTACAACCTCCTTAGTAAGTCATTAGTTGAGAAAGGCTCGTTTGATGAGACAAACTTTTGTTGACTTCAATATAGACCATAAAACTTTGGGTAGAGCACTTGCAAGAAGAGAAAGACTTGATGATCCACTTCAAATTGATACATGGGCTTATGGTGGGAGACTTCCACATTGTGATAAGAAGCTAATAGAAGTTGTCAAGGATGAAATTCAACAATTTTTGGATGCTAACTCAAGAGTGTCAACAAATGTGAAGGATGTCTTGAAATTGAGAGTTGGCAATCGAGACCGCACTCCAAATCCTAAACATTATGTGGAGGTAAGTCAAAAAATGTTGTATAAAAAATTTTGTGAGACACATCCAACATTAAAAATATCACAAAGGTCTTTTGAATCCATGAAGCCATTTTATTGTGTACCCCGTAAGATTCAGAATACATGTTGTTGCAAATATCATGTTGAGTTTTCAATGCATCATGAATTATTATAGTCCATTTGTTATACTTTTCATACTAATGAAATGCTAGAGGATTGTGGTGCAAGTGGTCTTCCAAAATCATCAAGAGACTTGCTAGATCACTTTTTATGTCCTAGAGATGATGGTTGTTTATTTTATAAAAAAAATTGCTTAAATGCCAAGTGCTCAGAATGTCGTGGCTTGTCCAAGTTTAGGACATGTTTTCATGAGGGTTTGGAACAAAATTTTGGAAAGACACTCATCCAAAAAAGGTATATGAAACAGTGAGATATACATTGAAGAGTGGAGGTGAAGGCTCTAGATGTAAGTTAGTTGCAAAAGAAGACAATGTATTGGTATAGTAACTTACAAGATAAGTATTGTCAAACTAGTTGACATCAATGACAACATAATACTAGTTTAATCATATTACATATCTAATTAGAAAATCCTCAATGATCTTTAATCATAGATTCTTCAATCAAATTCCAAATCAATTGTAGTCCAACAATCTCTCCCTTTGGCATTGATGGCAACTTCAAGTAATATGAAATGTACCATACACATACCAAACATGTATTCTACATCTTTGTGAACAAATTTTGTACAATCTCTCCCTTAGCTTAATATGTTTACTTACTACGTTACTCACTAGCATTACATAATACAGCTTTAACATTCTGTAGTTGTGCTCTTTTAAGCTCTCCTGTTCCTGCTTCTGTTCTTTGTAATTGATCTTCAATACTCTATTTCTGTTATGATTTTCTCTCCCTTAGAAATTTCTCATCGATGCATGTTCATTTTCATATTATTTATGCTAAATAAACAAGCAACTCTTCCAGTAGCTAAGTAACTCTTTGTAGTTCAATACATTCATTGTATCTCTGTAGACCGATCTCCCAATCGGTTCTAGTTCTCCAAACTTAATCACAGCCTTGAACATGATTTAAAGTGTGAACTATGTCACATCAACATTTGTAATCATCTGATAAAAGTAGGCTAATGCAACATCCAAATTACCTTAGTGACTGATAGACAAGGGATGGACTCCAAGTCTAGTCCTCAAGTATTCAAATGTGTCCTTCGGTAGAGGCTTTGTAAAGATATCTGGAAGTTGTTCTTTAGATGTGACAAATTCTAACTTCACTTGCTTCTGTTATATTTTTTCTCTTAAGTAATGATACTTAATAGATATATGCTTTGTTTTAGAGTGTACCACTAGATTCTTTGAAATATTTATAGCACTAGTGTTGTCACAATATATAATCACTGGGTCAGTGATTACCTCATTCATCCCTTCCAACACTTGCTTCATATAAGTAATGTTTGAATAGTTAGTAGTAGTTGCAACATACTCTGCTTTAGCTATAGACTAAGAAATACAAGCCTACTTTTTACTTTTCCAGCTTACAAGTCTTTCACCAAAGAAAAATGCTCCTCTGGTGGTGCTTTTCTATCATCCACATATCTAGCCCAATCAGCATCAGTGTACACCTTCAGTTCAAACTTTCCTTCCTTAGGGTTCCATAATCCATAATTCTCTATTTTCTTCAGGTATCTTAAGATTCTTTTAGTAGCACTCATGTGTGATTCTCTAGGATTAGTAGAAAATCTAGCAACTATTCCCATAGCATGTGCTATATTTGGTCTACTATGAACTACATACATTAACTTACCAATCATGGATCGGTAAAGTGTCTAGTTTACTTTTGTGTTTTCATCCTCCTTTGTCAATTTTCATCTAGTAGCCATTGGTGTTCCCATAGGTTTAGCATCATCCATGTCAAATGTCTTCAGTACTTCCTTGATGTATTTCGATGGTGTGATGAATATTCCATCACTCTGCTGAATCACTTGTAGTCCAAGAAAAAACTTAATCTCTTCGAACATAGACATTTCAAACTCCTTTTTCATTTCATTAGAAAATTATTTACATACATGATATAAACCTCCAAAAATAATATCATCTATGAATATCTCAGCAATAATAATAGTATCATCAGTATCACCTTTCATACACAGATTGTTATTTTCACTTGTTCTAACAAATCCAATCCTTAACTATTGGAATTAGGAGAGATAGCTACTGTGAGGGGAGGGGTGAATTAGTTGCTACAAAAACTTTCAATTTTAACACTTTCAAATCATTATTCATAAACTACAGTAACTGACCAAAGTAACTTGAACATACTTTCATGAATCAATCATCTAGTAAACTTACTTAAAGTAAAAAGCATGAAATCAACATGTAAATGTTAGAAAGTAAAGATCCCCAAGATAATTGAGAGGGGGGAGGGGGTGAATCAGTTATCTAATAATTGAACCATTTATCAACTTGAATATATTTAAACCATATAATCAATACAGTAACCAACCATAGAAAGATAACCATGCACAATGACACAATAACACAAGATATCTTGACTAGGGAACCTCTTGACCAAAGAGTAAACCCCGGTGGGAATGATGCCCACAAAATGATGCACTAATATGAAAGTTCCTTGTGAAAGGATTGACCCTGTTAGGAGTCTTATGAAATACATTTAGTACATATGAATCCCTATTAGGAGATTTTGAATCCCTGTTAAAAGATTCTAACCTAGTTAAGAGTTATGGAACCTCTTGATCAAAGAGTAAACCCCGGTGGGAATGATGCCCACAAAATGATACACTAATATGAAAGTTCCTTGTGAAAGGATGGACCCTATTAGGAGTCTTATGAAATACATTCAATACATATGAATCCCTGTTAGGAGATTTTGAATCCCTATTAAAAGATTATAACCCAGTTAAGAGTTATGGAAGACTGAAGGACCCACTGCCCAAATAGCTTCAAGGCAAGATCCCTAAACTCACTATCCAATAGATCTTATAATTATTCAATAGAATAATATGAAATATGTTACCTTCTTCACACTATGCCAAAATTTCACTTTTTGCTACACAAGATCACAAATTCAGATCTCTATACTTCGCAAGTCTTCCTTCACAACTGAATTAGCTCTTTTCTTCACTACATGAAAACATCCGCATCACAACTTTCACAATTTCATATTAAAATCTCATAATCACATCTCACAACAAGGAAAAAATTCCTTTCTTTATACCACACTCAAATAATTACAAATGAGTTGGCATGCAATTACAAAATAATAATTTCAACACGCTACACCAAGAATTACATAAAACTATCAGCTTCCAAATGTAATAATTCTTCACTCGTGTGACCTCAAAGTTTTCACAGTGAACCGTGTCACTACCACTATGTCTCAAACTTCCCTTTAACTACACAAAATCAGATTCCATCCTGATTAGGAAATATCCTCTGATAGCCAAACATCGCTACTCAGGAATACTGCCAGAATACTGCTTCCACCAAAATGCTTATAACTTTCATAAATGAATGAATTTATTTTTGTTCTCTTAACCATTGTTTAATAACACAACAAAGAACATACCATCAACTATGCATAATCCAAAATGCAATATCCCATGTGCGCAAAACAAAACTATGTCTGCTACTCTACTAAACTCTAGAATACCACTGTTTTGACATCAATGACAATCATAGTCATGAATGCAACAACCACTGCTATAGAATGATTTCCAATCATCAAGAATTCATTCCTAACAATCTCCCCCATTGGCATTGATGGAAACATAGATTAAAAACATCCAATGTTCCAAAAATCCAATCAGTGCTGCTCAACTACTCTGCTACTCTCTATCAATCAAATCTTGCTTCATTTTCCTATTCAATCTCAAAAATAAATGTAGTTCCTCAATGTTTTTCATGATTCTCTCCCCCATTAACATCAATGACAAAAATTCCATCACTATGTCAAACAATAGCTCAATTTTAAAAGACATTGTTTAGAAAAATACAATCACAAGAGTCCTCATGACTCAGCTCAAATACACATACTCCCCCATAGAGGAAGTACCAACATCCAGTCTAGAAGAAAGATAGGTGCATAAACCACTGGATGGATGCAACCATCTACATCTTTACTCAAGAATAGGTTGGGGCATAACCCCAAGAATACCTCTTAGATACTCAAATGTATCCTTTGGCAAGGGCTTAGTGAATATGTCTACTATCTGCTCCTTTGTGCTAATGTGCTGCAATCTGAATTCTTTATCTGCAACTTTCTCTCTTACAACATGATACTTGATTTCTATATGCTTAGTCTTAGAATGCAATACATGATTCTTAGACATACTAATTGTATTGGTATTGTCACAATATATGACAATAGGCTCATCGAACTTAATTCCAATATCCTTTAGCATTTGCTTCATCCAAATTATTTGGTTATAATTATTTGCTATTGCTACATACTTTGCTTCTATTGTACTCTATGAAATACAATTCTACTTCTTTCTCAACCAAGAAACTAATCTTCCTCTAAGAAAAAAGGCTCCACCACTAGTGCTTTTCTTGTCATCAACATTGCCTCCCCAATCAGCATTGAAGTATATGCACATAAGGTAAAATCATCAAAATTTTCATACCATAATCCATAGTCCATTGTACCTCTTAAATATCTTAGTATCCTCTTTACTGCTGCATAATGTGACTCTCTAGGTTCAGCTTGAAATCTTGCTACTATTCCAACTGAATGTGCTATATCAGTTCTAGTGTGTGTTAAGTACTGCAATCCACCAATCATGGATCTGTATTTCTTTTGTTCAACTACTCGAGTCTCATCTTTACAAGATAGTTTATGTCCTGTAACCATAGGTGTTCCAACAGGTTTACAATTCACCATATGAAATCTTTTCAATAAATCATTCAAGTACTTTGTCTAACTTACAAAGATACCATCTTTGTTTTGTGTTATCTATAATCCCAAAAAGTATTTCATTTCTCCAATCATACTCATTTCAAATTCTATCTTCATTTCATCAATAAATTTTTCGCTAGCTTCATCTTCTCCTCCAAAAATAATGTCATCAACAAAAATAACTATAACTAACAATCCATTCTCAATTTCTTTTGTGTACAAGTTACTATTAGCTATTCCTTTTGTAAATCCCAATTTTAACAAATACTTATCCAATCTAGCATACCAATTTCTAGGTGCTTTCTTTAGTTCGTACAATGCTTTCTTCAATTTACATACCATGTCTCCTTCTTGAGTCAAAGGAAAACCTTCAGGTCGCTCAATGTAGACTTCTTCCAATTCTCCATTCAGAAAAGATGACTTCACATCCAACTGATACACTTTGAATTTCTTAAATGCTGCATAAGCCAAAAAAATTCTTACTACTTCAAGTCTTGCCACAGGGGCAAAAGTCTCTTCATAGTCAATTCCTTCTTGCTATGATTATCCCTTACATACCAATCTTTCTTTGTTTCTTACTACTTCTCCTTGTTCATTCATCTTGTTTCTAAATACCCATTTAGTTCCAATCACATTCTTGTCTTTAGATCTAGGGATGAATTCCCATGTCTTGTTCTTCTCAATATGATCCAATTCTTCTTTCATAGCTTTAATCCAATGTTAATCTTCACAAAATTCATTAGTAGACTTAGGTTCAATTTGAGAAATCAAACATAAATGTACCTTCTTTCTAGTCATAACTCCTCTGTCCAAACTTCCAATAACTTGCTCAACAAGATGATGTCTTGAAATATACCTGTTAGGTGTCATAGTCTCAGATCTTGTCTCAACTATAGATTCTTCTTTATATTCTTCTCTATTTTCTTCAGCATGAATTTCATTCAACAATTCACTGTTAGTCTCAAAAAATTGTTCAGTAGATTCAATGTTAGGCTTAGTGATAGTTTCTTCATCAGATTCATAATCAGGCATTCTTTCCTGAATTTTAAACTTCTCATCAACTTTCACATTTGCACTTTCAACAATAGTCTTAGTTCTCTTATTTTAGCATCTATAAGCTTTTCTTTTCAAAGAATATCCAAGAAAAATTCCTTCATCACTTCTAGGATCAAACTTTCCTATATCATCATTTCTCTTAATATAATATTTGCTTCCAAAAATTCTAAAATACTTAATTGAGGGTGCATGTCCAAACCACAATTCATAAGGTGTCTTATCTATGCCTACTCTGATTTGTACTCTATTCATTGTATATACTATTGTATTCACTGCTTCTCTCCAAAATGTCTTTTCCAAACCACTTTCAAACAACATAAATCTTGGTGTTTCAGTCACTGATCTGTTCCTTCTTTCTGCAATTCCATTTTGTTTAGGTTTTCTAGGGGCTGAAAACTGTCTCTTAATGCCATTTACTTCACAAAAGGTGTTAAACTCTTTAGAAATAAATTCTCCTCATCTATTAGATCTCAAACATTTAATCCTCATTCCTGATTCATTCTCAACTTTATTCTTAATTACCTTAAACTTATCAAATGCTTCAGATTTCTCTTTCAAAAATGTAATCCACATCATTCTTGTAAAATCATCAACAAGAATCATAAAATACCTTTCTCCATAGAATCCTCTAGTCCTTGTAGGAATGCTCAAGTCTGTGTGAACAATCTCCAACTTTTCTATAGATGTGAACTTCTTGCTAGGAAATGAACTCCTTTTCTACTTAGCCATCACACATTCCTTGCAAATCATGTTAGTAGGCTTGATAATCTTAGGTAAATCTCTTACTGCAAGTGTAGAACTCAATTTCACAATATTATCAAAGTTTATATGACAAAACCTTCTATGCCATAGCCAACTATCATCAATCTTAATCATCAAGCATGTCATCTCAGTAGGGTTCAACTAAAATACATTACCTCTGGTTCTAGATCCTTTTTCCAATCAAATTTCCATCTTTATCCTTAATCACACAAGTTCTCTCGACAAACAAAACTTGATATCCCTTATCAACTAACTGTCCAACACTCAATAGATTATGTTTCAGTCCATCCACAAAGTAAACATCATCAGTGTTAGTCTTTCCATCAAGAGTAATAGATCTTATACCTTTAATCAAGCAAGGTGCATTGTTACCAACTCTAACAACTCCTCCATCATGATTGCTAAACTTTATGAACTTTCCTTTATCACCAGTCATATGATGTGAACAACCACTATCTATAATCCAATCAGCTTTCTTTTCAACTTGGGAAACTAATGTTTTTTCTTCTTTAATATCAGATTCAGAACTTTCTTCTTTAATGGCTACAAATCCTATGTCATCAAGGTTATCATTATCACTATCACTCAAATGTCTTTCAATTCCTACTTCAATTTCTTCATCATTTGTATAATGACATTCTTTCGGTCTTCTATGCTTAAAATTGTTTCTATACTTCTTTACTCTCTTAGGACACTTAGATGCAAAATGACCATATTCTTGACAAGTCCAACATTTAAAGATTTTCTTACCATCTAGTTCTCTTTTCACAAGCAAGGCAATACCTTCTTCAATCTTCTTGTCTTCTTCAGATTTGGATCTGCTACTATTGGCATAATCTCCACTCACACTTGTACTTCTTGACATAGTAGGTCTAATGCTAAGAGCACTGAATGTTGTCTCCATTCTTGATAGTTCTCCTGATAATCTTAAATTCATCTCTGCTACTTTCAATCTTCCAAGAAGAGTTTCTCTTGAAAAGTTCAGTGTACAAGGTATCACTTGTTGAATCATTTGTGTAGTCTACCTAAATACCAGTGTCAATGTTCTCAGAATTTTCCATATCACTTCATTCTCTAATTTTTCACCTCCACAAGATTTTATTCCTGCAACAATTTTTGACATCCTACCAATATAGCTTCTAACAGATTCATCTTCCATCATTCTTATATCTTCAAATGCACAAATCCAATTATGTAACCAAGCTTTCTTTGCATGTTCATCACCTTCAAAAGTAGAGTGTAACGCTTTCCAAATATCATAAGCTCTAGTTAAATCTTTTATTTGACTGTATTCATTCTCTGGAAGTGCTGATAAAAGTGCTTCTCTTGTAAGTATGTTACACATAAAGGTGTCTCTTTCATCATTAGAACAAGTCTCAAGTCTATCTTCATTAATGATAGTTCTATCATTCTTTGTAATCAACCAATAACCTTGTCTTAAACACAATAGATGTGTCTTCATCTTTTCTTTCTAGCTGTCAAAGTTTACTCCATCAAACTTAGGGCTTTCTTTCCTGAAATTCACCATAGATCTCCTTAAGTTGTTAAATTTTTCTTTGAAGGACCTGCTGCTCTAATACCAATTGTTAGAAAGTAAAGATCCCTAAGAT
The DNA here is from genome assembly GCA_027943335.1 of Chamaecyparis obtusa. Classification (NCBI taxonomy): domain Eukaryota; kingdom Viridiplantae; phylum Streptophyta; class Pinopsida; order Cupressales; family Cupressaceae; genus Chamaecyparis; species Chamaecyparis obtusa. Next base: position 912,004 of record BSBK01000670.1, read on the forward strand.
AACTAAGAGGGGGGCAGGGGTGAATCAGTCATCTAATTATTAAACCATTTATCAACTTCAATAGTTTTAAACCATATAATCAATACAGTAACCAACCATAGAAAGATAATCATGCACAATGATGCAATAGCACAAGATATGTTGACTAGGGAACCTCTTGATCAAAGAGTAAACCCCGGTGGGAATGATGCCCACAAAATGATGCACTAATATGAAAGTTCCTTGTGAAAGGATTAACCTTTTTAGGAGTCTTATGAAATACATTTAGTACATATGAATCCCTATTAGGAGATTTTGAATCCCTATTAAAAGATTCTAATTCAGTTAAGAGTTATGGAAGACTGAAGGACCCACTGCCCAAACAGCTTCAAGGCAAGATCCCTGAACTCACTATCCAACAGATCTTAGAATTATTCAATAGAATAATATGAAATATGTTACCTTCTTCACACTATGTCAAAACCACACTTTCTTCTACACAAGATCACAAATTCAGATCTCTGTAATTTGCAAGTCTTCCTTCACAACTAAATTAGCTCTTTTCTTCACTACATGCATACATTCACATCACAACTTTCACAATTTCATATTACAATCTCATAATCACATCTCACAACAAGGAAAACATTCCTTTCTTTATACCACACTCAAATAATTACAAATGAGTCGGTGTACAATTACAAGATAATAATTTCAACACGGTACACCAAGAATTACATAAAACTGTCAGCTTCCAAATGTAATAATTCTTCACTCATGTGACCTCAAAGTCTACATAGTGAACCACATCACTACCACTATGTCTCAAACTTCCCTATAATTGTGCAAAATCAGATTCCATCCCAATTAGGAGATATCCTCCGATTGCCAAACATCACTACTTAGGAACACTTCGAGAATACTGCTTCCACCAAAATACTTATAACTTTTGTAAATGAATGAATTTATTTTTGCACTCTTAACCATAGGTTAATAACACAAGAAATAACATACCATCAACTACACATAATCCAAAATTCAATATCCCATGTGCGCAAAACAAAACTATGCCTGCTACTCTATTAAACTCCAAAATACCACTGTGTTGACATCAATGATGATCATAGTCATGAATGCAACAACCACTGCTACAGAATGACTTCCAATCATCAAGCATTCATTCCTAATAGTAAACACATAACACAAATATTTTGGTAACGTAGAAACCCTTGTTAGAAGGTAAAAACTACGGTGGGGGTGACACCCACAAATTCTAAAAGGTTTTACCTGATAAGGCTACAAGTTTTGATCACTTCTGGTGATCTCACCCTATTAGAAGTGAAATGTAAAATCAACTAGATCTACCTAGTTATAGGATTTTAACAACACTACTTAAGTGTGCACTCGGTTAAGAGATTTACAAAAGACTGTTAAGTCTACTCTGTTAAGAGATTTAACAAAAGCTCTATTACAATTGTCAAAAAGTAATATGCAAAATTATCTGCTAATTGACACTCAATTGTTTGAAATAGATCTTAGAACTTTCTCATAAAATATCACTTGAATGTGATGAATCTTTACTCTATTCTTCTCAGTAGCCTTCTATGAATCTGCTTGGTATACTGTTTTGTTCTCCTAACTGATTCACTTGAAGTTAGGTAATGACTTCAAGTGCTTTGTGAATCATATATATCAACTTCAACAACCTCAAAAAGTGAACATATTAAATATATAGTGTTCTATTTTTGCCACTTAAGCAAAAATTAGGTTACAAAGGAAATCATAACCCTAAGATCTATGATGAAAAATAAACCTAGATCATCTATTACAGTTAAGATAATCATTGCAATTAATGAATATCTTTTACAATAAATGCTTCTCAATCCTGGTAAACTATTTTATGATCTGTTGTAACCCTCTACATAGAAGAATTTTCCATTTCAAATTACTATGCCATTTTCTGTAATCATCAGTAAACATTGTATACACTGCTCAGTGTATACTATGATGCTTAGTGTTTATTGACTATCAGTGTTGGTGTCAGTGTCTATTGGTGCTTGATGAACTATGTAATGCTCAGTATAACAGCTTTATCAACTACTATGTCTTGCTCTTAGTTATCGACCAACTCAATATATGCTACCAACCGATCTATTTTCTATCCTTTGATACTAATGACAACCATAAATGCTCAATAGAGATTATCAATCTCCCCCTTTGGCATTAGTATCAAAAATTTGAATGTATATAGTCAAAATATTCTATATAGTCCTTATATCTCCGCTATATATAGTAAAAAATTTCTAAGTACTCAAAATGTACTCCCCCATGGTATATGCTCCCGTTCTAAAGTATACATATCAAAAATTATATCCTATTGGCATATATACATGTTTCCCCCTTTTTGATAGTAATGCCAAATACAAAACAATATATATTGTATACTTACATCTTATCAAAAATTGATGGATGGGTTTTTGCCAATGAGTCCAAGAGGTTGTCCCACTCCTCTTTCAAGTTGATGAGAGCAATATGCTCAAGACAAACTTTGGTGTGCATGTCAAAGATGTTTTCTAACACCAAAATCTCTGGTGTTGCTACTAATTGCTCAACTTTGACAATATGTGCCTCATAAATCTTCAGGTGTGAAATGAGTTCTTCCTGTAACTTTGTAACCTGACCTATGATTTTCTCTTCTTATTTCTTCAACTCTGCTATCAGCCATCAGAGTTCATGGACTCGATGTATATGCTTGAGAAAATCATCTAGCTCTATGATAGTAGCTTGTGTACTCACCTAAATTTCCTCTTTGAAACCTTTAATCTTTTCACTAACCTCAGTAGTGAAGGTGTCTGATGTACACAACTTTACTAGCAATTGGAAGATTATCTGAGCAATTAATTTTTCCTTAGTAATAACCTTAGATAATTTTACCTTCTTTAGTGCCACTTCTTTAGTTATCTTTTCTGCCAATTTGTCCTGAATTCTGGACTCTATCATTTCTTCAACTCTCTTGTTGGCGTCTACATTAGGTGTATTTATCTTATCAGAAAGCAAAGCAAGTTGATCTATTATAGGAGTATTCTTATCAACATCCACTTTAGGTACTACCTGCTAGAGAATATCCCATACATAAGTTAGAACTTCTTTTCTTTTATGCTCTTGCTTTAGCTTCTCCTACGTAACTTTTCTTGAACATAACTCCCCATACTTCATTAAATCTTCAGGGCTCAGGATTCTCAGGTCACATTTAGGAATTATTATCACTTCATCAATAGTGACCGGCCCTTTTCCTTTCTTCTTCTTCTTCTATCCAAGAGGTGACTTCTTCTCAGTAAGAACAATAGATCTTTCTCCACTCTTTAGAGTATCTTTCCTAATTGACACTATATCTTCTTTCTTCTACTCCTCGATAGATGGTGTAGGTGTCTTGATTATAGTGTCAGAGGGGTTCACCTTGATTGTCTTTAATTCTTTGGTTTCCTTTGGTTCTTCTGCTACTGTTGGTTCTTGAGTGGACTATGCCTCTGTATTATCAGGCTGATTTGTCTATGCAGGTTGTGTGGGTATTTGTGTTTTTATTGTATCTGTGTTTGGCTTGGGGATAGATGCATCAGGTTCTACCTGTGAAATTAATTCTACTACCTCTGCAAGGATATGTAATTCACCCAGTAAATATGTGAGAACATTATCAATAATTTTTGTTGCTTCATCCTTGTATGGTTCAACAGTCACATCTACATCATCATTGTCATAAATATCACCGTTAGTGATGTCCTCAATGAGTACATCATTATCAATTTTCTTTTGCAAGTGGATCTCTACTGGATTTGGTGCATCCTGTGATACTTTTCACTCTTCCTTCTTATCGATGATATCAATTACCTCAGTAACCGATATACTAGAATCCTATACCTACTTTCCCTTAGCATTGTCAATGTAAATGCCTTTACCTTTTGAATTATGTCTCTTCTTAGACAGTTTTAGGAATGCTTCCTGTTCATCTTTCTCTTTAGCTTTCAAAATTGATGAACATAACGAATCACATTTGACATCCATGTCACCTACATTCTCATCCAGTATTTTCAATGCTCGATTCTTGACTAAAAATATTTGTTGGTACTTTGTCAAATATTCATTGGCTTCACCAAAGATCAAAGTTGTAGCTGTATGAACTAATGACCTTTCTTTTTTCCTTTACTCTGTTTCTAGTGCAGTAGCCCATTGCATATTTATTCTATCATCTAGTTCCTTTGGTAATTGACATGCAAACTCCATTGGTACTCTTTTGAACTTGATCATCATTTGAATGATAGCTCATTCCAGTTTTGTCTTGTCCTTAGTTGACAATGTGTTAAAGTTTCCTATGCCTGGATCTACAAGATTTCCATTCTCAATAATGTCTTCAATTATTTCATCAATTTTACTTATCTTGTGTTTGACTACCTTGAACTGATTGGGATCATCTTCTTTATCAGTTTCTTCAACATCTTCTTTGTCAGTTTCCTCAATATCTTCCTTGGTTCTTACTAGTTTCCTTCTCTTCTTTATTGCCTCAGCTACTGGCTTGTTCTTATGTTTTGCATACTTTCTTGTCAGTTTAGCTACCCTTAGTTTCTTAACTTTTATTTCTACTTGTTTGGGAGGGTATGAGGTTGTAGTAGATGATCTTGTCTTCATGCCTTGTTCTTATTCAATATTAATAGGAGAAACCGGTGTAGTATCCTTGTCTTATCTGACTCAGTTTCCTCACTGTCATAAGGCTTGTCAGCTAGCATTAACTAACCTTCGATTGTTTCTTTAACCTATGAATCTTCTAATGAGTCTAATATGTTTCCATATCTCGCTTCAAGGTCTTTCTTCATTTTTTTTTCCCTTCTTGACATCTTACCAATCTCTATATTGGTTGTTATCCTTGATTTGGCTTCATCATATGTTCTGAACCTATTGGTATTGATGTCAACAGGTAATGCCAAAAGTGCATTGATTGATTTCAAGGTGAAATCATAATTCATTTCATAGCCAATCAGTGCCAGCCACTTAATCCTAGGTTCAACTACCTTAATCATAAGTTGAAATATGTGCTAACCACAAAACATATGTCATTCTAAAATTTATCAATGAGTTCCCTCAGAATTCTGCTTCATTGATGCATTATGTTCTTAAATTCTTTAAAATATGCATCAAATTCTTTATTCATGTTCTTTCCTAAAATTTGCATCATCTCACTGATTTGTGCAGTTATTGGTTTATCAGGTTGCCAGTTTACTTCACCAATGCCAGGAACATGATTTTGCAAATAGAGAAATATACATACAAGTAGTGAACCAAACTTACATGTGTTGGATTTCTTTGAGTGAATTTTTTTCATATTCTCTTGAACTTGATGGAGTAGAATTTCTGCTAGGTCAACTTGGTGACCTTTCTTCACTATTTTATATGCCATGTCCACCACACTGCAAGGTACACTGTTCAATCTGCTAGATTGGAATATTTTGTATCCAATGACATGTGCTGCAAACTTTACTACTAGATTCATGATTATAGAAATCTTCAATGCCCTTTCGTCCCATTGTGCACCTGTGTTCTTCTTGACTTCAAGACGTGATGAACTTCGAAAGGCTTTGGCTTTATCCGTAGTTGGGTATCTAGTAACTTTACTGATGATCTTCTTGGTGATCTGCTCAGGTTTCTCTAACCATAATTTATCATCATGAAACCTACTAAGAATGATCCTTATCCATTCTATGTTGAATGTCTGTGGGAAGTGCGTGAAATTTGATAACCCTGATTCTTCAATTTTTGGGTATTTAGTTTTTAACTTTCCATCTGGTCCACAGACCTATTGATATGTGGCAATGGTCTCAAAATCACCTACTTCACCTATCTTGCAATGAATATAGGCCCTAACATCTTCAATCAATAAAACCCTATCTGGAATACTACAAAATGTGCCCATATCATCTATTTGTGAGGTGACCTTAGGATGGGGTTTAAATTTTACTTCCGCAAAATGTGCTCTCACAATCAATTCTACTTCCTCCTCAATGTTCTGTGTTTTTCTTATAGATGATGTTGATGCCATAAATTTGTTTTCTAGGGTTTTGGCAAGCAAATGATAATAGGTGTCCAGTAGCAGTTAAACTTACTCAGTATCATCAAAGAATTTATTGTCAGTTTGATCTAAATTTGCTTTGAATATTTTCTAAAAATCTCAGCTCAAACTCTACTCTATAAAATCTTCACTTCTTCAAAATCACAATGTGATAATAAACTCAATTTTCACATATTTATAGACCTTTTCGATATTATCGCTCAAACTTTCATGCATTTAATGCTCAATCTAACCTTTAGTATGAAACACCTGTCAGCTCAGTGATGTCTACATTTTTCTCCGCTTAGTTAACATAGGATTTCTTCATCAGTTTTTATTGTCATTGGTTAACCTTGTATAGTGATTACCGATGTGTAACCAACTCTTGGTCTCTCTTTTACCGACTATATGACATTGACAGCTCATACAACATAAACCATAGTGCATCTTTATTCATACAGATTTGGTATTTGTACATCATATATAAGGAACTGTATGCAAAATGTGATCACTTGAAATGTCAGTTCCATACATACCTTTTTCACCTTAAGTGGAATTACTGATGTCACCTAGCCCAGTGGATGAGGTTTCACCGACAGTGTTACTTGATTCAGCATTCTCACTAGATGCCTTCTTCCACATAGTGTTCCTTAATCTTGTGATCTCTCCAATGTTATATCCACTTTCAAATATATGGTTTTCATTTGGTGCTCAGCCTCTGCAATTGTTTCTTAAATTACCAACTTTGTGATAGTGCATACATGCCATTCTAGTGCTTGTCCAACTTCTTGAATGTCTAGTCTAACCCTTTATGTGGGAGTTTGCTGCAATGTGTCCATATTGACCACATGTAGCACAATTAGTCCATGTATTGTAATCTCAAACATATGAGTTACCTTGTCTTTTTGGTTGATATGGCCTGTGTTGTGGTTTCTCCTTAGGTGTCCAGACTTGTTTCATTTTTTCTTTACATTTTCATGCAGTGTGTCCATGCTTATTGTAGGTATAGCATATCTTCTCCATAGTGGTATTGTTAGCAAGATCTCTTTGTTTAGCTCTACACTCATTAGTAGGATGTCCAAACTTTCCACAATAGTAACAGTATCCATTGAACTTAGGAGTAACAGGAGGTTTACCTTCTGCTTTGCTTCAACATACATTTGATGTATGTCCTAATTTTCCATAGTGATAACATGCTGACACTTTAGGTTTCTGACTTGGATTGTTGTTGATATTTTCAGCTTGTTGTGATGATTCTCCTTCACTAGTGTAGCCTATACCGGCTTTGCTTCCAACTCTTCTCTAATTAGTCATGAAAACATCAATCCTTTTGGAACTTTCCTCAGCTATCTTCATCATTTCATTATGCTATTTTTGTATTTTTAGTTCATTTCTTAATTTTTCGTTGTCTACTCTAAGTATTGCAACATCTCCAAGTCTTCTTGATAATTATCCATTTACTCAGTTCATTTCTTGATTGACAGTCATCATTTGATTTGATACTTGGAACTGTCGGTCAGTGAGTCTCTATATTTCATTTTCTTTTGCTTGAATTTGTTCAGTCATTAGTCTTTTATGTTCATAATTTCCACCATTCTTACCATTTGGGATTCTTGACTTATTTGAAGTGCTTTTACTTGTTTAGATAGATGTTGATTCTTTCTAGATAAATCAGTGATTATACTTTCAAATCCATCAAAGATGCTTCCAGAACTTGATCCAACATGATCAAATATATCATCAATAGGTTCTTCATGATAACCAATTTCACTCTGCAAGATTGCAAGGTTCTTTCTATCAACTAGTAACTTCTTCAGTTCTTCCTTGGTTAGTTTATACTATTCCACAAACATCTGCATTTGTAACTTCTGATTCTCAATAGACTTTTCAAGCTTATATCTCTCCATGACTTAGATCTTTTTACCCTTCAGTGGTTAAACTATTCAACAAGATAACTGAGCTTTGATACCAATTGTTGGAATTAGGAGAGATAGCTACTAAGAGGGGAAGGGTGAATCAGTTGCTACAAAAACTTTCACTTGTAACCCTTTCAAATCAATATTCATAAACTGTAGTAACTAACCAAAGTAACTTGAACATACTTGCATGAATCAATCATCTAGTAAACTTACTAAAAGTAAACAGCATGAAATCAACATGTAAACACATAACACAAGTATTTTGGTAACGCAGAAACCCTTGTTAGAAGGTAAAAACTACGGTGGGGATGACACCCACAAATTCTTCACTACTGCAGATAGAAAAGGTTTTTCCTATTAAGGCTACAAGTTTTGATCACTTTTGGTGATCTCACCTTGTTAGGAGTGACATGTTAGATTAGTTAGATCTACCTAGTTATAGGATTTTAACAACACTATTGAAGTGTGCACTCAGTTAAGAGATTTACAAAAGATTGTTAATTCTACTTTGTTAAGAGATTCAACAAAAGCTCTATTACAATTGTCTAAAAGTAATATGAAAAATTATCTGCTAATTGACACTCAATTGTTTGAAATAGATCATATAATTTTTTGATAAAATATCACCTTGAGTGTGATGAATCTTTACTCTGTTCTACTTGGTAGCCTTCTCTAAATCTGCTTGGTATACTATTTTGTTCTCCCAACTGATTGACTTGAAGTTAGGAAATGACTTCAAGTGCTTTGTGAATCATATATATCAACTTCAACAACTTCAAAAAGTGGTGTGAACATACTGAATATATAGTGTTCTATTTTTGCCGCTTAAGCAAAAGTTAGGTTACAAAGGAAAACATAACCCTAAGATCTACGGTGCAAAATAAACCTAGATCATCTATTACATTTAAGATAATCATTGCAATTAATGAATATCTTTTACAATAAATTCTCCTTGATCTTGGTAAACCATTTTATGATCTATTTTAATCGTCGACATAGCAAAATGTGCCATTTCTGATTACTATGCCATTTTCTGTGATCATCGATAAACACGGTATAGACTACTCAGTGTTTACTACAATGCTCGATGTTTACTGACAATCAGTGTTGGTGTCTATTGGTGCTTACTGGACTATGTAATGCTCAGTATAATAGCTTTACCAACTACTTTTTCTTGGTCTTGGTTACTGACCAACTCAATATATGTTAGCAACTGATCTATTTGCTATCCTTTGATACTAATGACAACCTTAAATGCTCAATAGAGATTATCATTAACAAGTAAGTATGAAGCCTTTCATACCAAGCTCTTGGTGCTTGCTTCAAACCATATAAAGCTTTATGTAATCTACATACCATGTCTTTGTTGTCTAGATCAACAAATCCTTCAGGTTGTTCTATCTAGACTTCTTCTTCAAGTATACCATTTAGAAAGGGTGACTTCACATCCATTTGATAGACTTTGAATTTCTTGTGTGTAGCATATGCAAGTAACATTATAACTCCTTATAATCTAGCAGTAGGTGAAAATGTTTCACCATATTCAATGTCTTCTTCCTATACATATCTCTTGCATACTAATCTAGCTTTATTTCTTGTAACTTCACCATTTTCATTTAGTTTGCTCCTGAATATCCACTTAGTACAAATAACATTCTTCTCTTTAGGTTGCAGTACTAAGGAAGTTTTTTTCTTTTCTATTTGCTCTTTTTTCTCTTTCATTGCATTAACCCATTCTTAATTCTCTAATGCAAATTTCACACTTTTAGGTTCAAATTCACAAACTAGACATGTACCTTATCTTGTTTTGCTCCTAGTTTGCATTCCAACATGTTTGTCTCTAATGATTTGAGTCTTAGGATGATGTCTTTTGACAAAAATAGTTAGAACTTAGTTTCTCCTTTCTTGTTCATCTTGTTTAGGTTCATTTCCTTTCTCAGTAGCTCCATCTTTTTCGTCAGTTTGTGTTTCCTGTTGTTCTGTAATATTTTCCTGCTAACCAGTTACCATAGACTATGACATCGATAGATACTCTATTTGTTCAATGTAAGTGAATCTACTATAGTCTTCCAGTTCCTTTGTACTACCTCTGTGTTCTTGTCATTAAACTCATCAACACGAACATTAGTGATTTTAATTATCTTATTTGTAACCTTATTCAGACATTTATATGCTTTACTTGTAGAGGAATATCCCAAAAATATCCCTTCATCTCCTTTTGAATCAAATTTACCATTTCTCTCATCTTTCCAAATAAAGCATTTACTTCCAAAAATCCTAAAATAACTTATAGTAGGTTTGTGTCCAAACCATAGCTCATAAGGTGTCCAGTTGGTATCCTTCTTCAGTTGTACTTAGTTAAGAACATATATAGCTATACTGATAGCTTCCCTCCAATATGTCTAAGAAACATTCTTATGTATCATTAGTGTTCTAGCACAATCAATTATTGACCTATTCCTTATTTTAGCAATGCTATTTTTCCAAGGTGTCCTCAGTGCAGAGACCTATCCTTTAATACCATGCTCAGTACAGAAATTAGTAAATTCATCAGAGATAAATTCACCTCCTCTATCAGATCTGAATCATTTTATTTCTTTTCCAATCTCTTTCTCTACCTTAGCTTTATACCATTTAAACATCTTAAAAGATTCATATTTCTCCTTTAAGAACATAACAGTCACCAGTCTAGTATAGTCATCAAAAAAAAAGAATAAAGTATCTATCACCATTATAGCTCTGAGTTCTCATAGGACCACACAGGTTGATATGAACCAACTCACATATCTTCTTTGTTGAGTAGTCTTTTTTTTTTAAGCTAGACTTAGTCATCTTACCTTTCTAGCATTCATGGCACATAGCATGATCAGGTTTTGACAAGTTAGGAAATCCTTTAACTCTTCTCTTTTTACTAATCTTAATCATGTTGTCAAAGTTCACATGGCATAACTTTTTGTGCCACAACCATGCATTTTCATCCTTTATTAACAAACAAGAAGACTGATCCATATCAAGATAGAATAAATTACCTCTGGATTGTCTACCAGTTATGACAAGTCTTCCTTCATCATCATAAATCTTCACCTTTTTACTCTCAAAAGATAGTTGGTGGACTGAATTTTTCAGCTCAGCGACACTTAACAAATTATAGTTCAGTCCATCTACCCAGTATGCATTTTCACATTTTATTCTATCATTCATCATTAGTGAACCTTTACCTCTTACCATACAAGGTGCATCATTTCCCATTCTCACATATCCTCTGTTGTATTCATTAAGATGATCAAATTTTTCTACATCACTGGTCATATGATGTGTATGGCCACTGTCTATGATCCATGTATCATTTCTGCTTACTTTAGAGATCAGTGATGTTTCTTCATGTTTCTCTTCTTCTTCTAAGTCATCTTTCATAGCAACAAATACAACTTCTATATCATCATCAAAATTAGATTTAGTTTCAATATCTTCAGCTATGTAACATACCTTTTTGCCTTTATCATCTCAATTGTCTCTATTGTTATGTCGAAAGCCTCTATTGACTCTTCTCCCATAGCTTCCTTCAGATTAGTCTTTAGATCTATCATCATCTTTCTTCTATGGACATCTAGCAGTGATATGACCAACTTCTTTACAATTAAAGCATGCCAAAGGTAGCTTGCCTCTATACCTTCCTTTTCCTTTGGGAAATCTTCTGGCCATAAGAGCTTCAAGCTCATCAAGTTCATCATCGGTATTGTCATCACTTTCATTATTCCTATTATTCCTACTAGACTTACCAATTTTCAAAGAAGACATGAAAGTAGACTCAATAGAAGGAACAACACTATTATCAAAGTTATTCAATTCAAAAGTTGTAAGTTTACCAATCAGAGTGTCAAGAGTAAGGTTGGATGTAGCTCTTGTTTCATGAATTACAGAGGTCCTGATTGCATAAACTAGCAGCAAAGTTATGAGAATCTTGCTTATCACTGTTTCATCATCAATAACTCCATTTGATGCTCTAATAGAATGTACTACCTCTTTTAATCTATTTGAGTACTGCACAATGTTCTCACCTTCTTTCATTCTCATATCATCAAATCTATCTCTCAGGCTTTTAGATTGTGCTCTTTTAACATTCAAATATCCACTGTATATTAGATTTAGCTTGTCCCACATGGCTTTGGCAGTAGTGTAACTCTTAATGTCTTCAAAGCTAGTGTCAGTATAGGAAACAACAATTTCCATCATAGTAATATTATGTTCATGCCTATTTCTTAGTTGATCAAGGGTCAGGGGACTAGTGGTCAGTTGTATGTAGCCATTCTCCATCAGTTCCAGTGCAAAATTCCCAATTCTAGATATGTGTAGCTTCATCCAGCTTTGCCATACTATGAAGTTCTCTTTATTTAGTTTAGGTACTTCCCTCTTATACATCTTGAGACCTTTTTGCTTAAGTCCTTAAAACTCTTTTCTAAGCAACCACTGCTCTGATACCAATTGTTAGAATAACTAAGAGGGGGGTGAATTAGTTATCTAGTGTCCCTTATCAAAATGTATAATTCAATTCAAATTCTTCAATTTCTTCTACTTGGTAAACAAATAATACTTTCACTATCTATTCTTTTACCAATTACCAGTCTAAAACTTATAATAGTTACCGATCAAATCTAACATGTAACATGCAAAGTATGATAACAAACAAATATCAAAATCAACACATAACACAAGAGATTTAACATGGAAACCCTGTAAAGGGAAAAACCACCTAGGACTGGCAACCCAAAAATGTTCACTCTTCTAAAGTGAGGTCGGTAAAGATCCAACCCTGTTAAAGGTTTACAAACACACTATTAGGTGTGACCTTGTTAGAGGAGTTTAGACTAGAAGTTATCGTCCAACAGCATTCACTATGGGGTTGACAAGACAACAATGTTCATTCTATGAATGATACATCATAAGACTTTTATAGTCCACTTGGTTAAGAGATTTAACTGATTACAATGGTTAAATATGTAACAGTAGATGATCTACCTTAATACAACTTCAATTATAGATTACAGATCAATATTCATCTCAATAAATCTTTCTGATCAATGTAGCACTTCAGATTCAATACTGTATCAACTTACTGTCTGTCAGTAATAACTCTTTTTAGTTTAGTAATAGTTCTACAGCTCGGTTCTTACTAACCAATATGATTAGAATGCATGAAAACTTGTTCACACGATAATCATACAGTATCTTCTTCTTCCGGCATCTATTTCATAATGAAACCCTAGTCTCTTATATAGACAAGTAAATTGTTTTCTTTTTGTCCATCAAATTTTTCCACTTAATCATCTCCATTGATTTTTCCACTTCAGGCTTCCTTGGCTGATGTGTCAATACTTGTTTCAATCTACTCCATTAGATCTTCCTTTAATTATCTTAGCCGTCAATCTTCATAAAAAACATTATCTGTTACCTCGTGATCATACACTTTATAGCTCATCAATCTTATTGACTAAACTGGTCATTTAATTCATTCTATTCCACTTGGTTAACAAAGAAATGCATCAGTGAACATAGGCTCGGTTAACACTATGCTCGGTATACACTATGCTCTATCGGTGTATACTGAAAATGCTTCATTTACCGATGACACTGCTTTGTGTCTTTCAGCTCTATTCTTCATCATAAATGAATGCAACATAATAAAGTCAATATCATATGGTCATAGACTCATCAACAAGTTACTCAATGTGGTCCTCATCCTCATCTGACATGTACATCTTCCTCATGTAGATTTCTTTGTTCTTCATTTCTTTCACCTTTCTTCAGATGTATCGGTATAGTAACTTACAAGATAAGTACTGTCAAACTAGTTGACATCAATGACAACATAATACTAATTTAATCATATTACATATCTAATCAACAACTCCTTAGTGATCTTTAATCATAGATTCTTCAATCAAATTCCAAATTAGTTGTAGTCCAACAACATCACATATAGACATTCCACTGATAGCACAGAAGATGAGTAAAAGATAATCAAAGAGTACCATTTTTATATGAGCAATGATAGGTCTTACTCTCATGAGTTTATTCAACATTGTTTCTAGAACTATTTTGACTTCTTGCAGGAAAATGTTATTACTATGGATAGGCATCTCATTTGGTCAGATAATTGCACCGTTCAATTTAAGAATGCCAGAATGTTTTATTGGTTGTGTAGAATGCATGTGGAGAGAGGTGTACCTCATATTTGGATTTTTTTTGAGTTAGAGCATGGGAAAGGGGAGCATGATGGAGAAGGTGTGTGTGTTAAGAGAGCTTTAGTTAAGGAGCAATTGAGGATTTCAGGTGTTGTACTTCTTGATGCTCATTCTATTATTGATTGGTGTACTTTAGTATTGTCACAGGGGGGGACTCTTGATTCTACAGTGCGTAGATTCTTTTGGTTGGTTGAGGAGAGAACTATAGGAGATAGATTAGATTGTCAAATAGTGAAAGACTCTTCAAAATGTTAAGGTTTTAGGATCATTGCAAATGTAATAGCACTATCTCATTGTATGTGTTTTCCAAATGTAACAAGCTCTTGCATTTATATTGGGAATGACCCAATAAGAGACATGTCCCTTGATGGGAAGGGACATGTTTATTCATTATTTTATAATTAACATAATGACAATTATGATTATATTATATATATATAATATATCTTGAGTATTATATTAATTTATCTAGTATTTACATAATAATTATTATTATTATTATTTTATCAATTTAACTATTTACTTGTGAATATATATAATAAATTATTTCTCATAATAATTATATAGTCAATATTATTTATCTAACTAATGCTACAAATATCAACACTCCCTCTTAGCTAGGGAGGATAAATAGGTCAATCCAAGAGAGAAACACAAGGTTAATTGTGAAAATTTATTTTAGATATCACCTCAATATGATATCAGAGATATGGTTTGATAAAGAATATCGAGTCTCATGATATTCACCATAACTCATAAAAAATATCATCTTGTGATATTGGGAGTATTTTTCATAGAATATCAAGTCACATGATATTCTCCAAATACTCAGAGTAATGGCCTACCAACATCATGTCACATGATGTCCACCAAGTACTCAAAAGGTTACAATGATATCATCTCATGATATTGGGAGCATTGGCCTATAGAATATCAAGTTGCATGATATTCACCAAGTGCTCAGAGTAATGGCCTACCGACATCAAGTCACATGATGTCCACCAAGTACTCAAAGTAATGGCCTACTGACATCAAGTCACATGATGTCCACCAAGTACTCAAAAAAATTATAAAGATATCATCTCATGATATCAGGAGCATTGGCCTATAGAATATCAAGTCACATGATATTCACCAAGTGCTCAGAGTAATGGCCTATCGACATCAAGTCACATGATGTCCACCAAGTACTCAGAGTAATGGCCTACCTACATCAAGTCACATGATGTCCACCAAGTACTCAACATATGTTCATAGGTAATGTGCACTTACCATAAGAACATTTCCATCATCTATTATGATTGGTTTCAGCCATCACAAGATGTCTATCACAATAGAAGATCAAGTTATTGTAAGATCATCACCTTCCAATAACTTTTGAAAATACAAGTGATAATCATTTGGAAGTCATCACTTTCTCATGATTTACATAGGGGGTAGGGCCATTAAAAACATTTACGATTCATTAGTATAATAATCAATTATATCAAGTTTACCTCAGAAGTGTTTCACCTTCAATAGTGAACTCCCTCTCAATCAACATGATCTTGATTGTCACAAGTTGACGGAATCATTTTCTCCCTCTGAAGTTCAAGTTTATCAAATTTTTGACCTCTTTAAAAATTTCATACTCCCTTTGCATCTAGTCACAATCATCAATTCATTTGCAAGCATCAAGTTCTTTCTCCCTTGAATGCAATTAACTTGGGCTTCTATCCTGAAGGTATGTCAAAGAGAGATTATAAATAGCTCTCTAAACTATCTCTACTAGAAATACCAATGATAGAAGCATACAATATTTTACTAACCAATAGTATAGAACAAAATAAAAACTTAAAAATTATGAGCGTTAATAAAACAAGGAATACTTATCTTTTATAAATTTCAAGTATTTCATTTTGTAAGGTGAGCCCATATAGAAAATATCAAGAAAATTCATAGAATGATGTCGTCATTCTCAAACATCACTAGAATTATTCTCATGACTTTTCTTTAATATAAAAAGGTTAGATACACTACGGAAACCTTAACTTGATTGGATCTACCTTCAAGTGGTTAGGTTTTTAAAGAAGGAACCTCGCTCTTTTATAGATTTATTTTTTTGCATATACTTGTACAAAATCGATCCTAACTTGTGAACCTAACATTTTCTCTCCAATAGCTCCAGTGAGATTCTTCTACATTTTTTTATCACCAACATATCCAAAATTCAGAAACATCCAATGGTGCATTTGTGAGATATGGTCGTCATACTAAGACTATATTTTCTGAGAAAGTCACACATTCACCATCAACAAACTACTCTCTTACATTTGCAATTTGGCTCTGATACCATGTTAAGGTTTTAGGATCATTGCAAATGTAATAGCACTATCTCATTATATGTGTTTTCCAAATGCAACAAGCTCTTGCATTTATAGTGAGAATGAGCCAATAAGAGACATGTCCCTTCATGGGACATGTCTATTCATTATTTTATAATTAATATAATGACAATTATGATTATATTATATATATATATTATCTCTTGAGTATTATATTAATTTATCGAATATTTACATAATAATAATAATAATTCTTATTATTTTATCAGTTTAACTATTTAGTTATGAATATATATAATAAATTATTTCTCATAATAATTATATAGTCAATATTATTTATCTGACCGATGCTACAAATATCAACACAAAAATGCATTCATTTTGAAGCTCCAATAGTAGTACACAGACCATTTGGACACAAGAGTTGGCTCTTTTAAGCCCCATGTGTTTTCAGTATGATTGGGATCATTGTGAGTCAAGTGAGTGGTTAAATACATGGGTTCCACAGTATCTAACTCCTTTATCTTTGATACTCTTTATAAGAAATGATGACATGGACATTTCAGTTGAGTATGACCATCTTTTAGATCTTCTACAGCCAGGAGATGTTTTTGCATTGGTTGCACCATAGGGGAATGATGAGAGGTTAGATTAATGGTTAGCACGTTGTGTACAAGGTAAAAAGAGGCTTGTACAACTGATGACAAATGGTGATGGGTTCACATATCCTATTGGTTTAGTTGTTGTTGTGGGAACATGGCTGTGAACATACATTATTACAAAGAATGGAATTTCTGCATTTGAAGACTATGAGAAGCACAAAAATATTCTCATGTATTCACACCTTGTTATAGAAACAAATGTCAAGTTGTCAAAGCATCAAGGAATAAAAAAGAAAAAATAACTTTGGACTATTAGTATTGTTGATCATGAAGCACTATTGGAGACCCTGAAGCAAAGAGATGACCCTTCAAGAACACTTGACTAGGTAATAAGTTAGCTTAGTGCATTATTTTCTAAGTTCGTTAAGCTTAATTTCAATACATTAATTTCACCTTTCTTAGATTGTATTTTGAGTCAATAAACTTGGTTTTGTATGTGGATTGTAACTTGTGCAGGAGCACCTATGGAGACACCTACGATCACCATGGATCCAATTAGAGATAGAAGGACAAAATGATCCTTATTGGTTAATTGAGATCTTTTGAAGCCTATAATCATAATTTGTAACAATCAATTTGATTTAAAAGTTAAATGTCGTAGAAGTCTTGATAAGGACTTATGACCAAAATCATGTATAGGTGGCAAATAGTGCCAAAAAGGGAACTTACATGTCATTTACTTATGTCATTTGCATGGTTTGAATTCTTACATGTTTGATTGTTGTTTCTAATTCTTTAAGGATACTATTTTTTATCATTTCAAACAATCTATAGTTCAGTTAAACCAAAAACATAATAAGCTCCATGAACAGGGTATTCCAGAGTAAAGAAAAACAAATCATGATTAGTTTCACAGTTCAAATTTCAAACATACCACTAATAGTCATTGCAATAGAACTGGGTCAAGAAAAGAAGTGTGCATGATTTCCCATTTGGGTCTTCTCTTGTTTCAAAATGAAAACCTGATTGTTTCCACTACAAACAAGGACATTTTCCCAAGGACTACTTACTCAAACTTTTAAAACACAACTACATGCAAGTTGCTCAGTGTACCATAATGCATTGTGTGTTTTATGGTCTATAAGTGACGTGCTTTCTAAGTTTGCACAAGAGAGTAAAAGGGTTAAATTTTTTGTTACTAAAAATGGTGTGGACTATAAGTTGGTGGTTCACTTTCATGACATTGTAAATGCTAGTGACAACCCTATCCTACCCACAAAGTCACTGGAACGGTCGTGAGCATGTGTGACCCAAGTCACCACAAGATGCACTAAGCATGATTGGGCAGTGATCTTGTGAGGCTGATATCTCAGACTTCGTGAGAGATATCAAAAAACTATTAGGAGTTACGTGATCTTGTTTTTAAGGTCTACAATAACCTCTCTTAGTTTTGGGTGAGTTGACTTCATTTGCATTTGGCAAGGCGATCTCAGTCAATGCCAAAACTTGTAGTGAGGGTTAGTTGAAAGTAGCTCAGTAGCGTATCTTTCAAACCATCTATCCTAGCATCAAACCATCTACTCCATTGGCTCTAGTTGGCTGGGTTAATGCCAGTGACAACCCTATTCTACCCACGGAGTCACTAGAACACTCACAACCATGCTCGACCCAAGTGACCCCAAGGTGCACTAAGTACGATTGGGAAGTGATCTTCCAAGGCTCATATCTTGGAACTCATGAGAGGTATAAAACAAATATCAAGGGATATGGGATCATCTTTCTGAGGTGTACAATAACCTCTCTCAGTTTTGGGCGAGTTGACTTTGTTTACATTTGGCAAGGCAATCTCAGTCGATGCCAAAACTTGCAGTGAGGGTCAGTTGAAAGTAGCTCAGCAACATATCTTTCAAACCATTTGTCCTAGCATTGAACCTTCTACTCCATCAGCTCTAGTTGGCTAAGTAAACACCAGTGACAACTTTGTTCCACCCACAGAGTCACTAGAGCACTCGCGACCATGCTCGACCCAAGTGACCCCAAGGTGCACTAAGAATGATTGGGCAGTGATCTTTCAAGGCTCATATCTTCAACCTCAAGAGAGGTATTTAAAAATTGTTAAGGGCTACGGGATCATGTTTTTGAGATCTACAATAACCTCTCTTGGTTTTGGGTGATTCAAATTTGTTTGCATTTGGCAAGGCAATCTCAATCGATGCCAAAACTTGCAGTGAGGGTCATTTGAAAGTTGCTTAGAAATGTATCTTTCAAACCGTCCATCCTGGCATCGAACCATCTACTCAATCAGCTCTAATTGGCCAAGTAAACACTAGTGACAACCCCATTCCACCCACAGAGTCACTAGAATGCTTGCGACCATGCTCGACCCAAGTGACCCCAAGGTGCACTAAGCATGATTGGGCAGTGATCTTATGAGGCTAATATCTTAGACCTTGTGAGAGGTATTAACAAACCATTAGGGGATATGGGATTATTTTTTCAAGGTCTACAATAACCTCTCTCATTTTTTGGTGAGTCTACTTCATTTGCATTTGGCAATGCAATCTTAGTTGATGATAAAACTTGCAGTGAGGGTCAGTTGAAAGTAGCTCAGTAGCATATCTTTCAAACCATCCATCCTAGCATCAAACCATCTATTCCATTAGCTATGGTTGGCTAGGTAAACACTAGTGACAACCCCATCCCACCCACAGAGTCACTGGAATGCTCGCGACCACGCTCGACCCAAGTGACCCCAAGGTGCAATAAGCACGATTGGGTAGTGATTTTTTGAGGCTTGTATCTCAGACCTCATGAGAGGTATCAAAAAACTATCAAGGGCTACAAGATTGGGTTTCCAAGGTCTACAATGACCTCTCTCAGTTTTGCGTGAGTCAACATTGTTTTCATTTGGCAAGGTGATCTCAGTCGATGCCAAAACTTACAGTGAGGGTCAGTTGAAAGTAGCTCAATAGCAAATCTTTCAAACCATCCATCCTAGCATCAAACCATTTTTTCCATTGGCTCTAGTTGGCTGGTTAAATTCCATTGACAACCCCATTCCACCCATGAAGTTATTGGAATGCTCACAACCATGCTCGACCCAAGTGACCCCAAGGTTCACTAAGCACGATTGGGCAGCAATATTTCAAGGCTCGTATCTCAGACGTCGTGATAGGTATTGACAAAAAATCAAGGGCTACGAGATCATGTTTCTAAGGTCTACAATAAGCTCTCTCATTTTTGGGTGGGTCAACTTCATTTGCATTTGGCAAGATGATCTTAGTTGATGCCAAAACTTGTAGTGAGGGTCAGTTAAAAGTAGCTTAGTAGTGTATCTTTTAATGTTTCCTTCTTGGCATCACACCATCTACTCCATCAGCTCTGATTGGCCTAGTAAACACTAGTGACAACCCCATTCCACCCACTAAGTCATTGGAACACTCACAACCATGCTTGACCCAAGTGACCCCAAGGTGCACTAAGCATGATTGGGTAGTGATCTTTTGATGCTCATATCTCAGACCTCGTGAGAGGTATTGACAAACCATGAGGGGCTACGGGATCATGTTTATGAGTTCTACAATAACCTCTCTTTATTTTGGGTGAGTTGACTTTGTTTGCATTTGGCTAGGCAATCTCAGTTGATGCAAAAACTTGTAGTGAGGGTCAGTTGAAAGTAGCTCAATAGCGTATCTTTCAAACCATCCATCCTGGCATTGAACCATCTTCTCCATCAGCTCCGATTGGTTGAGTAAACACCACTAACAACCCTGTTCTACCCATAGAGTTGTTGGAACACTCGCGACCATGCTCGACCCAAGTGACCCCAAGGTGCACTAAGCATGATTGGGTAGCCATCTTCTAAGGCTCGTATCTTGGACCTCATGAGAGGTATCAACAAACTATTAGGGGCTACGAGATCATGTTTTTGAGGTCTATAATAACCTCTCTTAGTTTTGGGTGAGTCAACTTCATTTGCATTTGGCAAGGTGATCTTAGTCGATGCCAAAACTTGTAGTGAGGGTCAGTTGAAAGCAGCTTAGCAACATATCTTTCAAACCATCCATCCTAGCATTGAACCATCTACTCCATTTTCTCTAGTTATCTAAGTAAATTCTAGTGAGAACCATGTTCCACCCATGGAGTCACTGGAACACTCGCGGCCATGCTTGACCCAAGTGACCTAACAGCACAAGTGCTAGATTACTCTATGGATTTAGTAAACCCCAATATGATGAGTTATATACATAGTGAGTATATACATAATATTTATTTTTTGGGTAGTTGGCAGATGTGGGCTATCACTGGAGTATGCCTTAAATGCAAAATTATGGTTTTTATATGCGAGTCGAGTTATGTTCTGATTGAGGAAGTTAACATTTACAGAGGTCATTTGTAAATATGAAGAGACTGATTGTCCCTTTGGGTGGGAGGTATAATGGTATGAAACATAAGAACATAGGAAATCTATAGAAGTGAAACCTCAAACATAATCAGCTCCATGAATAGGGTATTCTAGAGTAAAGAAAAATAAATGTAACTTCAAAAAGATATAATTTAAATCATAATGATAATCATAGTCAAGATATAACTTCACCATTCAATTCCATAAACATGAATAATAAATATGTATAAAAAAGATGACGCAAATATAACATAAAAATGAACATGTTCTATATATAGAAAGTATCAAATGTATCAAAAGTATCTCCATATACAAATATGGCACATGCCATTTCAAAATGTTTAAAAAATTAATGTTTCAAGGTGTACAATGTGGCATATATGCCATCTCAAAATGTGCCAAGTGGCATCTCTAAATGACCACAAAACTAAAACTACATCCTATGTCGTAGGGGGATCATCAAAATGTAGCCTCTTTGAAGAAGTGTTTGGCTCAGATGATTGATCCTACATAAAAAAATGAGTTCAAACCCAAGTTAGATTTTCTTAGTTTATATGATTTGTACATATATATATAATTCATAATTCAAACACTAATTTAATTAAAATTATAACTGAATACAAACATTTGTACCTAGTCTCTTAGTTGCCTATGATGATCAAGTGTCCTAGAATAAGTCTTTGGTAGCAAAGGGACAATGCCACCAATACCAAGTCCGACCTATAAATATATATTTTCAATAATGGGATTAGTAGAGTGGTGCAACATAGAGTAATAAATCTACAAAATAGGATGATAGCATAATAAAATTACAAATTGATTGAACTAAAATTAAAACTGACATCCATTGATCCCTCCTCTAGAATAGTGGGCTGGGTCAACAAAGATATAAAAGATTCTCATGAGCCCTCCCTCACACTTTGAGTAACCTATGAGAGTAAAAATATTTTTAATTATATATAAATGTACTTCATCAAAACAACCCTGGTCACCCTAGGCTCCTAAACTCATGTCAGGACATCATCAATAGTGACACCCTATACAATAAAGTGAAAGAAAAATATTTATCACTACATAAAAGTGGCATACATATGCATGCATAATTAATCTTAAATAATTAATTACCATTCCTTTGTCGACACATGAAGAAGGAACCCCCTCATGCCCCCCACTGACACCAATAATAGCCTACAAGAGTATAATAAGATGACAATATATTAGTAAATGTATGAATTTTATTGCTCTAATTGATAGAGATTTAAGCATGTACACCAAATAATATAAATAAAACTAATGGGTACATAATTTATAATATATCGTATAGGCATCAAGGCCAGAGGAAATGGTTGAAAGTGTTGAGTCATCCACTTGTCTCAACTCCTCCTCTGTCATCGACTGAACATAAAAGGAAAAAATATATATACATAAGTGCATGCAATCATTAAAACTAATCTAAATAAATAAATTATTTTTAAATTAAATAAGTCATGTGACAAATTTATTTATAATGTTTACTCTTACCATATCAATAGGAGTCCATGGCTCTGCATGTACCTCTTGAGAACTCTCATGAGATGTAGATGTTCCATGAGGTGTTGCAGCCTCTGCAGTTGCATCTCCTATATCCTCCTCATAAATAACATACTGATATGTATCAACATCAGTAATTAGTCTAAGGCACATATTCTTGCATATAATCCAAATATGGGGCTCACATACATGTGAACTCTGGCAAGATGTCGATGCGCCAGCATCATCCACACTGGGAGGAAACACTTACCTAGTCTTCATGATCAACTAATCACTTACCAAATGAATGGCCCTAATATTCTATAAGGAAGCCTCTGCAATCATATTGGGATATTGCACTAGAGGAGGGGGTGTGACATCAGTGGGGGGGAAAAAAGTAGTTGTACACACTAAAATGGTGCACTTCTATGAATCCTTACATGCAAGGTTGCTCAAGAATGAGGCCTCACAAATCGATCCATAGCTCTCTATGCATGGAGTTGCAAGATTGAAAATTTCTCTCAGCTAGAGCTATGAACTCATGACCTTGCTAGTCAACCACACAATGAGAGATTCAAGTGAAGACAAGGGCAAGAGTGCCAATATCTCCAAGAATCTAAATGGGAATGCAATGCAAACTTAAAATGGGTATGCAATGTAAATCTAAATGACAAATGCAAGCTTAATCTATCAAAATGAAGTGCAAACTAATCTATGAAAGGAAACACAATAGATTTCAAACCCCCTAATTAAGCTAGGTGAGATCTATTCTATTGCATAAAAGATTCCTCCAATAGAAAAATTAGAGTTGACTTTATGTCCATATGAGACAAAAAGTGTTTTTCTTCTTTTTATAAAATAGGAATAATGCTTTATTTGTGCAACTTAGGATAAGAGGAAAAGTGGGGCTTTTTTATTTAGTCAAAAGGGGAGGAAATATTCCTTTTAAGTAAATAAAAACTTAGGATAAAATGGTTAGCCCATAGGATAAAATCTAATATATGATCGAAATTAAGATTTGATCAAGAAATTGATAATGTTGAAAATATTGATTTTTGATAAAAATGATTCAGGGTTGATAAATCAAATAAATGGGGCCCAAAGTCTACGCGACCATTTTTGGGTGCATACATTTGCCCCTCTTTGACTAATGTGTGATCGATTTGGGAACACATGTAGTCAAAGAATGAAGTTGCAATGTGAGATCGATCTGGGATCACAAAACAACTTAGATATGAGGTCGATTCGGGATCATATCCGGATAAAGCATAAACAAAAGGCCTTTGAACATGAGGTCGATTCGGGATCACATTCGAAGTAAGAGATAAGAATCTCAAATTAGAGCAAAAGCTCACAAAAGATGTCTGAATCAAGAACATCAAGGAAATCAGGGATGAGGATCCCATAAATACTGCCCCCTCGGAGTCAAAATTGAAATCGGGTAGAGGAGAGACAGAAAATCGATAAAGGATTTGATCAAATCAGAATGAAATCACAATCGAAGATAAGGGTCAAAAGGTTAACCATTAGGCAGTGAAACATGCCCCAGTGAGGAAATAGAAGAATAGAAATAAGAGACTAGAAATAGAGCGAATGGAAGACTAGAAAATTTGAGAGACATGGAAGGAAGAAATTCCATCAAAGATCGAAGAATTATGCCTCAAATGGTTAGTCAACTGCGCAGAAGAAGAGAAAATTTTGAAACACAATTTTGACTATCAAGATGATCTCAGATTTTGATTTCGAGTCCAAAAATGGATCCAAGACGTCGAAATTAGGTAGGGGTGCAATTTTCGCGCAATTCTGAGGTGTTTTGAAAATTGGTCAAAAAGTCAAAATGCTATAAAAGGGGTGAAAATGTCATTTTCAAAGGTTATTTAACTTTTTACTATTTGAGAATCTAGAGCTCTGAGAGATAGTGATGGCGCAACCAGCAGGCATTCCGCTTCACCGACACCGATTCGAGCGCGCCCGGTTACACAACCGGCCTCCACATTATGGTGCCCCGGTATGTTGCAAAAAATGAGCCGTTTTAATTACGTCATGATAGCATTTAATACGTTTTAGGTGCATTTTAAAATTTTAAATTTTCAAATGTGAAGAACGGGGTGAAGTATCGCGCGATACTTTAGAAGTATCGCGCCCTTTGGGGGCAAATGTCGCGCGATACTTCACGTGACCCCAAAGTATCGCACGGTAGTGGACACCAGTATCGCGCGATAGCGGGCGAAGTATCGCATGATAGCAGGCGAAGTATCGTACGATAGCAGGTGAAGTATCGCCCAACCAAAGAAGTATCGCCTCAGTATAGGGAGAAGTATCGCGTGATACTTCTCTGAAAATTTTTAAAATTTTAAGCATTTTGAGCAAAGTAAGACATGGGTCCAGACAATATTTGTATGTAGAGTAGTACGTATTGATATTCATCATGATATATACTGACATGAGGCTTGGTTGCATGATTGCAGGAGGTCTTTCCGGTGTTACTCATCAGAGCGCCGAAGGTGGTAGGCTTGAGGTGCGTCCGATACCTGGATAATCCAGGTGAGGATGATATCAGGAGGATGGGGTTCTGATACTGGCTGAGGCTGCCTGACATTAGAGCCGAATATGGGTTGTTGACTGCGCTTGCCGAGAGATGGCACAGCGAGCACAACACCTTCCATCTGCCTAGTGGAGAGGCATCGATCACTTTGGAGGATGTCTACAGGATCCTGCGAGTTCCATGCCATGGAGAGCCTGTAAGTATGATCATGTTTTGAGATATAATTGTATAAGCATAATGTTTCCATATGATGAAAACTGACATGATGTATGTGTTGTCACAGGTATACTATGATCAGGATCCCACTGAGGGGCGTCGATTGATGCAGGAGATGATGCAGGATGTCACCATCCTGGACAGACATGCCAGCTGGGAGAGACTGATTGAGGACTTTGGCCAGGATTTCCCTGTTCCCTGCATTGTGGCTTCATTTATTTCACAGATCCTGATGACTGATCGTAGTCAGAAGGGGTTTCCACTTGGATGGGCTTGACTGCTAATTGATTTAGTAGGCAGACCTCGTCGGATGGCATGGGGGCCAGTGATATTAGCAGAGATGTACCATGAACTGCACGAGATCGTCTACAGAGATGGTCGGACATGGGCATGCGGGGCCATTCTGGCACAGGTATGGGCGTGGGAGCATATCACTGTGGTACGTCCCTTGGTACAGCCATGGGAGAGGAGATTCCCATATATATACAGGTACTCAGGGTTCCGGTCACATGCTCACTCAGGGGATGTGACACATTACAGGAGGATTTTGGATGAGTTGACCTCCTTCAAATGGAGGCCATACAGAGATGTAGAGGCATGGAGTGATGCTGATGAGGAGCTGAGTTACATGTTATGCTCCCAGCCACTGGTAGGCCATTATTCAGAGATAGTAGAGAGATTTTGCATCACGCGGGTATGGCGGCAGTTTGGGCACCAGCAGAGAGTCTCCACAGAGACTATTACATACGCCAGGGCTAGAGATGAGGAGGGACATGGGTGGCTCCCCATGTTAGATCATCAGGCGGTGATCACAGAGACAACCACGATTAGGAGAGAGTCCTGGGAATATCTCCTAGATATGGCAGATGCAGGTGCCGATGCAGCTTACAGAGTAGAGCGGCGGAGGGTGGTATTCCCAAGGTTTACGGTGCCGGATGCAGCAGAGGATGCCCCAGTAGGGGGAGACGGGGGAGGTGGGGATGAGGGGGGAGGAGGAGGAGGAGGGGAACAGGTGGGAGAGGGATCTAGATCTGGTAGCCAAAAATGGCTACGAGGTCAGAGTTCAGGGAGCGGAGAGGCACAAGGACCTCCCAGGGAGCAGGTACAGGTACCAGGGCAGGCAGATCCAGCAGTGGGAGAGGAGCTGAGAGCCTGAGTGCAGACTCTAGAGAGAGAGATCCAGCAGCTGAGGATCACTGTAGCCATGCGAGAGCAGCAGCTGATGGATTTGAGAGCAGAGAGAGATCAGCAGATAGCTGATCTCAGAGCAGAGATAGCACCCCGAGAGGTAGCAGCTCAGATGGCTACTTTGGAGATCAGACGGGAGACGGCGAGGGTAGCATACTATCATGGGCTCTACCTCCAGGCAGTCCCAGAGGGTCAGAGAGCACCGTCATACTTGCAGAGGGCAGGGGCTTCAGATATGTTCCCAGGGATGATGCCACCTCCACCACCACCACCACCACCACGTGATGGAGATAGTGCTGCTTAGGCATAGGCATAGGTTTAGGGATGTCAGTTTTGAAACTGTGAGCCAGTTGGGATCTTTTGTATTGTATCATGACATTTATATATGAGATAGATTGGTATATTTGGCATATCATGTGTTAATGTCACCTTTGGATGTATATCAGTTTATGTATTGTCTTGTCTTATTTGCTCAAAATGTGTATATATGCTTATGGATGTTCTTTCTCATAGATTCCCATGTGTATGACATAGATTTGTGATTCTGAAAATGACATTTTTGAGATATTGACATGATGTGATTAACCCCTTGTGATGAACAGGAATAGGTTCAAAATGATATAGACGAGGAGCGAAAGATGTGATCGAGAAAAGAAGAATGCGAGCGCAGTTGACTAGCTGGTCCATGTACGATAAAGGAAGAACTCTCTTCTCATGCAAAGATGCAAAACTAGACTAACATGAACCTAAAATGCAAGCTACTATGAAAAGTGGTGGACTTGCAAGGTCACAACGCTTATAGACATCTAATTATCATCATCGAGCATTTAGGGAACGTCGTAAGATCATACAATGCACACTAGTATAACTATGTAGATATGAATATGATCTATATCAGATAGGAATGTGGGAATCTCACCTAGGCATCAAAGACATATAAGTCAAGATGACTAATGCAGTGAGACTACCTAAATTTAATATGGTGAGATTATGCTTATATCAAGACACATGAAAAGTCAAGATAGCTAAAAGCACGCACTCACATAACAATCAAGGATAATACCTTGTCAATCCATAGTGTCAAGTAGGACTAGCATAGATGCTCATGACAGTTAGGACCAACAAAATATACCCACAAGCAGATAAAGAAATAAAACATGTTCTTATTCCCTCAATCTTCTAGCTATGCATCATTGAAAACTTCTCAGGGAGAGACCACTCATCAAAGAAATCCTCATAGAGAGCACACAAAGAAAAATAAAGTCAACATATCTCAATCGAGTTGATTGTTTAAGTGCGTGTGTGTTGTTCATAGAGTCAAACTCTGAGTATTGCATCTGCCAATAGAAATATCACATCAAACTTAGACTGTTAGGAAAGACATCTGATAAGTGTTGAGAAACACTCGATGCAAGGGTAGTGTTGAGAAACACTATTGGGGGTGGTGTTGAAAAACACCTGTTGGGAAATACCCCGAGGGACAAACGCACCTAAAGGACCTATGCGAAGAGTTATGCCCCCTAGACAAGACAAAGACCAATTCCAGACCAAGTCAAATAAGGTCAAGGGATGATGGAAAATGGCTAAGTGTCGAGGACGTATGCTAACAAATAGGGGTGCAAAGGCCTCAAGTAGCGCCTATTTCCAGGTTTTCACCACTTGGATTTATTGCAATTTTCTCTTTTTTCAATTTTTTTTTTGTATTTTTGCTACCAAGGCGCCTATTTCCAGGTTTTCACCAAGGCACTTTTTCTATTTTTTTAGTTTGTTGAATTTTTTATTTTTTTGATGAGACATCAAAGCGCCTATTGCTAGGTTTTCACTAGGATGCTCTTTTTTCAGGACTTTTTATGCTGTTTAGGATTTTTTCAGCAGCATATATGAATTTTTTTTTGGTATTTTTTCAGGATCAATAAAATATGTACAAAGGATGCCCTGAGACAAAAATGGGCATCAAGGATAGAACTTCTTTAGGTGCACAATGTTGATGGGCTCAGGAAGCTATTCTCCATCCTCATCTGACAATAAATATGCACCGGTGCCAAAAGCTGCTGTGATAACGTATGGCCCAAGCCAATTAGGTTCAAATTTGCCCTTTTGTTCTCTATTTTGTTGATTCTTAGGGTTCTCTCATAAGACAAGATCACCTATCTGAAATTCCCTGGAGCGAACCTTCTTATTAAATGCTTTGGACATACGCTTCTAATATGCTCTTACATGATCAAAGGAAGCCTTGTGCTGTTCATCTAATAGTTCTAGTTCCTGTAATCTCATGGCACGATAATCATCATCTATAATTAGTCCTTTGAGAGAGACCCTAAGTGAAGGAATCTCTACCTCCAAAGGCAACACTACTTCAGAGCCGTAGGTAAGAGCAAAAGGCGTAGCTCCTGTTGGTGTGCGAATGCTTGTTCTATAAGCCCAAAGTGCGGGATTGATTTGCAAGTGCCAGTCCCTACCATTCTTGTGTACTGTGCGATGAAGGATCTTAAGAATGGTTTTATTAGAGGCCTCTGCTTGGCCATTGCCTTGTGGGAAGTAGATGGAGGACCAATGTTGCTTGATTTTAAACTTCTTGCATAAATGTGTCAGATCCTTATTCTTAAACTGTCCTCCATTATCAGTAATAATTTCAGAAGGTATCCCAAATCGGCAAATAATGTGATTCAGAATAAAGAGTGAGATTGTTTTGCCCGAGGCAACAGAAAGAGGGACTGCTTCCACCCATTTTGTGAAGTAATCAGTAGCTGTGATAATGAACTTATGTCCACTAGATGAATTGGGGTAAATTTGCCCAACAAGATCAAAGGCCCAGCGTTGAAATGGCCAATGTGAAATAGAAGGAATCAGCTCCCTACCTGGAGCATGGATCAAGTTTCCATGTTTTTGACATTTCTCACAAGATTTAGCAAAAGCTACAGCATCATGTTGCATTGTGGGCTAGTAATACCCCACCCTAAGCAATCGACGGGCCATGGCAAGACCATTAGAATGTCCACCACAAATGCCCTCGTGGATATCAACTAACGCTTGGTCGGATTCCACCTTTTCCAAGCACCTAAGAAGCGTCCCATCAAAACCCCTCCTATATAGGTCACCAGAAATGAGGGTATGGCGAGAGGCGTTACGAATGAGGTTTCTGCGTTCAGATCTGTCAAAATTTTCAGGGATAATGCCATCGTGGAGGTATGAATAAATGGCACCGTATCGGGAAGATTCACGAGTGACAAGAGTGCAGATGATATGACTTTCGGGGGAATCAAAAATTGGACGACGTAGTTCTTCCACCAGGAACTCAAATCGGGACTCATGCTGCTCTAATTGCAAAAGTGAGGCTAATGTAGCCATAGCGTCTGCAGCTTTGTTATCTGCCCTAGGGATTTGTTGAAATGTTACAAAAGCAAAGTAGTGTCTCAAAGAATCAACCATCTTTTTGTAGGGTATTAACTTATCATCCTTAATTTGGTACTCCTGATTGACCTGATTTATTATCAACTGTGAATCCCCAAAGACATGTAACTCAGTAACGTTCCAGTCTATAGCCAGCTTCAAGCCATTAGCTAATGCTTCATATTCTGCAATATTGTTTGTACATGGGAAGAGTAATTTGTATGACTTTGGTATAGTGTATCCATGTGGAGAAACAAACAATATTCCTGCACCCGACCCATTTTGCATGTTAGAGCCATCAAAGAACATCTTCCAAGTACGAGATGTGACATGAAGTATATGTTCATCAGGAAATTCAACTTGTATAGGCATGGTATCCTGAACTGGGAAATCAGCAAGTTGGTCTGCAATAGCCTGTCCTTTTATGGCCTTTCTTTCAATGAACTCAATATCAAATTCTGACAATACCATCATCCACTTAGCGAGTCTGCCGGTGAGAGCAGCCTTACTAAGCAAATATTTTAGAGGATCAATTTTGGCAATCAAGTGTGTAGTATGAGCTAGCATATAGTGTCGTAGCTTTTGAGAAGCAAACACCACAGCCAGACAAGCTTTCTCAATGTTGTTGTAATTGACCTCGTATGATACAAGAGTACAACTTATGTAGTATATGGCCCTTTCTTTTCCATTGTCGTCTAACTAAGCTAACAAAGCCCCCAAGGAAGTATCTGTAGCTGAAATGTATAGGATCAAAGGTTTCCCTGGAATAGGAGGCATCAAAATTAGGGGATTAGCCAAGTATTATTTGATTTGATCTAGACTCTTTTGGCAATCCTCATTCCAAACACAAGGAGCACCTTTATGCAATGTTTTATTAAAGGGTTGTGCCCTATCTGCAAGCTGAGAAATGAACTTCCTAATAGACTGGAGTCATCCTTGAAGACTTCTCATTTGACTGATGTTATTTGGAGGTGGCATATTCAAAATTGCTTGGAATTTTTCGGGATCAACCTTTATACCCTTTGCCGATATGATGAATCCTAAAATTTTTCCTGAGGTGACACCAAATGCGCACTTCTTGGGATTCAATCGGAGTTGAAATTGTTCCATGCAATCTAGAATTACTTCCAAATCGGTAAGGTGTGCAGTCCTTCTTTTTGACTTAGCCAGGGTATCATCCACATAATCTTCCATGTTCTTATGCATCATGTCATGAAAGATAGTAGTCATGGCTCTTTGGTATGTAGCACCCGCATTCTTTAGCCCAAATGGCATGACGTTCCAACAATAGGTTCCCCATGCGCAAGTGAATGCTGTTTTCTCTTGATCTTCTGGTGCTATCTTAATTTGGTTGTACCCACTGAATCCATCCATTAGAGAATAAATTTCATAGCCGGCCGTCATGTCCACTATCATGTCAATATTTGGAAGTGGAAAATCATCCTTAGGGCATGCTTTGTTTAGGTCTCTAAAATCTGTACAGATACGAATGGACCCATCATGTTTGGAAACTGGTACTATCTTTGAAATCCATTCTGCATAATGTATAGCCCTGATAAATCCAGCTCCCAATAGTTTTTCTAACTCTGCTTTGACAAGGAGAGCAACATGCGGATGCATTTTTCGAAGTTTTTGCTTGACTGGCTTGATTCCTGGAGCTATGGATAGGTGATGCATTATAAGATTTGTGTCAAGCCCTGGCATGTCTGAATATGTCCATGCAAAATTGATCTTTTTCCTTTGTAAGAATTGTGTGTATGCCTTCGTTTCTTCCTCTGATAGAGACTGAGCTAGATGAACAATTTGAGGAGGTTCTCCTGTGTTCAAATTAATGGGTTTTGTTGGCTAAATTAGCACTGATGACTTGTCTTGGAAATAACTGGGCAAGTCATTAAGTACCCCATCCTTAGGTGCCTCAAAGAGGTTTTCACCCTTGGATACGTCATTTGTTTTTACTATTTTGGGTTATGACACCGCCACAAAGTGGTTTTCGCCATCAGAACTCTTATTCTTTTTCTTTTTTTCTTTTATTTTGTGACTGAGGTACTTAATGTCAGGCTCAGTCATACTTGTAGTTGGCTCACTGGTGGAGGACACTACTGGCTCAATAGCATCAAGGTAACATGCGATCTCATAGTCATTCTGGAAAGTCAGCAGTTGTGGCTTTTGTGAAGCTTGCGACCAATCAATTAAATCGCGGTGGACAATGGGTAGGTCGATGACTGGTTCAATATTATGGATGTGATGAGTGTCAATTCTAGTGACCATATATTCAGAATTCATCAAGTCCCCTTCTAAGATACCTGAATCGAGCGTTGTCCTTCCTAGCGAAGTATCGTCCACTAAGGCAATCCGGGGAGTCCAGTCCTCTAGCCCTACACTAGACTTATCGACTACGTCGGGTTGCGCACTATAAGATTGAATAACATCAATTTCTAAGTCCATGGTTGCATTTGAGAGCGAGTCCCACTCAAACTCATGTGAGTCTGTTTCTGAATCTTCAACATCAGGACCTTGTGACGTGGAAGCCACGCAATTTAAAGTGTCCAAATTAGTGTCACCCGTCGCAGCTTGGATGATGACACTTTCCATGGTTAAATTCTAGAATTCTCCCCAAAGGAGATCAGTTGAGGGCACCCAATCTTCTGTCATGTCTTGCTGATTAGTAAGGTTGGGTGTGTATTCAGAATCGGAATCAGTATCTGTGGTAATTGGGACAATAGCATGTGCTGATGCATCCTTTTGAAAACCTAACCCTGTTGTCGATTTATCTTTCCGTGCAAAAAGTGCATGATCCAATGGTTCAGCTCTGGCATCTAGCCTGTGGTTAAGGGGACCATGTCCTGGATAGCCCATGTTCTTGACTAGTGTGTACCCTCTTCCATAAGCTTTAGGCAAAGGAGCAAAACTTTCATTATGTTGGTATTTTTCCTCATGATAAATCCATTCTCTGACAGCAACTTCTTCTTTTTCTTCTTGAATAGGAACTGAAGATTCAACAAACCTTCCAAACAATGTCATAGCCGATGAAGAAGGTTTCATATCTGGTGAAGGTTTACCATAAGATCTAGGAGACATAGGCAATTGTGTAAAAGAATCAATCTTGTAATCTCCCATGCCGAGGTCAAGGATTTTAAACATCTCTTTGGATTGTTCTAGTGAAGTGCTAGAAGTGTCAGCCTCCCTATTCAAAGGTATGTGTGATCCTGCAGAAACATTATTGACGGACAAAGTACTATCCCCAGGGATGCAAATTTCTACACCGTTGTGAGGAAACTTGACGCATTGATGGTATGTTGATGGGACCGCTTGCATTTCATGAATCCACGGTCTCCCTAGAAAAATATTATAGGCCAAAGGTCCAACATCAACAATTTGAAATAAGATATCCTTTTCGACTGGGCCAATACAAATTGGCAAAACTGCTAACCCTTTGGAACTCCTTTCTGCTTCGTCATATGCTTTAATCGTGATCTTTTTCCTTGTGTCAATGACCTCTTCAGAATATCCTAAAGCTTTTAATAAATGCATGGTACAAATGTTTAACCCTGCACCCCCATCTATCAACACACGCTTGACACGAGTCTTATGAATCATGACTTCGATGTGTAAGGCCAAATTATGTGGGTGATGTAAAGATTTGTCATCTTCCTCTGAGAAAGTAAGGTAATGAGGGCTGGCCAAATGGTTGACCATGTTCTGGAATTGATCCACATCTAAGTTTGTGGGGACAGTTGCTGCTCGCAAGGCATCCTCAAGGATACACTTATGTCTCGAGGATAATTCCAATAACTCAAAAATAGAAATCTGTGTTAGTGCACATTGTAATTGGTCTACAAGATTGTAGTTAAGCTTAGGGTCAACAGAAGACTTAGAAGAGATCTGTTTGGATGTAGATTGTCTAAGCTTGCTAGGGTTGGGACCTCTAATAATGATAGGAGACTGAGCAGCTTGGTTCCTAGTAACCGCATGAAGATGTTGAGACTCCTTCCGAGAGTTAGGGCCCTTTAACACCACCACGGGTCCATCATAAGGCACTTTTCTTAGATCATTGTTGTGCTCATAGGGATCCTTTTTCCTCATCATATTAACATTTTTTTCGACAATCTCAAGCATGTTGATAACATTGTCTGCCTTGGGATAGGTGTAATTTATTGAAGCTTTACCCTTGTTGTCATTGTTAGATCCTTCTCCTCTCTCATACTTAGGCAATGGTTCTTTGAAAGCTTTGTGATCTGAATTGGAAGTTAAACCATCCACTTGCAATTGCCCATTCTCGATAAGGTCTTGAACAAGATGTTTGAGCTTAAAACAGTTTTCGATATCATGCCCAATTCCGTTATGGTAAATACAATACACCTTCTCATCCCACCAATATGGCTTCATCTCAAGAATATGAAACTTGGAAGGATCTTGGGGTTGTACTAAGTTATGAGCAAGAAGAGTTTTAAAAATATCCTCATAGGAATCCCCAAGTTTTGTAAATTGTCGTTTCTCTATTTTCGACTTTCCTTGATATTTTGGTTTACTAGCTTGCTGTTGCGAGGATACTTGTAACTTCATGGCTTGAACCGCATTGGAGAGATTAAGGACGTCATTCTTAGGTTGAGGCGAGTCAAGAACACCATCATTGATCACCTATTTATTCTTGTTCCAATAGTTATGTTTCTTGTCCTTGTTTCCATGATTGTTATTGTTATTTTGGCTATTGTTATTCGTTGTCTTGGCCAAAATCCCTTGTTCTTTTAAAGCATCTTCAATGCGACATGCCACATCAATGATGACGTCGAAAGAGTTGAAAGGATACTTCTTAACCTCATACCTTAGCTCGCGTATCAAATTATTCACAATAATATGAATCCTCTCCTCTTCAGGAATTGTTCTTGAATACTTTGCACATAAACGTCTCCATCTCAATAGGAAAGCAACAAATGACTCCCCCTAGTTTTGCTTTAACTTACATAGATCAAGCATGGTGACTGGTCATGTCAAATTATAGGCAAAATGTTGGATGAATCTTTCCACAAGCTCTTTAAATGTTTTGACTGGTGGAGTTAGGTTAGTGAACCACTCCATAGCTTGTCCCTTGAGACTTCGCGGGAATAATCTCATTAAGTAAGAATCCTCATGGTGGAAAGAAAAGCTCATGATATAAAACTGTCGAACATGATCATGAGGATCGCCAATACCATCATACTTGTCATATGTAGGAAACTCGACTTTCTTAGGGAAATCAACCATCACAACACTTTTATCAATGGGAGTGGGGCAAATCGAATCCAAGTTGAATGTACTTTTAGGAGCCCTCATATTATCCACAGTTTGTTGCAATCACTTAATCACCTCATTAGTTGATGGTTCTTGTTTCTTCACCTTTCCATTCACATCAAAGTCAAAAGGCACCCTAGCACCTTTGTTGATTAGGCTCTCCAAGAATTGATCTTTGTTTTGTTCAACATACTTCTCAACATAAGCTTGGAATGCTGGCTCTTGTTGGATGGCCATGAAATCTAAAGTATCCACATTGTCATGTACCCGTTGATAGGGTTGTCTAGAAAGTCTGGGAGGTGGACTTCCTCTATGATGATCATACCTTGACGTTCTTCTCCCTCTCGGGGGTGGAGATTTTGAGGGTGTCCTGGACCTCCTTCTAGTCCTTGGACTTTGTGATGGAGTTGATGGGGGAGAGTTAGTCCCATTGTTAGTCCCCCTACCATGGAATTATCTTTGAAGGCGTTGCACATACATTCTATCTTCTTCCTCTTGTGAGGCTCTTTGTTTCATTTCTAGCAGAATCTTCTCCTCTTCTTCCAATCTTCTCAGTTTTTCTTGTTTCGCAGCTTGTTCTTCTTTGAAGGCTTGTTTAGCTTTTTCAATAGCTGTTAACCTGGCGTCAGCATGCCAGGAGTTTTCTTTGGGAGGAGATGAAGGTCCTGACACATTATGCAAGTTGGCTGCGTTAACATGATATTCTGCTTCATTATCATAATGTTGGGATACCGTTTCTGAAGAATCATGTCTATGATGCCTTTCTCTTCTTTGTTGAGGATCCAAATATCTTGTGTTAATCAAAGGTGACTCAGGGGAACTAACAGCCCTTCTAAATCCATCTGGTATGTGGCTGTCATCCCTAAAGCTTGAAAACATCTCTTGGAGATTTTGGTTAAGTACCTTTCTTGAGTTCTTGAGATCTGACAAACTCATGCCGTTGCTTGATGAATAGTGTGTCTCAGGTGTACCTTTCTCGGGAAGATCAGTTTCAACTTCTGGTTGACTCCTAGGAGATTGATCAAAGAGAGGTTCCTTTCCTTTATGCTGTCGACGGGTTCTAACTGGAGGTAACTGACTAAAGATAACAGGAGGTCTCTTCCCTTGATTCACTTGGTATCTTGTAGTAACTGACATGAAATAAAGGGATTCTAAATGATAAGTCATTCTCTCAAAGTGTTAACTCCAACCGAGGGTAATTGGGGTTCTCTAATGTCCAAAAGAAAATATGAAAGATAGAGAAACAAAGGGCATCACCAACACTGTCAAAGAGGTGCTTCAAATCAAAGGATGAATATCCTTGCACTTTAGAATCAGGAGGTTGGACTTAGCCAAAATGCAAATTAAGAGATGAAATGATTTGGACAGTAAGAGGACCAAAATTCTCCAAGGGTGTGATCAACAGTTCTGAAGATAAACTTCTCACTAAGAATAGCTTCTTAACTTGACAAGTTATGTTTAAGGTAGCCTTGTGAATCAATTGAAATGATACCTAGGTATGCTAAAATCAGGAACTCGTAGCCAAAATGGTGTCTAACACTGAAAGTAAGTAACCTATCTAAAAGCCAAGCCATACCCAAAGTCAACCTAATGTCGAAAACAAAGATCACAGCTAAAATTGCCCAGGTGATAGACTCCAGGCATACAGGGCAATATTTCTCAGACCGAGCGATACTTCTCCCGAAGGAGGGCGATAAACCTTAACACTGTCGGGCGATAAACCTTCTAACTGCTGGGCGATACAAGTTTTGGCGCAAAGTATCGCGCGATATTTCTGGTTAAGGCAGGCGATACTGTTGTAATTTTTGACCAATTTGTGCAAAATTTCAAGTTTTAAGTGTCTGATTTCGAATTTCTTGAGTCTGAGGGTGTAATGTTGGATATCAATCACAAGTTTAACAGCAATGGGACAAGTTTGCAAACAGTAAGTGATCAAACATGTCTTCAAACACTTGAAACAAGGGCAAAAGCAACCTTGCCAAGACAAACACTTGTGATATCGAATTTGAGAAAGCACCCTATGAATGCTACCGCTTGTTTGTATGTCAAGAACGTTTACACTGGTATAGCACTTTTCAAAAACACTTCAAGCAATATCTACCTACAAGATAAGGCTCATTACTTATCAACTTAGCCCACAACTTGATGCCCCCTTGCCTCACACCAAGTGGTTTCCCACAAGAGATATTGGCTTTGTTGTGGAAGTGTTAAACAACACAACCAAAGGGACACATATGGTGAGTATCTTGAGGTGATCCGGGTTATTCCACTTGGATCAATCCTTGCACTAAGAATACAAGCAGCTGAAAAGGGTAGCTTCTAATCTATGGTTCTTAGAAAGGATTTCCGTTCACAACACCTCTCTTGCTCCTCATAAAGGACTAGGACCTCGCGGCCTCAAGAGTACCTTAAGCATTCTTACTCAATGTTTTCCTCATGGTCACAATCCCACAAGTACTTACATCAAGTGAAGACAAGTGTTATGTCTACCAAGGTTTTGTGTCCTCGATAGCCTTGAGATTATAGTGAGTTGGAATCACTCGCCACCAAGGAAAATGATGACAAGGTTGTCCCCACTTGGGTCGTTCCTCTTGATTGCTCAAGAGCAGGCCCGCTAAAGGATCCGATACTAAACAAAGAATGGATGATTTTTGTGGTTCAAGGTTTTTGATTCACCACAAGGGTGAAGAGCATACTCCCCTATCTCAAAAACTTCTCCCAAACACACCAAGCAAGATCCAATTACCCCTTTGCTTCCAAAACCTCAAGATGGGTCAAGATTTTCTGATTCACCTAAAGGTGAAGAGCATACTTCTCCTACCACCTCAAAATATTTTTCACAAAGTATTAAGTGCCTATGAAAATGAGACAACTAGTATATGCCACACTTAACAAAGAAAGTATCTAAACAAGCACTTAGTTTGGTTTTTTTAGCTTAGGGCAGCCCTGCAACAATCATTAGTAGCCCTCTTTGACATGCGTTCTTTTTGGCAAAATATTTCAAGCAAGTGCACCTACAAACACCACTTGTTAGGCAAACTCAAAATCCAACTAAGTCTAAAAGTTCAAGCCTCCTACTATCACAAGTAATCATCCAAGTCATTACAAAGTGAGTCCAAAAGTGGAGCACTTAACCCCTCAAGAAAACATGAAGTGAACCCAAAAGTGGAACACTTAACCCATCAAGCCAACATGAAGTGAGCCCAAAAGTGGAACACTTAACCCCTCAAGCTAATATGAAGTGAGCCCAAAAGTGAAACACTTAACCCTTTAAGCCAATATGAAGTGAGCCCAAAAGTGGAACACTTAACCCTTTAAGCCAATATGAAGTGAGCCCAAAAGTGGAACACTTAACCCTTTAAGCCAATATGAAGTGAGCCCAAAAGTGGAACACTTAACCCTTTAAGCAAATGTGAAATGAGTCCAAAGATGTGGAACACTCAACACTTCACATCAACCCAAAGAGAGTCCAAAAGTGGGACATTTAACGCTTCATACCAACCAAAAGAGAGTCCAAAAGTGGGACATTTAACCCTTCACATCAACCTAAAGAGAGTCCAAAAGTGGGACATTTAACCCTTCACATCAACCTAAAGAGAGTCCAAAAGTGGGACATTTAACCCTTCACATCAACCTAAAGAGAGTCCAAAAGTGGGACATTTAACCCTTCACATCAACCTAAAGAGAGTCCAAAAGTGGGACATTTAACCCTTCACATCTACTCAAAAGGAGTCCAAAAGTGGAACATTTAACACTTTGTATCAACTTAAGACAACCCACACTCTAAAAACTAATGAGATCAAGAAATGTATACAACTTTGAAATGCATTAACTATCTAACAAGCTAATATAACCAAGAAATGCATACAACTATGAAAATGAATTCTGTCTAAAAGTAGCAAAGTATATTAATTAAACTAGTTATGATCAAAATCGGAAGAAAATACTGAAATTGCAAGTCTCTGTCGGATCAGGCGATATACCAGAAAGTTCACCAGTATCACGCGATACTTCTTACAGTAGCCGGGCGATACTTCTGTAGTAGGGCGATACTTCTCCCGTGGCCAGGCGATACTTTGCCAGAGACCAGACGATAGAAGTTCCCAAAGCGTGCGATACTGTTTTATAAAGAACTATCGCGCCCAGATAGAAAGTATATCGCATGATATTTGTCAGAAGTGTCGCGTGATAATCTGAGACAGAAAACCAGAAAACGTAGATTTTTCCAAAAAAAAATTCTGAAAATGACGAAAATGCATAAAATGAAAGGACAAAGCTATCTACTCTGCCCCACGGTGGGCGCCAAAGATGTACACACTAAAATGGTGCACTTCTATGAATCCTTACATGCAAGGTTGCTCAAGAATGAGGCCTCACAAATCGATCCATAGCTCTCTATGCATGGAGTTGCAAGATTGAAAATTGCTCTCAGCTAGAGCTATGAACTCATGACCTTGCTAGTCAACCACACAATGAGAGATTCAAGTGAAGACAAGGGCAAGAGTGCCAATATCTCCAAGAATCTAAATGGGAATGCAATGCAAACTTAAAATGGGTATGCAATGTTAATCTAAATGACAAATGCAAGCTTAATCTATCAAAATGAAGTGCAAACTAATCTATGAAAGGAAACACAATAGATTTCAAACCCCCTAATTAAGCTAGGTGAGATCTATTCTATTGCATAAAAGAAATCTAATCTATGGATGCCATGAATGCAAACTATGAAAGCAAAACTACTATGAAATGCAACTAAAATGACAAGGCTTCAAAGCTTGAGTGTCTTCAAAGAGAGCTCCAAAACCTGCAGCATAACATTAGCATCAAAAACATGGTCTCTAAATGAAGAAGAGAGCTCTTCTTTTATAGGAAATGAGATTCAATGGATGGTCAAGATTAAGAGGCAAAAGAACTTAATCAACGATGGAGAAAGAAAGAAGGCTCAATCCATGTGCACAAGATTCCTCCAATAGGAAAATTAGAGTTGACTTTATGTCCATATGAGACAAAAAGTTCTTTTCTTCTTTTTATAAAATAGGAATAATGCTTTATTTGTGCAACTTAGGATAAGAGGAAAAGTGGGGCTTTTTTATTTAGTCAAAAGGGGAGGAAATATTCCTTTTAAGTAAATAAAAACTTAGGATAAAATGGTTAGCCCATAGGATAAAATCTAATATATGATCGAAATTAAGATTTGATCAAGAAATTGATAATGTTGAAAATATTGATTTTTGATAAAAATGATTCAGGGTTGATAAATCAAATAAATGGGGCCCAAAGTCTA
Organism: Chamaecyparis obtusa; assembly: GCA_027943335.1. Classification (NCBI taxonomy): domain Eukaryota; kingdom Viridiplantae; phylum Streptophyta; class Pinopsida; order Cupressales; family Cupressaceae; genus Chamaecyparis; species Chamaecyparis obtusa. The sequence goes on from BSBK01000670.1 coordinate 952,969, forward strand.
GGCGACCATTTTTGGGTGCATACAGTAGTGGCCTTTTTCCACTAGGCAAATGGCCTAGTTTGAGGAGCTCCTCTGCCTACGCCCATGTTGGGCCTCATGCTAAAATAATTAACATTGTGACCAAGCACAAACTCACCATTCAATTTTTTTATGAAATAGAAAGGGAGCTCCAAATTGCTATGGGGTGGTTAATCAAAAACCATCCACCAGCGATCCCAAAAGTGTGTACGCATTGCTTCATTTGTGCACCATTTTATTGATAATTTGGGCTTTTTGGGGTCAACTGGTAATCCGGTTTTAGGATTCACAAAAAGGGAGGCTATATCTTCTTTAGTTATATTAAGGGTCACAATCCCATCATGGTCAAGCTTGTCATCAAATTGGGTGTGCCTATCATCACGCCAATGAAGAGCAACATTATGTTGTCGTGTGAGTGTGTCAATATTTTCAACAATAGTATTTAGGGTGGAAATCATGGGACCTAATGTAGGTATATTCTGATATGTGTTTTGGAAACCTCGTATTGTGCTCAAATACTCTTGTATCGAATCTTCTAAAGATTGAGGGTTTTGAGATGGGGGATTGTTTTGGGGATTTTTTTTTGGTGTGGGAGGGTTATTTTCTTCATTGTTGTCAACCATGTCGTATTAAATTAAAAAAATATATAAATTTCAATTTGATTTCATATATTATTACAAAAATAAATACAAAACCCTATTTCAACCAAAAAAAATACATTTAGCATCAAAATGAAATAAAATAATCAAAATATACAATAAATTTACTTATTGTATATACTGTGGAGTAAAATTTGTCATTGAGAAAATCAAATATCCCAAAAAATTGAGTATCGAATATATAGAACCATTTTACAAACCAAAAAACAATGTTAGAAATGAGAAATGAGAAACACAGCCTACGGGTTTTTATTTATGCCACAGGTTTTGGGTACCCGATAATGATTGGGAACTCAAAAATTTTGGGTACCCGATAAGGCTTGTGCTTTGGTGTCAGGTTTTCCTAGGTGTACTAACACCCAAGCCTACTAAGAAGTCAACAAGTGTTTTCATGCACTTTTGGATGAGTGAAAAGTGAATATTTTTCACATCGCCGCTTTTTGGCCCCTCATAATCTTGCACATACCCTACAGTTCATATCTCTAGGACAAAATTTATTGCAATAAAAATAATAACCATTGAAAGATCTTACCTCTTTACAATCTCTTTCTATATGTCCATGCTTGCTACAAGCATAACAAGTTTTGATTTACTAGCTTACGTTCATCTTTAGATGGCTCTACTTTAGCTTTAGTGTGATTTCCAGTCTTCTTAGCTTCTGTAGATTCTTCTAGTGCTTTCATTCTGTCTCACATAGCATTGATTTGATTTTCTGTTTCATTGTATCCAATACCAGCGGTATCTCCTTTAATCTTTTGTGCATACAATTGTGACTCTATTAGATCATTACTTGTGTGCAATTTGTCAATATGATTCTTTCCTTATTTCAACTCAGATTCCACCTATTTCTTGATGTTTTCTAACTCCAAGATTTTTATGTTTTCTTGCGTCAGTTCTTCATCCAACTATTTATTTTCTTTGATCTATTCTTCATTGGCTTCCTGATTTTTAATTAGCTTTTCATCCAACTCTTCAATCTGATCCTTCAGACATGTACTTTCTTCATTCATATTTTTGAACATTTTTCCCAAATCATTTGTTGAACAATATTTCAAATCTTTTCTTAGTTTCTTGATGAATACTTGTGAGCCACTGACCTTGAATTTTAGTTCTTCAATTTCCTTTTCAGATCTACAAGGTCTTCAAGAGCTACTTCTAGATTTTTCTTTAGATATTTCACTTCTTTTGAAACCATGCTCTCCTCAAGTGGTTAAACTTCTCTTCAAAGGACCAAAGCTCTAATACCAATTGTTAGGAATGGGAACACTGAGAGGGAGGGGGTGAATCAATGTTCTATAATATTAATGTTTTTATGATTCTTGAAACTTAACCCAATTACTTAATTACTAAACTGGATATTAAAGAAAATAAAGTAAATAATCATAACACATAACACCAGATATGATTAAGGGGAAACCTTGGCCAAAGGAAAAACCCTGGTGGGAATTAATACCCGCTAATAATTGTACTTATGTATTATGAACCTGTTAATGTTTCTTTTCCCTGTTAGGAGTAGTCTTTACAATGCTGAGTACAATGAGCTGGTCAAAGGTCAGACCCTATTTTGAGTCTTGAAGTAACAAACCCTGTTAGGGGTGGAAGGCTCACTGCTAGAGCTCATTTCTCAATAGAGAAGGCTACAACCTCCTGGTTATCAAATACCCTACAAGGGTAAATTATTTCTATGACACTGCTATCTAATCACTTCCTTTTGTGCGTTGATGCTTTAACCTCGTGTAAATCTTTATAACATTGCTTTAACCTTGTGTAAATCTTTATAACATTCTTACTGCTCTTCGCATACTTCTCATCTATATCAACTTCTATCTCCATCTCATACTCAAATACAAAAGAACATGTCACTTGTATACATGTTGAATAGACACAACCAAAACTAACTACTAGGTTGTCCTATAACCTTTTACATACAATGCTTTCAAATGAATTGGCTCAAGCGTGTTTACATACATTGATATTAAAAATTCTATAACATAAATACAATAGGAACATTTAAAAAACTAAATAATACTCGCTAATCAAATTCTTTCCTATCGATTGTATGCTTTGTTCTATTCTACCACTCATTATCTATGTCACTTCAACTCACTCTAACTTCTTCATATAGTCACATTTGACCATGTGTGCTTAACCATAGCTTACCAACATACTCAAAAGCTTATCTTGAAGGGTGCATATCAAAACTTGATCATACACATGTGCACTGATGCTCTGTTCATCAGGTACTTAACTCTCTTCTCCGTCTTCCATACTTAGCCAATTTCTAATCTTCTAAGTTAGTGCACTGACACCAAAACTTCATATGACTTTGTCGCCATAATGACAACACTAAACTTAGTCACATACACTAGTATAGTCAACTTTCCAACATTATTGTGGATATAATTTCTTTTTACATTGATTTGGATTTTCACATCATTTGTTTCCATCAATTCCACGGGGGGAGATTGTTGAATATTTCATGCACATATGTGCCACCATTAATGATTTGTCATTGATTGATGCAGGAGCATCCTGGGTGTAAGAGCAATCTTGCATCACCCAAAAATATTTCTGTTTTTATATTCAATAAGGGCTATCTTGTGCAGAGCTGCTATTTATGGAAAGTTACTATTTATTTGGTAATTTTCGTCTGTGCTCAGAATGATCTGATTTCTTTCTTGGAGGTTCATTTTGGTCATATAAGTCTGCCAGTAAAGTTTCATTGCCAGATCAGGTGTATATTGGAAGATATTGAAGATTTTTGGTATTGGCAGCAGGGTACAGAAACTTCGGACTCAGTTTTGAAGGCTTTAGAGGCCCCGGATGAGGTCGAAAATTTGGGCGACAAGCACTTGCGCTAGTCAAGCCTGTAGAGTGCTTCGTGGCATTTCCGAAATGGGGTTATAATAGCCGATCGGGTCAACTAGTGATGACTTATAGTCTTCGGAAGTTGGGCCACCTGAAATGGCGGAAAATAATTTTTCTTCAAAATTTCTGTTCGGGTTTCAAAGGTTATCTTGAGCCAACTACGATGTAATAAAATGTAAAATAAAATAATTCTAAGTTTGGTCGGCCTTATTGGCTAAAATTCTGGAACCTTCCCAGGCGGTGGAAAATTGCCTATATAAGGAAGGTTGTATTATTGTCTTAGGCAGTTCAGAATAGTTCTGGGTAGTAGATCTGGGTAATAATTCGAGGCTTTGTCCTATGGAATATTGTAAGGGAATGCCCATGTGGCTTTGCGTATTGTAATTCTGAAAGTTTGTAATTCCACATTTGTGGAGATAATAAGAAGCCAATTTTCTGTTATTGCATATTGTTGTTATTTCTCTGTTTATGTTATGTGTTTGTGGTATTAAGGGGAGCACCCTTCATCATTGATTTCAATATATTTATTTGTTTTTGATAGTTTCCTAGTTTGTTTAGTTTGAATTATTTGTTTGGTATGTATAGTGTATTTGATATAAGTTTTTGTGAAGCTGTAGAGGTGTTGAGGAATGTTTGTAATTTATTATGTTCAACTTGAAGTATTTTTATTTATGATTTAAGGAATTTATGGTTTATTTATCAGAGGAAAATGTTCTAGTTACTTCAATCAAAATAATGTTGTAGTTTTTGGATTGGTGAGGAATGGTTATGCAATATCTTTGGTTGCTAACTTGGTGGTGAGTTAAGGACATGGATGTCTATCCTCAGATTAGATGGTTCTTGATTTGGATGATAGAAAGCTATTTTTATTTAGTGATAGTGGTTGATGTTTAGTGTTACAAATGAACAGTGTAGATATAGCTGTCGATTCCGAGATAGAGATGTTTGTGTTGTTGTGATAATTCATGTTACTTGTTGATGTTTTTGCATCATTTTCTATTCATATTGGTGGATTACATTGGGTTATGTGATTAAATTCGGTGGTTTTATTGTGGTGTGTTCATGTTCTTGGTTGACTTTGTGAGTTAACATATTTGGAAGATTTATGGAGTGAGGTGGATCGTAGAATGTTTGTGGATGGAGATTTGGGTCCTAGTTATGTCTTAGGAAAAATGTATTGGATTGCTTTGAGTATTGTGTATTACTCTTTGTATTTTTATGTAATTAGGTTCCTAAACAACCTTGTTGTAATATGTTCATGTAATGTATTTGAGACGAAATCATTATTTATTATGAAGGTATGGAAATAGAATGATATATCAATGGTTATTTGAAGAGGTATGAGTGGAATCTAAAAGAAAGTAAAAAAAAGGTTTACTTCATTAGAGCTATATTGGCATATCAGAGATGCTATTATTCGGTTCATAATTTAATGTATTATTGTCTAAAGTGGATTTTTGTCCACCTTGGGTTGTTTCCCTTATTGTAATCACTGGGTTATTGCCCTTAGGGTTGTTTTCATCATTTTAATTTTAGTGAGCTCGAGGAAGTGAGTCTGAATACATGTAAATTTCCCACTATACATTCAATAGGTTTATATGTTCTAGTACATCATCTAGTGGGTTTGAACTCCACTATGGTTTTTCTCTTAATTGGGTTTCCACATAAAAATTTAGGTGTTATGTATTCTTGTGATGATAGTTCAATTCTTTAATGTTCATCTTTAATCATCTAAGTAAGGAAGTTCATAATTGGATAATTTTTAGTTTTGACATTACTATTTTGGACATGACTAATTCACCCCACAGCCCCCCCCACCACTCTCAATTGTGTGTGCTACCTTATTTGTGTTAGATTTAAGATGAACAATTCTATGAAAAAAGGGTATATAAAATGGTACAAATGTAACAAATTTGAACACATGGTGAAGCAGTGTAGATTGAGGACAAACCAAGAAAACTTCATGTATGGGAAATATAATGTGACATGTTTCAAATGAAACAATCCAGATCATATTGCTATGCTTTGTAGATTCAATAATGCAAACATGAATATGAGTGGTTCAATAGAGAGGAAAAATGATGAGGGAAAGCAAAAGGTTGATGTTGAAAAAGATAAGAAACATATGAATGTGACATGGGTAAGAAAAGGAGAAATTGATTCTAGTGGAGGGATTGCATCGAGATCTAGTCTAGAAATTTTACCATAAAATTGAAATAGTTCTCTAACCTAAAGGGGATTTTGCATGAAAAATATTTATAATCCCCTAATTTGAATGAATCAATGAATTTGATCAATATATTCAAATTCTAGATCAAGATGGAATTATCTCCAATGGTATATGAACATATTTGGAAGGAACGTAGATGTAATCATGATTAACAATTTGAAGGTAGAAAAAAACTTAGAGTATGATGCATTAATTATACTTCACTTTTTTGTATGCAATTATTTAAAAGGGTAGTTTTAGCTTCATTATTCACATCTACCTAGAGAGAGTGATTACAGAGCATCAACAGGAAATTTGATAGAGATTGAAGATGGTTTACTGAGATCTTGATTCGAAACCCATACATTGATGGTAAAGGTATATTATTTATTCATTGTGCATCTTGATATTTTGAGCATATAATCATGGATACAACTTTTATTGTAGATATTAAGGTTTGACCTAGGCCTAAGGTTAAGAAGCATCTATATAAATCCATTGTGCATGAGCCAGATGATTGTTTTTCTATGGTTCCATATGATATCTTACATGTTCAAGATAGTACAACATATATACATTTCAACCTTGAAAACCTAGGGCATAATATAATTATAAACTATACAAAGACTTATCAATGAATTCTCATTTTAAGGATGAATATAAGGCTTTGGAAAAAAGGAAGATAGCTCAGGTTATGATTTTTCCATCTTTTGATTAGCCAAAATATATTAGTTTTTTACTTAACATAATTCATGATTAGTTTTTTGGGCTGGACAAACCTTATAAAATTACTAAGGAAATATTGGAGATAGTGATTGGTTTTAATGCTAGTAGTGAGGCACCTTCCCTAAAGTCAATTAAGAATGGCTTTGTTAGGTCTTAAACTTGTATGGTCAAACTTAGCAAAGTATGGACTTGATGTTTTAGTGAAAAGGGCCCTAAGTTTGCAAGAAAATCCTAATTGATGAGGATTGGATAAGATCCTCCTTCTTTGAGCTCCACAGTACTTAGGCGGGTATTGCCTATAAATGGGTTACTCTATCTCAAGTAAGCTTGTGATTTGTGGATTAAGTCTTCACTGCTATGTCGTTAATCCTCTGAATTGGTTCAATAGTTCATTATCACTCTACAAATAGTCCATAATATCCTAAGGCAAAGTATGATAATGGAAACTATGAATCTACAAGCATAATATAGTGGTGTTAAGATGTTTATTCTTCTTTTTGTGAGTATATCTCAAGGAAGAATAACCTTTTGATTCTCTCTTCAAGGAATCAACAATCTTGAATTATATCACTTGGATATAATCCTTACACGATTTGCATGAACTGAAAACTTGAAAAATACTGGTAGTGATTTGAATGATTTTGGGATTATAATGTTTGAATCACTTCTCTCAACACAAAGATAGGAGAATACAGGCCAGTGCCATGATCAGTGGGCAATAGAGTCAGAGAATAAAATGAATGCAATGGTGTCCTAAATTGATCTCTTGACATAAACACAAATATCAAAAATCTTTACTACTTATTAGAATCCTTCATATAAATTCCATGAACACATGTTCCACTTTGAGCAATATTTAATCTAACCCTAGGCTAGAACTCAAAGCAACAACACATACATATAAACCTTATGAAAAGATTTAAAGATTCACAACATAAAACAAAGGAGAGATAAAAGATCTGATGTTTTTATTAAGTATAACCTTTCACCATATGCATACAACACACCCTGAATCTTAAGCTTGCATGATAATAGCAGCACACTATATTTCTTCTCTATTGTTTGATCAAAATAATACAAAAATTACAATCCTTGACAGAGTGCTAGGGTTTCAATAAATTTTATCTTTTCAACTCCTAAACTCTCAATCCCCTAGAATGATAATGAAAAAATCCCTTTATACAAGGGGATGCAACAAGCTACCGATCATTCTAGGGTTTACAAAAATATCCTTACAACAACCTCATAGGGTTCACAATAACTACATCACTAAAATAGATGAGATATTTTGTATGAGCTGCCTTGATTTTTTGAATCTTCAATGCTATCCTCAGCTCTCTTTATTAACAAATTTTATCTTAATAGCTTTTTGTCTTCCCTGATATTTTCCTAGCATGAGATCACAAGGAACAAATCAAATTACAATAGTTCATGCCATCTACATCCTTCTCCAATTTCAAACATCCTAGAGAAATTAAATCTTGGCCACCTTTTACCTTTTGCAACTGACTGGTTCAAACCCCCGTGTAAAACCCTACAAAAAATTTGAATTTAAATAAAAATGGTAACCATCTGAAGTTGAAAATGTGATTGTTGATCAAAAACATTCCTGACAGATCAGGCAGCTCACAAAATCCCACAACAGTAAACAAATCCTTCAAAAAGTCTTCTGCCACATTTTAAAACTCTCGACCAATTAGAAACCCACACATCAGCGATGAAATGGCACCATGTAACACATTGGACCCATGCCGCATAAGCCTGTTGATCAGACATCGATCTTATAATCTTATAGCTCTGACATAGCTCTATGCAAACTCACACCATCTATTAGATCATCTATACCGTGACCCCACTAAAACTTTTAGGCCCACCCTCCAAATCCTCATCAACCTCTAGCTCAACTTGTCAAAAGACAACACATCATCTATGAATCAGAAAATGCTTTGACAACCTTGGGCCCACCTTAAAAATCAATGGTTGTCTTAAGTTCGCATAGAGAAAAAAGATTCTATCAGAACTTAAGACAACTGTTAGATCAACCTTTATCTCTACTCTGACAGATCCTCTGACATGATACAAGATCTATGGTCAGTCTTAAAACCTTATAACCCAAAAGATTCCACCAAGTCTTACACCCATCATTGATTTAATTCCTCTCTACCACTTGTTGAATCTGGACCCACTGACAAGTCCTACCTGTCAGTCACTCATTCATTGTTAACTACCCTGTCAGTCTAACACTACTGACATGTCTTTCTATAAGATCAATGGCCATCTAAAATTTGCATAGAGCTAAAAGATTCTACCAGATCACCACTGATTTAGAATATTACCCTGTTCTGCAAAACCTCTGACACAGTATCAAATCAACGGCTGGTCTTAAAGCCTCATGTATCAAAAAATACCCTTCAAGTTATATGCCGGTTGTCGATACTCTGCCATTGTCAGAACCATTGAACCTCTGAAATCCTTGGCCCCACTGACAACACGCCGAGTCATTAATACGTGGACCAATGAGAAAGTGTTGGCTATGCACACCTGGCATGTGGACCCATTCATTTGAAAACCTTCACTGCAGAAGAGAATCAATAGTTGGCGTAAGATTGCATACCTTTGACACACTCCATAAGATCTTACAGCCACCATTGGATTAAGATGGTGTTAGAGACGGGCCTAGGAAAGAAAAAGGTTGAAATATTTAGAAATTATTAAGGCACAGGACTTAGGAAAAATTAAAACTGCTAGGTGCATAAAAATATAAAGCACATGCATTATAATGTTTTAAGTGATTCAAAAAGGTAACACAAAAATAAAATAGGGCATGGGGTTTTCCTTTCAAATGGCTAGATTTATGAAATTTTGAACCTAAGGTTTGTGCTAGAAAATGGGAAAAACATTGTAGAGGCCAAGAAAATTAGCATGGAGCCATGGAAAGTTTTTGCATGTGCCAATAGTGGCTCTTTCTAAGGATGGTCAAATGCTAATTTGGACAAGAATCAAAGAATCTCCTGGTACAGTAGACCAGAAATAAAACTTTCACATAAAACAGGGAATTATATACATAAACTTACAACCAAACCTATATAGAAACTCAAAGACTTCAGAAAAATAGAACTTCAAGAATCGACCATGCACTAGCAACTCTAGAAAATCCCCTGTTAAATTCTTCAAAATATAAGAGTTTGGCCCCCAATTTTCTTCAATGATATATGGGCCTAACCAAATGGGATCAAATTTCCCATGTTTTCCTTTGTCTTCTAATCTGGCATTCCACATCAAGACCATGTCACCACTGACAAAATTTCTCTGATTAGTCCTCTTATCATATAAGATTTTGCACTAGGCCTGCATCTTCTTATTTCTGTCATGTGCATCATTTCTTAACTCATTGAGTTGAATAAGGTCATTCATTCTGATTGTCATATCTTCTTCCACATTATTATCATATGTCTGAATGAACCAGTACATTTGTAGCAAATTATTCTGGGGTAACCTTGCATTAATTCCATACGCTAAGTCAAAAGGGGCACACCTTATTGCTTTCTTAACTGTAACCCTGTCAACCCACAAGGCTTGCAATAATTTAGAATCCTAGGCCTTCTTTTTTTTATCCAAAACTCTCTTCAGAATCTTAATTAAACTTTTATTGCTAGATTCTGCCTAACCATTACCTTGTGGATGATAAGCAGAAGAATAAGAAATTTTAATACCATTGTGTCTGCAGAAGTCAACAAACTCCTTTGACCTAAAACACAATGCATTATCAACCACCATAGTCTTTGGACAACCAAATCTTGTCAAAATATTCTACATCATAAAATATGTTACCACCTTACTAGTTGCTCTTCTAGTAGGGACTGCCTCAACCCACTTAGTAAAATAGTCATTTGCTACTAAGATATAAGAATGTCCACCACTGGACTTATTAGGGATCTCACCAATGAAATCCACACCCCATTTCTGGAAAGGAGCTTGAACAGAAACTAGTTTAAGAGGGAGATTCCCCTTAAACTTTAATTTCCCTGCAAATCTTTGATAAGGATCACACTTTTTAACAAACTGGTGAGAATCTTTAAAAAGTCAAGGCCACCAAAAACCTACCCTGATAATCTTGTGGGTTGTTGTCTTTTCCATATAATGTCCTCCGCAAACTCCATTATGCATTTCATTCATCAAAAGTTCTTCCTTTTCTTGATCTACACATCTAAGCAAAACACCTTCATTACCTCTCCACCATAATTCACCACTTATAATTGCATATCTTAATGAGTGGAGTTTAACAATTTTTTTATTTTCATCCCATTCAGGAGGTAAGACCATAGTTTGTAGATATTTGACAATATCCTTGTACTAGTCACAACAATCCATATTACATATATAAGGCCTTTGATCTTCCTCCAAAGTATTTATCTGATTTGCATTTAGATTACTTTGGGCCATCAACTTTGCTAGGCCTAAACCTCTTACCAATTTTGTAATGTGGATGTTAATGTTAAATTCTTGAATTTTATTAATCCATCTACATCTTCCTGAAACCTCTTGTTGGACCAAGATATCTTTGACTGTAGCACTTGGAACATAAGCAACCACTATGGCTCCCACTAGATAACATCTAATGTTTTAATAGCCTTTACCAAGGCATAAGCTTGTTTCTCAATAATATCATAATTCAATTCTACTGCTTGTAAAGTTTTACTAAAAAAAGAAATAGGTTGTTCAAAACCATCAACATTCTTTTGTATTAATACTGTAGCAACAGTATGGGTAGATGCAAAAGAAAAAATTTGCATGGGTTTGCTGTAATCCAGTGTCTTCAAGACTGGGGCATGTTTTATGGCCTTCTTAATGTCATTGAAAGCTTGTACTACTTCAGTATTCCACTCAACCTTTGCTCCCTTTTTCAACATCTTTGATATGGGAATACTGATTTCTGCAAAGTTTGTAATAAATCTTCTGAGAAAATTCACCTATCCTAGGAAAGATTGAACTCCTTTGACATTATTTGGTAGGGTGAGCTTATCAATTGCCTCCACTCTTTCAGGATCTATCCTCACCCCATCCTTAGAAACAATATGCCCTAAAAGTTTCCCTTCTATCACACCAAACGCACATTTCTTTGGGTTCAATGAAACCCCATACTCTAATGCCCTGATAAAAATCTTCTCCAAGTGTTGACAATGTTGTTCTTCTTTGGCTAAAAAAGTTTTCAAATCATCCTGATACACCACCATAAACTTGTCAATGAAATTTTCAAAGGCTACATCCATAGCCCTTTGAAAAGTGGCACCAACATTAATCAATCCAAATGGCATTCTCACATAAACATATGTTCCCCATGGAGTTGTAAATGCAGTTTTGAATTGTTCTGTGTCTTTAACCATAACTTGATTGTAACCAAAAAAACCATCCATTATGGACATCAATTCCAATCAAGTGACCTTTTGTAACATATTCTCCATGTTAGGTAACCCATAATTGTCCTTCAAAGAATTTATGTTAAGATTCCTGAAATCTACACATAACCTGATATCACCATTCTTCTTTCTAGTAGGTACCAAATTTCAAACCCAAGTGGAATGCCTAATTGGGTTAATTATTCTAGCATCCATCATCTTCTTGAGTTCATTCTACATTTTAGGTGCTAAAGTAGGATTAACAGGTCTCAAATTTTGTCTAAAAGGTTTTGTACCTTCTTTAAGTGGGATCTCATGTTGGAAAAGGTCCTCTCTATAAGCTTTAAGGTCTTCATAAGACCAGGAAAAAACATGCCTGAATTTTTTGAGAAGGTCAACCAAAGTTTTTCTAATTTTTGGAGAGAGAGACCTGCCTATGTAAACTTTCTTGGGGGCTATCTCAGTACCCAAATTTATCTCTTCATGCTCATTGACTTTATTAGTATTGGAAAAGAAAACCTTGTCTTTATTGTCAATTTTCCTTTCAAGGGCAACCAATCCTTTTCGAATCTTATTAGATCTCAATTGTAGAATTTATTTTCCAAAAATGACATCTTTACCATTCACTATATCAACATAAGCACTGAAATCCATTTCTTTGTCACTAAAGTGAGATTCACAATGGAGAAACCTCAATATGTCTTGGTCATCAGAAAAAATTTGCAAATTATCTAAATTGTCAGGAACATAAGGCCTAGCTTGTATCTCTATTTTAGAAACATCTGCAAATGTTACATCTTCTGGTTTAAGGGCTGTATTAGCCAATAAATCTACCATCCTATTCTGACTTCTTTCCATTCAATAAATATTAAAAGCATTAAAGCTTTCAATCTCATCCCATACTGCATTCCTATACTATTTCAACTTCTAATTTTGTGAGGCATACTTTGATCTAATTTGGGATATGACTAACTCAGAGTCACCTATTACTTTAAAACATTTTATGCCATGTCTTGATGCTAATCTCAAACCAATTAATAGAGCCTCATACTTTGCAACATTATTTGTGCATGAAAATAACAAGGAAAAGGAGAATTTAAAAGTTTTACCATTTGGAGATATGAGCAATATTCCAGCTCCAAATCCTTCTTTGCTACTTGCTCCATCAAAATACATAGTCCAAATAATGTCAAGATCAATCCATCCCTCTTGGCCTTCTAATTTGTGGGAAGGCTTAGCACCTTCCTCTACTTCTTTATCTTGGAATTTGAAGGTATTAATGTCAGTATCAAGAAAATAGTTCATGGTGTTTTCCTCCTCTTCTTCTTCAACCATATGAGGAGTTTTGGATTCCCTAATGATCTTGATATTTTATCCCTCCAAATTGAATGTGGAAAATGATAAGTCACATTGTATGCTGCCTCCCATAGAAGCACTCCACCTTCTTAATAGTAACATCCCATACACCACTAAGACACTCATAGTCAACTATTTATTGGGATATACAGCCAATCTGTAAGGCAAAGCCTTAATAGTACCAACAACTGGTACTTCTCTTGAATCCATGGCTTGACACCTACCATGAGGTGTGTCCACTTTTAATCCTAAGGATTTCATAATCTCAGTGGGCATAATAGTATTTGATGCTCCAAAATCAATCATGCAATTTTTTAGCAACTTTTTATTTATTTGCAGAGTCAAGAAAAATGGATCAACTATTCCTACTATAGTACTAACAACAGTTGTGTCCAAATAAATTTGAGGAATTTTAGAAACAATCTCCTCACTACAATTTTCATCTTCATCATTCAAAGTTTCTATCTGTCTCTCAGTTTTTTCTACCTTTTGAGGATCCATATGTTCTACACCATTTACCCTATTTAGGGCCTTTTCCTTATGCTCTTCTATTCTCATCATTTCAAGCAAAGGAAATTTGATAGTAATCTAAGATAAAAACTTACTCATGTCAATTGGAACATATTTTAAATTAGATACATTAGGTTTTGCAATTGCAATCTCTTTATCAACATCTTGTGTAGATGTATCTACAGGTTTCTTAATTTGGACCTCATTCTCTTTCTGCAACATTGGGACAACTTCTTCCTTAGGCTTAGATTTCACCTTGTACATAATGTTTGGTTTAGCATTTTTCTTAATTTTAGCCTTATCAACAGGATTTGCATCCTTATTTTTATCTTGTAACACTTTCACATCCTTGTCTATTTTCTTGATGAAGATTCCAGCTGGCTTCTGACTTGAATCACCAACAACTCTATTTCTCAAGTTGTAATTTCCTTTCACCTAAGTGACTAAATTGGCTATTATCAAGGCAATCTCTTCATTAGATGGCCTCCTTAAAGTATTTATTTTCTCATTCTTTTGAACATTATACTGGATGTTATCAGGCTCACTATCTTCATCATCTGAAAAAACTTGTTGATGATATGATTCATTTCTAGTTTGGGAATTAAGAACATCTTGATTTTCATCTTCTTCAGTAGAGTCTACTTCACTTAGAACATGAGAAGAAAACATCCCACATCCCTGGTCATCATAAGGTTGTTCCTTATCAGACTCTTGCTCTTCATGTATAGAGACACCTTGAGATATGGCACAATAATTTGGATCATGTGGTGACTAGAAAGCAATAAACCAAAGGACTTCCTCAACCATATTGATTGAATTTCTTTATAATGGATCAGGGGTCCTATCATTTGTCTTATCCTTCCTCTTAGGGGAAAAATGTTTCCCATCTTTCCACTGGGTATTGTATGGGAAGTTTTGCATCATTGGTGCCTTATTGAAGTTATTGAAAGGAGGCTTGTGTCCCCCTGCAGCTCTATTATTTTTGTTTTCACCAAGCTTTAGATCTTTGATTGCTCTTAAAATCTACTTTAGGCTTTCATCATCCTTAGGCTTCATATTTGTAGGTTTTCCTAAATCCTTTCTATTCAACAAAGGAGATTGATTATCTTCTCTCCTTCCCAATTTCCCTGAAATCCTTCTGTTACTTTCTATGTTCATGGCTAGTTTGTAAGCCTCAACAAGACTCCTTGGATTTTTGTCTCTCAAAAGATAGCCCATCTTAGAGTCAAAAGCATTTAAGTATGTGACAAGACACACTCTTTCATCCAACCTAATGACTTGCAATAATTTATGCATGGCCTTTTGAAATCTAGCATTAAATTCAACAATATCCTCATTGAAGTTCTTCTTTATATTATTGAATTCATTCAACATAAAACCTTCATGTGTTTTATCACCATATTGTTCTTTGAAACAATTCCTAAGTTGATCCCATGAACCTACGCTACCATGTGGCAAGGCCCTAAACCAGTCTCTTGAATCTTCTGTTAAAGACTGCACAAATAATTTCATGATAACATCATTTGGTGCAATATTATAATCATCAATTACATCAATAAATTTCTTTAAATGCTCCTCACAAGTTACAACATTACTTCCTATAAATTTAGGAAGTTTCTTTCTGATTTCTTTAGTGATAGGATTTGGATAACCAGGGATACTAGTGAAAACCAACTGTTTACACCTTTCATGAAGAATCCCTGTATTGAAATTACCAGTACCCTGAGATGTGGATGCATTAGTATTTGTGGTGGAAACAATTTTGAATCCACCTGGTGGAGGTACACTTGTTGTTTGATTTGTTAAGTTTGCAGTAGTCGCCCCTTGTGTCATAGTAGAACTAGCAAAATTTGTAGGCCCTGCAGACCTCCTAAGAAAATCAATCTTCTTTCTCATCTCTAATGTCGCAGCTTCTAATTCTGCCTTTTCAAGCTCTTTAGCTAATAATTCTTGTTCTTTCTTTTCTTTCTCAAGGTTTGCTTCCAACTTCAAAGCTTGATCTATAGGAATTTTAGGGACTTCGGGCTCTTTGATTGAAATACCTTTCTCTTTTTGTTTTCCCTTATCTTTTGGAATTCTTGTTTCAAAAGTTTGTTGCACTACAGGTTGTTCTTTTATCTGTTTAGGGATAGGAACATAATTTATAGCCTCTAAGTTTAATAACTATCTCCTTAATTGATCAACTTCCATCATAGCTTGTCTAATCTTTTCCTCTTTTTCCTTTTCTCTTTTCTACCTAACAGTTTCTTGTTCACGAATTCTTCTCCTTAATTCATATATTTCTTTAGATATTTCCTCAAAATCAGGCAAAGTTATATCAAATTCAATCTGGTGTGCTTGAGGGTCTTTTTGTTGATCTTGTGATTCATGAAGACCTTGGGGGAATGATGAACCAAGGGTGAAAGGGGAAAGAAAGTCTTGACCACTTCTACTTTTACTTCTAGATCTTCCCTCCCTTCCCTACTGTCTATTAGGATTCATCCTCCTATTTTGGGGTGGTCTTTCACCCTCTCTTTCTGTGGGGGAATAATAATCTTCATACTGATTCAAACCTAAATCAACTGCTTCCTCATATTCTGAGGCATTTCCTTCCTGACTTGGGAGAACAACAGTTTGCTATCTTGAATTTTCCTTTTGTTTCCAAGTAAAAGACATATCATCAGTATCTTTTTCTCTTCTACCCTAGCCTTTTCTAGATGTGGTAGGAAGTCCACCCTGCAAACTTTCCTCTAGGTGTTCCCTACTATAAGACCTTGTATTTATGAAACTCATAGTAATACTTTATAAAGCACTAGTACAAAGATGTTTGAGAGAGTCGCCACTCACAATTTGGTGAGAAAATTTGAAACTTATTAACATTTACTCTTATACTTTTCAATGCAAACCATTGGATATGATAAACAATCAGGCCAAGAGTCTAGCTCTACTCATACTTGCATTGTTTATAGTTGATTTATAACACTAGAGATATCAATAAATTGAAATAGGCAAGTCAGGAGTCTAGCTCAACATGAAACTTGCACTATTTGTTCTTGACTATAACTTCTCTATTCCCCAGCAGAGTCACCAATTTGTTAGGTCTTAAACTTGTATGGTCAAACTTAGCAAAGTATGGACTTGATGTTTTAGTGAAAAGGGCCCTAAGTTTACAAGAAAAGCCTAATTGATGAAGATTGGATAAGATCATCCTTCTTCTTTGAGCTCCACAGTACTCAGGTGGGTATTGCCTATAAATGGGTTACTCTATCTCAAGTAAGCTTGTGATTTGTGGATTAAGTCTTCACTGCTATGCCCTTAATCCTTTGAATTGGTTCAATAGTTCATTATCACTCTTCAAACAATCCATAATATCCTAAGGAAAAGTATGGTAATAAAAACTATGAATCTGCAAGCATAATACAGTGGTGTTAAGATGTTCATTCTTCAATTTGTGAGTATATCTCAAGGAAGAATAACCTTTTGATTCTCTCTTCAAGGAATCAACAATCTTGAATTATATCACTTGGATATAATCCTTACACAATTTGCATGAACTGAAAACTTGAAAAATACTAGTAGCTATTTGAATGATTTTGGGATTATAATGTTTGAATCACTTCTCTCAACACAAAGATAGGAGAATACAGGCCAATGCCTTGATCATTGGGCAATAGAGTCAAAGAATAAAATGAATGCAATGGTGTCCTAAATTGGTCTCTTGACATAAACACAAATATCAGAACTCTTTACTACTTATGAGAATCCTTCATATAAATTCCATGAACACATGTTCCACTTTAAGCAATATTTAATCTAACCCTAGGCTGGAACTCAAAGAAAAAACACATACATATAAACCTTATGAAAAGATTTAAAGATTCATAGCATAAAATGAAGGAGAGATAAAAGATCTAAGGTTTGTATTAACTATAACCTTTCACCACATGCATACAATACACCCTGAATGTCAAGCTTGCATGATAATAGCAGCACACTGTATTTCTTCTTTATTGTTTGATCAAAATAATACAAAAATTGCAATCCTTGATAGAGTGCTAGGGTTTCAGAAATTTTTATCTTTTCAACTCCTAAACTCTCAGTCCCCTAGAATGATCATGAAAAATAACTTTATACAAGGGGATGCAACAAGCTACCGATCATTCTAGGGTTTACAAAAATATCCTCACAACAATCTCACTAGGTTCACAATAACTACATCACTAAAACAGATGAGATATTTTGTATGAGCTGCCTTGATTTTTTGAATCTTCAATGCTATCCTCAGCTTTCTTTTTTAACAAATTTTATCTTAATATCTTGTTGTCCACCCTGATATTTTCCTGGCATGAGATCACAAGGAACAAATCAAATTACAACAATTCATGCCATCTACATCCTTCTCCAACTATAAATGTCCCAGAGAATTTAATTCTTGGCCACCTTTTACCTTTTGCGACCGACTGGTTCAAACCCCAATGTAAAACCTTGCAGGAAATTTGAATTTAAATAAAAACAGTAACCAGCTGAAGTTTAAAACGTGACTGTTGATCAAAAACATTCCTGATAGATCGGGCAGCTCACAAAATCCCACAATATTCAACAAATCCTTCAAAAAGTCTTCTGCCACCTTTTAAAACTCTCAACCAATCAGAAACCTACACATCAGTGATGAAATGGCACCACATAACACATTGGACCCACACCGCATAATCCTGTTGATTAGACGATGATCTTATAATCTTATAGCTCTGACACAGCTCTATGCGAACTTACACCATCCATTGGATTGTCTATACCATGACCCCACTGAAACTTTCGGGCCCACTCTCCAAATCCTCGTCAACCTCCAGCTCAACCAGTCAAAACATAACACATCAGCTATGAATAAGAAAATGCTTTGACAACCCTGTGCCCGCCTTAAAATCAATGGTTTTCTTAAGTTCGCATAGAGCAAAAAGATTCTATCAGAACTTAAGACAATCATTAGATCAACCTTTATCTCCACTTTGATAGATCCTCTAACATGATACAAGATCTACGATCAGTCTTAAAACCTTATAACCCAAAAGATTCCACTAGGTCTTACACCCAGCGTTAATTTAATTCCTCTCAATTGCTTGTTGAATTTGGCCCCACTGACAAGTCCTACCTGTCAGTCACTCATTCGTTGTTAACTACCCTGTCATTCTAACACTGTCAACATGTCTTTCTACAAGATCAATGACCATCTAAAATTTGCATAGACCTAAAAGATTCTACTAGATCATATGCTCACTGTTGATTTAGAATCTTACCCTATTATGCAAAACCTCTAACACAGTATCAAATCAACGACTGGTCTTAAAGCCTCATGTGTCAGAAAAAGCCCTTCAAGTTATACGTCGGTTGTCGATGCTCTACCATTGTTAGAACCACTGAACCTCTGAAATCCTTGGCCCAGTGAGAACACGTTGAGTCATTAATACATGGACCAATGAGAAAGTGCTGACTATGCACACCTGGCATGTGGACCCATTCATTTGAAAACCTTCACCACAGAAGAGAATCAATGGCTGGCATAAGATCGCATACCTCTGACACACTCCATAAGATCTTATGCCCACCATTGGATTAAGATGGTGTCAAAGCCGGGCCCAGGAAAGAAAAAGGTTGAAACATTTAGAAAATATTAAGGCGCGAGACTTAGGAAAAATTAAAACTGCCAAGCGCATAAAACTATAAAGCACATGTGTTATAAGGTTTTAAGTGATTCAAAAAGGTAATGAAAAAAAAGAATAGGGCCTATGGTTTTCCTTTCAAATGGCTAGATTTATGAAATTTTGAACCTGAGGTTTGTGCTAGAAAATGGGAAAAACACTATAGAGGCCAGGAATATTAGCATGGAGCCATGTAAATTTTTTGCATGTGCCAACAAGCTTCATGAATGAGTTGACTATTTCACAATGGGATAGATGTTCTTTGACTTTTAACAACATTAGACAACAAAATGTTATGTTTTCATCTATGGATTTGGGCTATAAGTTATTTCATTCCAGCAGAGGGAACTTCATTTCAAGAAAATCATCCATACTGCATATAGAATGGTCAAAGAGGATGGTAATTATGACATCTATGAGGCCTTAAGTGTTTATCTCTTAGAGAACTTGGAAAAGATAAAGGAATAAAATATGCATTCAAGCATGGTTCATTGATATACATTTTCTTTTATTCCATGATCTACTTTCCTAGACTTAGAGACATTTAGTGGAAGAAAGACAATATAGTAGCCATTTAGAGTAGAGAATATTACTTTATGCTTTATTGAAAGACTACAAGGACTACAATTTTGGGATAGCTCAAATATTTTAAAGAAGACATGCATCTAAGTTATAGAATTCCTAAGGATATTGTTGAGAAGTATAAGGACTCTATTTTTTTTTATGGTTGAGACTGATGACTACTTGATGGAAGTAGTTGAACAAAAAGCTTCTTGGATTATGCCTATGGGACATGAAGTGTATCCTATTGCACTTGAGACTCATGTCAAATATTTCCTTGACAAACCAATTGATCCTAATGAAGAAAGGTTTGGTACATATAAGAAAAAGAGCCTAAAATTTCATATGCAGGTTAACAGACCTACAAGAGGTAGAAGAATAAAAAGAGAAGTTGAGTTAATGGGGGAAAGATTTGGATTCACAAAGTAAAAGATGGAAAAAGAAATAAATAAGTTTGAAGAAGAAAAAGGGAAGAAGGAAATTGAGGAAGGTCCTATTGATGTTGATGTTGATGCACCATCACCAAGCACCAAACCTAATGCATCTTCATCTAATGAAACAAAAAGAAGAATGTTAGCTCAAAAATTAGTTAGTCAACCTACATAGAAGAGGCCTACTAATACTACAAAGAGAAAAAATACACCTAAGACCCCTACATCAAAGGTAGCTTCATGTAAATCAATAAAATCAAAAGAGAAATAAAAACTTGAAAGAAAAAGGGTAAAGACTAAGAATAAAAGAGTGAACCAAGGAGTTAAAGAAAATGGTGTGGATGAATAGAAAAAACCAAGATGATGCGATAAAAAAAATTAAGGCTAGAGGGAACTATGTAATTTAAGGTAACTAGTGCACCACCATTTGAGGAGCCTACAAGTAAGAAACCAAAAGTTGATATTGGTAAGCCACACATGATTGTCAATGATGTTGTTAAGAACATAATTATTTTCATATTTTGGTTTAGATTAAGAAATACTACAATAGGTATAATGACTAAGAAAATAGAATTCTTGAGAATGCATAGTTATTGAATACTTGAACAAGTACAATAGACCATTAGTTTAAATAAAAGAAAATATTATGGATGAGTTATTTTATATCATTGAGAGAAGAAAAGTCAATGCACAATTAGAGGATAAAAGGATTAAGGAAAGAATATTACGCTATGATAGTTGTTGAAGAGATAAAAAGATTACTTGAACTATCAAAGAATGAGTTTTTGAGAAAAATAAGAATAAACAAACTTATGATTAGACAAATTGATGAGGTGATAGAAGATACTAAGAAAGTTTTGAGAAAAGTTTTGTTAAAAAATTTGTATTATGTTGTTTCTAATAAGAACATGGAAAGGATAAATTATTCGCAAATTAGGATATGTTGTCATTTATGTCAACGTGTCTATTAAACATTTTGACTAGTGTTGGAGTATGATCAAAGGTATGATGAGAGTCTGTTACGATAGCTGAGGAGTTTCACTCCTCAAGTTATGATGCAAAGATTTTTACTTGATCCATGTCAATTTTCATGGGTTAACATGATGACTTGGGTGAGTTATGAGATCACAAATGGTGACTATCTATTTTCTTGTCTACTAGTGTAATGATAGAGTTACAAAGATTGCTTCGGTGAGAATTCCCAGGTTGATATTTTCAGTTATGAACGTAGGAGCATAGTTAGGACATGATGAGGTGCTCTCAATTAAAAGGTTTTTTACTTCAAATATTTACAAGGGACATTTTTTTTGTCATAGAGGTAGTTGACAGTGTTGTTGAGGTTTAAGCATAACATACTAACAAATACAATGGCTCAGGTGGGTTTGATTATTTTTGTTATTGTTTATCTCTAAGGATTCTAGTGTTTTAGGAGAAATTGATTGACCCCCGCCCCCTCTTAGTTGCTTGCTTCCTTATTTCCTATAATTAGTATTATAGTATTGTCCCTTTAAGGGAGACTAACAACTTGAGGGAGATTTGAAGATGGCATGATACAAGTAGTATAGTAAAATGTTTGAGGAAGGTAAGTACACTTTGTAGAAGAGTCACATGATAAAACATCTCAAAAGTATTAATGAATATTGTTGGAAGGTTACAAAAGAAAGTTAAAATCCTCTTGAAAACCCTACAACTCCATAAGAGATCTCTGATGTCAAAGCCAATATTAGAAAAAAAAAAATCTTTGTTGAGTGCCTTGATAGATTTCAAGATGACCAATGTCACGGAATTGGAAATGGCCAATGAGATATGGAAAATTTTTAGACCTTGTATGAAGGAGACAAAGAATTGAAGGTTGCCAAGTTGGACAGCTTGAAGGGAAAGTATGAAGCATTGAATATAAAAGAAGATGAAAACATTGCCTATTACATTCTTAACTTAAATAAAATGGTGTGTGATATTAGATGTGCTAGAAGTACCCTAGAATAAGAGGATATTATTGCAAAGGTATGAAATGGGAGAGCTAAAGATAAGAATTCAGATTAGCATAAGAGTAATCTAAGAACACAAGAATGTGTGTCAACAATAATCAAGATGAGACTTTTAAAGGAATTGCCTCAAGAATGAAGGGTGGAGATTAAGAGGCAAAAGAATGAGTCGATGAGATGAAGAGGCAAAAGCAGATGTAAGGAGATGCAAGGTGAGGTAGAGATGAGTGGTGAGGATTAAGAGGAAAAAGGGAAATGTTAGGTAAGATAAGACAAAATAGAAATTTTGTTTAATGGATTGAAGAAGTAGAGGCAACCTACAATTATCCTGATGCACTTGACCTAAACTTAGCTAAAAAACATTGCATATGCAATATGTGTACACATTCAAATTATTAATTGAATGAAGAAGAGTTGAGATTTAGAATTTTTTCCTTTAAAGAACAGTGCTTTAGATGTTTTCAAGATTCTATAATTATACTCAATATACTTGTATGTAAGTGACTTATATATGATTTTTGTATATAAATTTTGGTTTTGGACCGCATCCTTTACCATTAATGTCAAATGGGGAGGGGTATGTAGTGGAAAATGTGTAAGGAGAGATATTTAGCTTAGAGGAATTAAAGGACAATATGATATTTTTATTTTGGGAGAGCAATTAATGTTTGGCATTTTTTATTTTGACACTTAGTCATTTTTTACTTAGAAGTGTTTCCATCAATGCCAAAGGAGGAGATTATTGGCAAGAGAAATTGCTATTGATGGCTTATATATTGTCATTGATGGGAAACTGTATATGTTATAGATGATCACTTGTCATTTTTTTATCATACCAATGGAATGGAGATAAAATTGGCCAACTCTGGTAGAGACTAGACAGCTCACAAGTTTCAGTAAATTCTTTAGTACAAACAAACAATTTTGAGTTTGATGGCACAAACCTAGGAGGAGATTCAAAAGGGTATAATCTATCTTATCCTGACTTTGAAGTGACTAATATTTTTATATGAAAGTTACAAGGATTTGATTACCAAGAATCAGTTAACTTTGAAAGAATAGATATAGAGGGTTTATTGAATTATTTTTTAATTCGAGATGATAGGTCTGACATGGGAGAATGATTTCGTGTGGTTGTTAAAGATTAGAATTCTTTTTTTATTATATGGATTTGGCTAACATATCACACAATACTTTATATGGTCTTGAGGTTGACTCCATGGTGAAATTATTTTGGATAATTAGTATATGAGATCAAGTTTTTGAGTTGAATTAGATATGTGATGGCATGTTAATGATGGAGGTGAATTCTATGTATATCAATGACATGTAATCAATGGTTCAGTTGATAGAAGAGTAAAGATAATTGTATTTCACTTACATAGAATTGTTTTGACATATGTAGATTCTATGTTTCAATTCATCAGTTTTGATTTTAGTCCATCTATTTTGAAGGGCATCGAGCCTTCCACTTTTGTATCTGAGTAGTGAACTATAGATAGTGTACCTAAATGCATGTGCATTCTCGTTATAGTACTTAAACCATTAAAAGGGTTATTGTACTTTTGTAGAGTTATCATTCGTGGGTTTCATCTCCACTATATTTTTCCCCTAACATGTCATTTCAAAGATAAAAATTATGGTGTTATGATGTTGTGATTCTTTTATTTTGTTTCAATTGTTTACTTTCCATTACATTCACTTTATAGTTGAAGAATCAGATTGTTAAGATTAAAAATTGCAGAACACCAATTCACCTCCCCCCCCTTAGTGTTCCTTAATACAAATCATGTATCCATTGTGTTTAGATATATATTGGTTCCTTGTTTATTTTATATGCATTTTTCTTATTTGGATGTGTGTGCTTAGGTCATATGGTTATTTCAAAAGCACCATGTGGAGGGGCTAAGTGTACCTCATGGACAGTTAGCGTGACCAACCATCATTGGGAATCATTATACATGTGTTGAATAGATCTAGATCACATGATATGTTCTACATTACCTTATGACACTATGTTCATTCAATCATAACTTTTAATGTATTCTTGGTGTACTCTTTCTCCTTGTAATGATCTTCTATTTCTTTGTAATGGATTAATGATTTATTGTGCTAAGTAAAAAGGAGCTTGCAACCAAAAATATGAAAACATTTTAAGGACCAACATGAACAAGGTAGCCTAGTCTTTGGACTATATCGAGTGGGTAGCATTGCACCATCTTTTTTTATCTAAAAGACTAGGTTTTGTAGATCTTCTAATCCTTGATCTAAATCTAGATCCGTGTCTCTCTAACATGCCACCATCACACAAAAGGTGATATTTTCTTGGGATATTAAGGTTTTACCTAGGTCAATCCCTAATTTAAGAATGAACATTGAAATTAA
The DNA here is from genome assembly GCA_027943335.1 of Chamaecyparis obtusa. Classification (NCBI taxonomy): domain Eukaryota; kingdom Viridiplantae; phylum Streptophyta; class Pinopsida; order Cupressales; family Cupressaceae; genus Chamaecyparis; species Chamaecyparis obtusa. Next base: position 977,748 of record BSBK01000670.1, read on the forward strand.
AATAGAAATTAATGTCTTCTAATATGCAGAACAAGTTAGATTTGAAGATCATATATTTATATGCTCGGATGCCTTATTTTTGTCAAAATCCTCATAAAACATGATGTTGACATTGTACAGTTGACTTTAGGAATTGTTGATCATGACTTCTATCATGAATGCTATCGATCTAAAAAAAACTCCTAGTACTTGATACTTCAAAAGGTGCTCGATAACTTATTCTTAGTAGATTTGAGTGTTTGAACTTGAATTTAATTTATTCATGTGTGTGGATGTTCAATTGAATGAGGGTGAGTTTTCTTTACCCATCCCTAACAATTTGGGCTTGCAATTTCAAAGCAAGTCGATAGGGGATAAATCTTCCCACTCTCGTAGGCTAGAGTGTTTGAATTTTAACCTCAATTATCAAGACAAGGTTATGCTAAGCGACCAATTATGGGGTTACATTTCTCTAGGTGAACTAGTCCTCCCAATAATGAAAGAAGAAAGAAATTAAAGGCTAGAATGCATAGAAGAAGCATTATTAAAAAATACCACTCATATAATTTTAAAATATATACATAAATTTTAATTAAAAAAATTTACATAAAAGTAAAATTAAACAAATTTGAAAAAAGTAATGTGAAATATCGAAAAAAAATAAAAGGATGTATTTAATTAACATTGGCAAGGGCTTCTTGTGATGATTCCTTATGCCTTCGATAGGGATGGATACATGTTTGTTGCATAATGTGAAACTGTGCGATTGAATGGGGAGGACAGTCGGGTCTGGTTAGTTGTAACAACTATTATTCACGAGAAAAACATGTATCATAAAATATTGAAATAATACAACATATTAAAGTACAAATAATTGGTTGTATTTAATTATTGTTGACCATGACTATGTCCGATGATTCGCTTATTTTGGATTTCTCTGAGGAATCGAACGTGATAGGGAGCAGAAGCACATGTACCTAGGATTATTTTTAAATAGTAAGCAGAAGCATATGTACCTAGGATTATTTATATTCAAATGATTCGCTTAATTTGGATTATTTTGAAATAGTAAGCAGAAGCACATGTACCTAGGATTATTTTTAAATAGTAAACAATGAATTAGTTGGTGAAATGAACGTGATGGGAAGATTCGTCTTCTCCTCAAGATTGCTTCTTTTTTGAGATGTTGCAGACAGGCAGTCCACCAATGTCGTCGTACCTGCCAATCACTATAATTGTTAACTCAAAATGCTTGACTTCCTTGATCTTCTCCATCTTGGAAGGAGTAATCATAATTTAAAATAGTAAGTATGCCGCCCAGGGAGCTCGAATGTCATGTCAATTATATATTTTATATTATTCTAAAGAGAATTAAATGTTTGTACTTCATTTAATTTTGTATGTATATCGATAAACAGAGTTGGACTCGTTCTTTATCTTTCATCTATTCTTATTTAAACTTATTTTATATATTAGACCAGTGGATTATATAGGTATCTTACATTTTATTTTTCAATTCAATATAGTTGGAAGTATTCAACATGTCAAAATTTATAGAGCTCTTTAATACTATATAAAGGAAGAGCTATATAATGTTTATCTCAAAGGTATTGAAATTTTATCTTTGGGATTATCATTAATCATACAATCAACAAAGTTATATTCAAAAAAAAGGAGGAAGATCTATACTAAATGGATGGAGTCCTATCCAAAAAATAGATCCATCTCTTCATGAAAGCATACTGAATGCATGAGGTCTTTTATTATCAACATGAAAACACCCTAGAAAGCGTAAAGCATGACTCTCTCCTTAGTTTATAATCATGTAAACATCCAAACACTTGTGGGTTTCTCTAGAATAGGATAAATCTCTACACATGGTTAGTTAAAATAGTGTTTCTGCTTAGCACTGCAAAATTGAAATCTATTTTCACCCCTTTTGTAAGATTTTTCTTATAGAAATAAACCAAAAATCTTAAGGCTAATGACTAACACAAAGAATAGAAACTATGGACAAGATTATGTTGGTGTTGAGGAACATTGGGGGGGTGAATCAGTGTTTTGGAATTTTTAGCCTTACTTATTAGATTCTTCAACCATAAGCATATAATAATGAAAATGAAACAATTGAAACATAACGAAGTCATCTACAAACTCATAACACGATAATGTTTTGCGTCGAAACCTGGTTAAGGGAAAAACAACGGTGGCGATGGAACCCACAAATATCTCTACAGAAATATAGTTAACCCTATTAAGGGAAATATTATAAAATGGGAATGCTCAAGCATTCAAACATGTTGTTTTCAGAACACTACTCTATTACAAAAGAGGGCTACAACCCTTAGAAATATCATTGCATGTATGTCACATTTAGCCACGGGTGTCCGACCAGGCCGCCGATGTCGTCGTAGCTTCCGTACCTGCCAATCACTATAATTGTTAATTCAAAATGCTGGACTTCCTTGATCTTCTCTGTCTTGGAAGGAATAATCATAATTTAAAAGAGTAAGAATGCCGCCCAGGGAACTCGAATGTCATGTCAATTATATATTTTATTTTATTCTAAAGAGAATTAAATGTTTGTACTTCATTTAATTTTGTATATATATGATAAACAGAGTTGGACTCATTCTTTATCTTTCATCTATTCTTATTTAAACTTATTTTATATATTAGACCAGTAGATTATATAGGTATCTTACATTTGTTTTTTCAATTCAATATAGTTGGAAGTATTCAACATGTCAAAATTTATAGAGCTCTTTAACACTACATAAAGGAAGAGCTATATAATGTTTATCTCAAAGATATTGAAATTTTATCTTTGGGATTATCATTAATCATACAATCAACAAAGTTATATTAAAAAGCAAGGAAGAAGATCTATACTAAATGGATGGAGTCCTATCCAAAAAATACATCCATCTCTCAATGAAAGAATACTCAATGCATGAGGTCTTTTATTATCGACATGAAAACACCCTAGAAAGTGTAAAGTATGACTCTCTCCTTAGTTTATAATCATGTAAACATCCAAACACTTGTGGGTTTCTCTAGAACAGGATGAATCTCTACACATGGTTAGTTAAAATAGTGTTTCAGCTTAGCGCTGCAAAATTGAAACCTATTTTCACCCCTTTTGTAAGAATTTTCTTATAGAAATGAACCAAAAATCTTAAGGCTAATGAATAGCACAAAAAAATAGAAAATATGGACAAGATTATGTTGGTGTTGAGGAACACCAAGGGATGAATCAATGTTTTGAAATTTTTAGCCTTACTTATCAGATTCTTCAACCATAAGCATATAACAATGAAAATGAAACAATTGAAACATAAAGAAATCATCTACAAACTCATAACACGATAATGTTTTGTGTCGAAACCCCATTAAGGGAAAAACCACGGTGGGGATGGAACCCACAAATATCTCTACATAAATAGAGTTAACCCTATTAAGACCAATATTAAAAAATGGGAATGCACATCTCAGATGGGAGAAAAGTCCTAACTAAAAGCTTTGAGATTCACCCATTTTCCGCCATGCCAATAATGAACAACCAGATGACCATAAGAATCCCTACAAGTTTGAACAAAAGGAGCAAGGGAAGGAATAGTGTTCAAAGGATAGTTAAGCAACCAGGGATCTTCCCAAAAGTTAATACTTAACCCATTTCCAACTTTCCAAGAAAGACCTTGTATAAATGAGTGGCTCATTTGGGTCACATGATTCCAAATGTTCGATCCCGAGGGAGGATCGGGGTTCTCCTTGAAGGATAAGAGACAAGGATAATTAATAAGATATTTCTAGTGCCAAATAGAACTACATTCCCCCTTGTCATGAAAAATCCTCCAAATCTATTTAGAAAGAATAGAATTGTTCATCATTTTTAACCACTTCAGGCCCAAACCACCTAAAGAGTAGGGCCAGTATACTTTATCCCAAGCAATAAGAGAGATTTTTTTTCTGTAATCCACACCAGACCAAAGAAACTTCCTTTGAATCTCCCCTATAGAAACAATTCCATTTTGTCTCAGCTCCAGAGTATTAATAAAGAAAAGAGAACTCTTGTCCTAGTTAATAAGCTGACCCGAAGTAGAGCTACAACAATTAAGAGTAGCTTTAAGGATTTTAGCCTCTTTGATAGTTGAAAGACCCATAAGGATAGCATTGTCCACAAAATTTTCATGAGCACAAGTGAGATTAGAAGATGAAGGGCTGATACCTTTCAGTTGACCCAACTCAATCAAACTATTAAGATATCTACTTTTAATTTGTCCACCATGATAAAAAAAAGAATAGGAGAGAGGGATCACCCTACCTCAGGCTTCTGGAAGCTTTGAAGAAGGCAGTGGGGGATTCATTGTTCAGAACAGAGAAAGTCACATTAGAGATCAGTTGAAAGACCAACTTAATAACCCTAGAGCTAAAACCAAAGGCATTAAGAACTCTCAAAAGAAAAGACTAGTTAACACTATCATAAGCCTTAGAAAGATTAAGTTTCATTAAAAATCCTTGTTTCCTTGACGATGCCAGAGAATGAATATTCGTATGAACAACCAAGATAGAATCTAGGATTTGGCACCCAAGGAAAAAACCATTCTGCTAGGGAGAGATGAGATCCAAAAGGAGAAACAAAAGACATAAAGTCAACACCTTAGATATAATCTTATAGAAGGAGTTATAGAGGCTGATTGGTCTAAAAGAATCCAGCGACGAAGCTCTAGCAACTTTGGGAATCAGGGCAAGAAAATTACCATTGATCTCCTTCAGAATATTACCAACACCAAAAAAATCCTCAACAACTTTAGTCACATTATGCTCAACAATCGGCCAAAAGGACTAGAAGAACATAGGGAAACCATCCAGACAAGGTGATTTGTTACCTTCAAAGGAGAAGATAGCAGATCCAATTTCTTTAGCCGAAGGGATGGCCATAAGGAAAGAATTCTGATCGTCCTTAACCATAGAAGGGATACAATTTAGGAGATAATCCTTATCGGAGAGATTGAGGTTGAGATCACTAGAGAGGAGGGATGAGAAATACCTTCTAGCAGTAAAACTAATATCCTCCTTTTTCTCATGTCTAGTATTATTCACAGATAAGAAATAGATTCTATGGCAACTTTGAACTTAAGAGCTCTCATATGGAAGAATCTTGCAAGAGTCTCCCACTTTGAGCCAGATAGATCTCAATCTTTATGTCCAGAATTCCTCTTCCCTAGAAATAATATTGTGGCATTTTGAAAGAGTAATAGTTTCTTCATCTTTAGAGAAAGAAGTATAGCCATCCTTCTCAATACTATCTTGGATTTTGTTAAGATCAGAGATAGCATCATTTTTCAAGAGGAAGACATCCTCAAAAACCTCCTTATTCCAATTTCTAACCTTGTCTTTGTTAGCTCTCAAATTCTTAGCAACTCTAAACATGGTAGAGCCTTTAACCTCAATGCTCTACCAGCTTTTAATGCTAACCTCTAAATTGGGATGAAGGGTCCACATCTTTTCAAATCTGAAGTGAATGTTGTGTTTACCAGAAAGAATATCTTCTTTGAAGGATATAGGAAAATGATTAGAACCAATATGACTCAGAGCAGTTAAGGAGCAGTGATAGTGGGCTAACTAGTCATTATTAGTAAGAGATCTATCTAGCCAGACTTGGATAAGCTCATCCCCACTCTACCTATTAGACCAAGTGAAATTAACTCCCTGGAGATCCAAGTCATGGAGAGCCTAAGAATTGATGAACTCCATGAGATCCACTCTACTATCCAACTGGGTAGGAGCACCCCCACTCTTCTCACTTTACCTTAAGGTAGTGTTAAAATCCCCCATAATGATCCAAATTTCATTGGAAAAATTATTCCTAATCTTAGAGATCCTATTCAAAAATTTCCTTCTCCCTATTCTAGTTTTAGGAGCATAGATATTGGCTAAGATCCAAGAGTAACCATCTTTAATGTGATTGAATTTAACAATAGTTAGATTATTTTCATGAAGAATAGGGAAACCAACAACCAAATCAAGATTCCAAAAAAATGCTAGTGCCTCCAAAAGCCCCTTCTAAACTACTACCAAAAATACCACCATTCTTGTTGAAATTATCAAGAAAGTTACTGATACTTTTGGATTAGGATTTGAAAAAGATGGAATGTATGTGGATAAGGAAAAACATAGAATAGAAACAAAATTCATTGATAAACTTATGGATAATCAAGGACAAAGTGATGATGTTGATTCTAATGGTTATGAATGGGATTCATTATCTGATTTTACTGACAAGATAAGAATTGATTTCATTCATTTTTATAGTGACACTTACCATGAGGGGGAGAGTTCAGGGATCAAACCATTAGAATTAATCACATATAATACTACTCATAACAATCATGAGGTAGGTAACTTCATCTAAGACCCCCATATCGAAGGTAACTTCATCTAAATCAATAAAATCAAAGGAGAAATCAAAACCTGAAAGAAAAAGGGTAAAGACTAAGAGTAAAAGAGTGTACCAAGGAGCTAAAGAAGATGTTGTGGATGAATAGAAAAACCATGATGATGCCATAAAAAATTTAACATTAGAGGGAACTATGTAAGTTAAGGTAACTAGTGCACCACCATTTGAGGAGCCTACAAGTAAGAAATAAAAAGTTGATATTTGTAAGTCACACAAGACTATAAATGATGTTGTTAAGAACATAATTATTTTCATATTTGGGTTCAGATTAAGACATGCTATAGTAGGTATAATGAATAAGAAAATAGAATGCTTGAGGATGCACAGTTATTGAATACTTGAACAAGTACAATAGAGCAGTAGTTGAAATAAAATAAAATATTCTAGCTGACTTATTTAATATCATTGAGAGAAGAAGAGTCAATGCATAATTAAAGGATAAGATGATAGTCATTGAAGAGATAGAAAGAATACTTGAACTTTCAAAGAAGGAGTTTCTGAGAAAAATAAGAATAAACAAACTTATGATTAGAAAAATTGATGAGGTGATATCAGATACTAAGAAAGTTTTGAGAAAAGTTTTGTTACAAAATTTGTATTATGTTGTTCCAAATAATAATCAAAAGGATAAACTATTCACAAATTAGGATATATTTTCCATGATGTCAACGTGTCTATTAAGCATTTTGGCCAGTGTTGGAGTATGTTTAAAGGCATGATGAGAATCAGTTATTATAGCTGAGGAGGTTCACTCCTCAAGTTATGATGAAAAGTTTTTTACTTGATCCATGTCAATTTGTTGGAAATTTGGCTAATGTCGATGCATAGATGTTTTCATTATGGCAACATATGATCACTGTTAAGATCATAGAATCTGGAAAGCAAAGATGGAAGATCGCAGAAAGAAATTGTCTAAGTATGGATACAAAGTTCCTGACAGAGCACCTAAGGAAGATTTAGTTGGCGACGTTCATTGGACCAATATTTTTGTTTATGCAGTTAACTAAAGCTTCTACAGTGTATGAGGATACCCCATCTTAGTGTGCATAAAGTTTTGAGCTGTACGGACAAAGTTATTCAAGTTTACTGATGACAGTTTGCAAGCCGACAAAGTAGAAATAAGGATAGAATTGGTAAAATAGTTAAGGGATTATTTTCCTTTGCAAAATAATGACTTAACGATATAAAGGGATGGAATAAGAGTTAATTATGATGTGTAAGAAAACAGAAAGAAGATTTATGTTAGTATCTTGCATAAAGGTGAAGTTGTAATAGTTGAAATGTACCAAGTACTAAATTGCAAAAGGTTGTAATGTTGTGAAAGCGAAAGTTGAAAAATTATTGTATATTGTGATAGCGATGAAAGCTATTGTTGTGAAGTTGTAATCAGATCATATTGTAATCAGGCATCAAGTTTGTATTACCTATTTGGGCAGTGAGCTCATCTGGTGATCAGGTTTTGTAATCTAAACTCCTAATAGAGTTAAGGCTTCTAACAAGGCCTAAAGTCCTTTAACTAGGACAGATCTACTATATGATTGTAACAGACTCTTAACAGGGTCAATATCCCTAACAAGATACTTTTGATTAGTGATCTTTGTGGGTACCATCCCCACCGGGGTTTTCCCTTGGCTAGGGTTTCCTCGAGAACAAAACATGTGTTATGAGTTCCTTTCATTTACTGCTATGTTTGTTAATTAGCTTGATTATCTTTGTATGCACTAAAGTAATTTGTAATATCCGTAAGTGGGAAAAAGTTTTTGAAATACTGATTAACCCCCCCTCTCAGTATTTCCTATTTCTAACAATTGGTATCAGAGCACAGTTACTCAGAGGAAAGGAAAGCTTAACAGCTTGAGTAAGATCTCTATGGATATGGATCAATTGCAGAAGAATCTTGAAGAAGCACTTGAGCAGATTGATATGCTTATAGAAGAAAGAAACACCTTGAAAGGAAAGTATGAAGATGCAAAGGATCTTATTGATAGATTGAAAGGTAAGATCAAAGACCTAAAATCTAAGAAAGAATTTGAAATCCTTATTGAAGATTGTGATGACCTAGAAAAATAAAATGTGATTCTTAAGCATGAATTGAAAGTAGCAAATTTGAAACTTAGCATGAGAGATGGAAGTGAAAATCTAAGATCTGAAAATGAAAGCTTGAAAAATGAGAATGAAGATCTAAAATCTAAACTTGGTAAGATGAAATATGAATTTGACAAAGTCAAACTATAGTATGATGAACTTGAGAAATACACTAAGATAGTAAAAGGTGAATTGACTCAATCTAAACAACAACTTGAGAGATTGTATTCTAATAGTGAGAAGATCAATGATAAAATATCTTATGGGAAACCATCTTATGACAAAACTAGCCTTGGATACAATATATTTACTGAAAGTAAGAAGTCAGATCCAATAGCACTTGAAAGTATAGAAGGAAAGTCAGATGGGGTCAAATCTGAAGATCCACCTAAAGAAGAAGTTGCACCTAAAGAAGAAGGAGAATCATCAAAGAAAGAAGAACCACCGAAGCAAGAAGAATCATCAAAAGGTATGCAAAGAGAATTAAAAGGAAAATGTTTTTCTTGTAATACTATTGGGTACATGAAGAGAGATTGTATAGGTAAGCAATTTAAACCTCTTAATGGATATTGTTATAATTGTCATAAATTTGGACATAGAGCTATTGAATGTAAGAATACTAAATTTATTGAAAATAATTATGGTAGAATGTCTAGGAATACTAACAATGTAGATCAAAGAACATATGAAGGCATGAAAAGAGGAAATGGAACAGTTTGTTATAGATGCAACAAAATTGGACACATTGCTATAAATTACAGGACTCAAATCAATCAGCAAGCACCTAGATATGGATCAAATGGAATCATTTGTCAGATATGCATTAAGATTGGACACATAGCAAGGTTTTCTAGAATAAACAATAAAGGTTATCATCAAAACCCTAACCCTAGAAACTATGCAAGAAGGAATGGAAATGCAGGAAACACAGAGAAAGGATGTTGCAGCAATGAAAATGAAGTGAAATTTGTCAAAAGCAAAGATCAAGCAAGTATATTTAGTGTTGAAGGTAGTCAGCAAGGTAATGTATGTGATGGTAAGGTTGAATCTTTACCTAACTTATCTTTGAGCACTTAAACTCTGTTATTTTTAGTATTTTAGGAACTTAGATTTAGTGTAGATTTGAAATTTGGAAGAGTTAAGTTTTGCGCAGTCAGATGTAGATTTTTTATGGTGTACTAATGCTCTGGTTAAGTGTGCAAAAATAAATATGAAGTTTTCCGAGGTCGCAAAAAGATTTACTATTGCAGGTCTAAATAATCAACTTTTTGGCATTTTAGCGGCAAAATGAATGAATGTGATGTTAGATCGAATTAATGTGGAGTGTTATAAGGTTGAAATCAAAGTAATTATGATCAAAAAGTGATTGAAAGAGATTTGGAAAGCAGAAAGAGTGATTTGGGAGCTATTTGTAGAAGATTGAAAGTAGTTTGCAGCGTTGTTCAAACTGAAACCCTAGATTTGCGAAGTTGAGGTATTTTTCATATCAAAGACTTGATTCAAAATCTATAATCAGTTGTTAAGATGGATATTTTTATGGATCATAATGTTAAGGATAAGAACAGACCTAAGATTAAGAAAGAACCAATAGAACTAGCATAAATCGATGTTAGTCTAGCATTGTCATCCATACCAAACAGAGTATTGCACATTGAGAATGTAAAAGGTTATTTAGGTTGTAAGTTTGAAACCTTGAGAGATGCAGACTTTAATGAAGACTATCAAAAGATTTTCAATCAAGATATGATAGTTAAACCAGGTTATGAACACTTAGAGAACAATGAAATTATCAGATATTCCATGAAGTATGAATTTGATGATGAGGAGTGTACCAAAATCATTTTAAGTAGAATTCACAATGGGAAATTCTAGATGGAGGATAGAGTTATTGATATAATAGCTGACCAAGGTACTAAGGCTAGGTGGAAACTATAATGACAAGCTAGGTTTCCTACCCTTACCAAAACATCATAAACACATAACACTAAAATTTGGAGAAATTTTTAGAGGGTTTGGTGTGTGGAAGAGAGAGGGGAATACAATTTTCTTTGAATACAAAAGAAAATCTTTACAACTTTTGTGTTCTCTGTCATGAGGTATAGCCAAACCCTTTGTATTTAAAGAAAAACTCCATTCCAATGCAAATAATATTTTAAATGGATTGATATAATATTGATTTCTATTATCAACCATTTCCATACAAGTTTTATTTGTTTTTATTAGGCTTTGAATAGAGGAAGTCATCATTTACATTGACTATCCCTATTATTGATTTGGTGCAATCAATCAATTGTTTTGAAGCTTTAATGAGCACATAGGCTCTTCAATTTCTTTGGTTATTATAGATTATGAGAGAAGCATATTACTATATAAGTATGTGTTATTAAATGTTTGAATGCAGTTAAATACAAGAGATTGAAAATAGAGATCTCTAATTGATGAACAATACAGTATTAAAAAAAATGACACTCAGTGTGGGGGCCATAACTTTAAAACCAACTATTGGATCTTTATGACCATCTGATATATTTTACAAAACCTAATTATGCCCATCCTCACTGGAGCGATTGAGGATTTTTGATTTGAATAAAAAGTTATACACATCTAAGTACGAGTCTATCTAGAGGACAGAAATATGTCATGTTAGGACAGTCATAGATAAGATTATTGTTTAAATAAATTTGATTTTGTGTTGATGAATTTTATTATTATTGAAAATAATAAGATAGTTTGTAGTTATCTAGGTTTGTGTACATTCAAGTAATGATACTATCTTTTTCCCAGAGAGTAGGCAAAGAGTAGTGACATAGTTCACAATCTAAATCATAGTCCTATATTTTCCAACAAGTAAACAAACAATATAGCTTCACTAAAAAATATGATAACACACAAAAGAAATAATAATCATTTGTACAATAATATATTTACTATATATCTATCCTTTCTCCTAAGTCCTTTCACATAGGAAAAACAAACATAATACAATATAATAATATATTCTTCATTTGCCTATACTCAGGAAGCAATCACAAATACAGAACAAAACAATCACACAAATCAAATAAGGATTCTAGCAAAGACAACCATTAAGGAAGGCTGAATGAACTCTCTTCAATCCTTTTCTAGCACTTCCCCAAATTCCTCCCAGATGTAGGCACCAACCTTCTACTGGAAAATCACAATCAAAATATCCTTTCTAGAATAATATATTTCCTCTCCCAGAATACTATAACCCTCCTAAATACAATATCCTCTCAAGCAATAATTCAATTTCACGAGTCTCATTTTCAGCCAACCCTCCCCATCCTTCAAATATCTCTCTTGTAAATAGGTTGAAGGATTGGTTGCATGGGAAAATCAACCGTTGTAACCATCTGAACCAAAAGGTAGAATATAGTTTAGTATTTAATTAATTTATTAAAGCCATTCACAGGAAGGAAATAGCTAATTTAATATTATTAATAATAAAATCTAATATGAGAGCCTCATAAATATTAATAAACTAATGTTATTTTCCTTTATTTAAGGAAAAGGAAATAGTTTATTACTATCATTACTTATCACCATTTTTACTAAAGCTATGGTAAAAGTTTTACCATATAATAATTAATCCTTTAAGTAAATAATTTATTTATTATTATTATTTAAAATACAATTAATTTCATAGACTAATATTTATTAAATATATATATGTAACCATAGGCATATGTGTGCACCCATATGCTTATGTGTACATATATAAAAAATAATATTATTATTAATATCATAAACATCTTATTATTATGGTAGTATTAAATATTACTATCCAATCAAATAATAAATCATATTCCATACAAAGTAAAATCATGATATATATATATATATGTGTGTGTGTGTGTGTGTGTGTGTGTGATCACTAACACAAGATGTTCTAATAAGATTAGTGAAATCAAGCACAACATCCAATACTCGCATGAAATAAATTATCTATGAGAAACGATCAAGCATATTATTAAGAACAATTAAAGCTACCATATCCAAACCTTAGTCTCCTAAATGAAAGAGACAAGAACAAGCAACAAGATCACCATAATCTAACAAACTGATATACACAATGATACATCATGAACACAAGGGACTGACTTAGGAACTCCCCACCTAAAGGTCAAAAGGGTCAGAGGTTGAGTTCCTTCTCATGGAACCTTGGTGATATCTTTGTAACAACAACAATGATCGAGGATTTGAGGGATCGCTTAGACCTATGAGACCAGGTGGAGACGATACCCAGTACCTATAGTCCTACATCACCGAGAAGAAACACCTGTACAAATATATATATATATAGACATATGAAGACAGATGACTAGGATTGATACATCATGTGGACCTCAACTAAGTGAGTAACTACGACTTCGTCCTGAGTCATGAACACACATTCAACATCTTATACACATGAAAACATAAGACATCATAGATAATCATGGTTGGATTCAAATCCTTGGGTTATCTTTATAAATCATGTAAATATAGATATTTTCAGACTTCATAAACATATAAATGATAACAATAAATAAGTGTATCTAAGCATCTAATAAGTGTATCATCCTCTAAATAAGAAAAAATTTAAACATATCGTTCTAACCATCATAATGAAAGTGTCCAAATAAAATTCCAAGTATAATCATCAAAGAGGGTATTACACAACCATTTTGTTCTAGGTTCCATAGCCTTTATCATAGAGTGATCTGAACTTACTACAAAACATATATCATTTTCAAATTTACTCACTAATTCCCTTGAAATTATACTCCTTTGATGCATTTTGGTCTTAAATTATTTTAAGTATGCATCAAATTCCATGTTCATATTCTTTCCTAAACTTTTCATCATTTCACCAATTTGTGCAGTTATCGGTTTATCTGTTTGCCAGTTTACTTTACTAATACCAAGTACATATTTTTGTAGATAGAAGAATGTAAAGACAGGAAGTGATCTATACTTACACGTGTTAGACTTCTTTGATCTTATTGTCTTCATATTTTCTTACAGTTGGTGTAGTATAATTTCAGCAAGATCTACCTGGTGATCTTTCTTTACAATCTTGTATGCCATGTCTACGGCACTATAGGGTACACTGTTGAGTCTTCTTGATTGAAATATTTTATACCTAATTACATGAGCTGTGAATTTGACTACTGGATCTTTGATTGTTGATATCTTTAATGCCCTTCCATCCTATTGAGCTCTAATGTTCTTTTCTATGTTGGGATGAGACAAACTGAAGAAGGCTTTTGCCATGTCAGTTGTAGGATACCCAATAACCCTACTGATAATCTTCTTTGTTACCTCGATAGGTTTTTCTAACCAAAATTTTCCATCATGAAATCTACTCAACATAATTCTTATCCAATCTGTGCTAAATCTTTGTAGGAAGTGTGTAAAATAAGATAACCCTGACTCCTCAATCTTCTTATATTTAGATTTCATATTTCCATCTGTTCCAAAAATTTGTTGATAAGTAGCAATAGTCTCAAAATCACCTACTTCTCCAATTTTGTAGTGAATATAGGCCCTTACATCTTTTCTTAACAAAATCTATATGGGATACTCAAAAATGCACCCAAATCATTTGTTTGTGCTGCAACCTTAGGGTGAGGTTTAAATTTTGCCTTAGTGAAATTAGCCCTAACAATTAATTCTACTTCCTCTTCAATATTTTGCAATTTTCTTGCAGATGATGTTGATGCCATAAATCAATTCTAGGGTTTTGACAAGCAGTAGATAACAAGTGTTTGATAGCAAATGAACTTACTTGGTGTAGTTGAGGAATGTTGTCGGTTCGATCTTCATTGGCTTTGAATCTTTCTGAGAAATTTTAGCTTGAACTCTGCTCTTTGAAATCTTCATTCTTCAAAATTGCAATGTAACAATGAACTCTATTTCGTGCGTATTTAAATACTTTTTGATATTCCTACTCAAACTTTTATGCATTAAATGCATGACCTAACTTTTGGTACGAAATAACTATCAGCTCAGTGATGTCTACAATTTTATCCGCTTGATTAACACAAGATTTCCTCATCAGTTTGTATTATTGTCAGTTAACCTTGTATAGTGATTACCGATGGGTAACCAACTCTCATTTCTTCTTTCATTGACTATATAACATTTGTTAGCTCATAACACATAAACCATAGTACATCTTTATTCATATAGATTTGGTATTTGTACATCATATATAAGGAACTATATGTAAAATGTGATCATTTAAAATGTCAGTCCCATACATACCTTTGTCACCTTAAGTGGAGGTACCGATGTCACCCAATCGAGTGTTGGAAACAATTGTCTGAAGAAAATTGATACTCAAATTATGTATTGTCTTTGATGTCACACAATGTCATAATCCACAGCAATCAGTATTTACCGAGCTCACTCGGTTGACAAAAAAAAAGTTAGCATTTACCGAGTTCACTCAGTTGACAAAGAAAAGGTAGCATTTACCGAGATCACTCGGTTGACAGAGAAAAGGTAGCATTTACCGAGCTCACTCAGTTGACAGAGAAAAGGTAGCATTTACCGAGCTCACTTAGTTGACAGAGAAAAGGTAGCATTTACCGAGCTCACTCGGTTATCAGAGGAAAGTAAGTGTTTACCGAGTTCACTCCGTTATCAAAGAAAAAGGATTATCAGTGTTTACCGAGTTCTCTCGGTCTCCAAAAGATTGTAGAAAATTTCATTATGAGCACTGTCGGCCCTTGAAGGATCTTTGCAAATACAATTTGCTTATTCCAGCCGACGGTTGGACCAAGTAATGCCGATCTAACCAATCTAAATCATATAAATAAAAGGTCAAGTATGAAAAATAAATGTATGAAAAGGAAGAAGATATATAGAAGATAGATAGGAAACGTGTGTGTGAAATTGAAGAGCAGCAGAGATATATTTGATTAGGAAGGATCTCACTTATGCAGAATAGAGATCTGTAATCAGCAAGGTAGTTGCATTATTATACAGGTCATTTTCATTGTTACCTTTTTATCATTGTAACAGTGAATTCTAAATCTCTTAACCGAGTTGGTTTAACAACCATATTGTAAATCCTCTAACAAGGTGACAATTCCATTGAATTGTTTTCAAGACCTCTTACCAGGCCACTCCTAGCAGGGTGATTAAATCCTCTAACAAGGTCACACCTAAGAGTGTGTTTTGTAACCTTTTACCGGGTTGGCTTCTAACCGGGCATCACTTCAGAAAAGTGAAAATCAGTATCTAGATACATTTGGTGGTTTTTCCCATATTGGGTTTCCATGTTAAATCTTATGTCTCTTGTGTTCTTAATAGTTATCTTAATCATATACAAGTGGTGATGAATATCAGATAAATAATTCTACTAATACTCTCTGCATCTACCGAGTTACTGCAATTTTATTTACCGAGTTTTAAACAGAGAATATTCATAAAGATATCCTAAGGGATCTGGAAGGAATTACTTGGAAAAGTATTTTTTGGGTAACTGATTCACCCCCCCCCCCCCTCAGTCACTTTATCCATATTCCATCAATTGGTATCAGAGCTTTTGGTGCTTGCAGGAAGGGTTTCAAGGACCTAAGCTAAAGATCAGGATGTCTTACAAGAGAGAAATTCCAAAGCTCAATAGAGATAACTTTTCAGCATGGCAAGGTCTCGTGAGACTTCATCTGGCTTCCATTGGTGATTCAGGATGCAAATACCTTGATGAAGAATACACAATCCCTACTGGCACATTAACTGTTGAAGACATTGCAGAGAAAAAGAATCCTAACACCATGATGATAGATATTGCCTCAGCTCTCAGCTATGAAGAATTTGATGAAATTAAAGATTGCACTACTGCATATGAAATGTGGAACAAACTAAAGAAAATATATGGTGGTGATGCAAATGTGAAAAGAGCCAAAGCAGAAAGCCAAAGAGGACAGTTTGACAAGATGAGCGTGAAAGAAGATGAAAACATTGCAAAATATGTTGAAAGGATCAAAGCTAGTGTTAGTGCAATTAGAGCTTCTGGAGGAACAATCACTGATGAAACTGTTATAAGCAAGGTACTCAGAACATTACTCCCTATCTATGCAATAAGAGTATCAGCTATTCAAGAAAGAAGATGTGAAGCAAACCACAGTATAACTTTGGATGCTATAATTGGAAGATTGACAGCCTTTGAATTAGACAACTATGACAACTATGTTCCAATTTCCAAAAATATTGAGTCAGCATTTGAGGCCAAGGTTTCACTAAAGAAGAACAAGAAAATAAAAGAAGTTCAGTCAGAAAGTGAAGAAGTATCAGAAGAAAGTTCTGACAGTGATCTTGAAATTGTAGAAGCACTACTTTCAAAGAATTACTCTAAAGGGAAAGGTAAATATAAAGGTAAAACTCCTTTAATCTATTTTTCATGTGAAGAAATTGGACATATTGCAGCTAGGTGCCCAAACAAGTAGGCAAAGGAAGAGAAGAGAGGTCACAAGTACTATGGCAAAAAGAATTTCAAATCATTCAAGGATAAAGGTAAGAAAACATGTTTTATGGCTAAAGATTTTGATGATAGTGAAGAAGAAATTGTCTTTATTGCTATAAAAGATGAATCTGAAGATGATGAAGATAAGATGGCACTTATTTCTCATATAAGAAAAGATGATATATAGATAATAGACAGTGGATGTTCACATCACATGATTGGTGACAAGACAAAATTTGAATACCTAGAAGACTGTGATAGTGGCAGTGTAAGATTTGGAAACAATGAACCTTGTTGTATAAAAGCAAAAGGAAGAATCTCATTAACCAAAGAACTCATATGTGATAATTTTTATTGGGTTGAAGGACTAAAACATAATCTTCTAAGTGTAGCACAGTTAATCAACATTGGTCTCAAGGTTGAATTCATGAATAGTCAAGCAAGACTGCTGGACGGAAAAGGAAAACTCATTGGATCAGGCAAACAAACAAAAGATAACTTATTTTATCTTGATCTCAGTGAATATTCATGTTTTATTGCTCAAATTGAAGAAAGTTGGCTATGGCAAAAAAGGTTATGTCATGTGAATTTTGATAACATGATGAAAATAAGCAAATTCAAAAGAGTGAGGGGAATTCCTACTTTGAAGAAACCTGATACTGGTCTATGTAAGAATTGTCAGATTGGAAAAATGAGTAAAAATAGTTTTAAGAGTAAGAACTATCAGTCTAAAGAGATTTTGGAAATTGTGCATACTGATTTATGTGGACCTATTAGAATAGAAAGCTATACTGGAGATAAATTCTTTATTCTTTTTGTTGATGATTATTATAGAATGATGACTGTTATGTATTTAAGAGAAAAGTCAGAAGCATTTGAAAAGTTCAAATGGCACTTGGAAAGAGTGGAAAAGGAAACAGGAAAAAGATTGAAATGTTTAAGATCAGACAGAGGTGGTGAATTCATCTCCCATGAATTTAACAACTTTTGCATTGAAAGAGGAATCAAAAGACAGGTATCAGCTCCTAGAACTCCTGAGCAGAATGGAATAGCAGAAAGAAGAAATAGATCTATTATGGATTGTGCAAGGACTCTAATGATAGAAAAGAACATCGCTATAAAATACTGGAAGGAAGCTATCAGCACTGCAGTTCATACCTTGAACCGAGTACAATTGAAGAAAGACACATTCAAGACTCCTTATGAGTTATGGTATGGCTATAAACCCACTGTAAGTTACATGAAAATATTTGGTAGCAAGTGTTATATCTTAAAAGAATCCAAAAGAAATAAATTTGATGTGAAAAGTGATGAAGGAATATTCCTAGGATATTCTAGCAAGAGTAAGGCATACAAATGTCTGAACTTATCTACTCACAAAGTCATAGAAAGTATACATGTAAAATTTGATGAGTTTGCAGAAAAGACTGAAGAAGAAAGTAAAAGGGAACCTGAAAACTACAGAAGATTCATTTACATTGAACCTGAAACATTTCCAGACACAACCATCAATAAGGAAACTACATCTACCGAGCCCAGCACAATAACCAAGTCACAAGAAGAAGTGCAAACCGAGTCACAGGAAGAAATACAAACCGAGTCTCAGCCTGAAGTTACCGAGCAAATATCTACTGAGCTAGAGCAACCTGAAGAAGAGATCCTAGAAGACAACAACATGACTCATTCAAAAAGCAAGGAACCTATACTAGCCAAATACGTCAGAAGGCATCATACACCAGATCAAATTAGTGGAAACAAATCAGATGGTACTATGACAAGAAGCAAGCTAAAAGGTACATGTCTGCTTACTGATTTTGAACCTAGAAATATCAAAGATGCATTGAAAAATGAAAGTTGGATTGAAGCAATGAATGAAGAATTAGAACAAATACAAAAGAACAAAACATGGACTCTTGTACCTAGACCTAAAGATAAGAATGTAATTGGAACAAAATGGGTATTCAGGAACAAGCTAAATGAAGATGATCAAGTATCTAGAAACAAAGCTAGATTAGTATGTAAAGGTTATTCTCAAGAAGAAGGTATAGATTATGGTGAAACTTTCGCTCCTGTTGCAAGATTAGAAGGTGTAAGAACTCTACTTGCTTATGCAGCACATAAAGGATTTAAGGTATATCAGATGGATATAAAATCTGCATTTCTCAATGGAATTCTTGATGAAGAAGTCTACATTGAACAACCTGAAGGTTTTTTTGATCCAGATAAAAAGGACATGGTCTGCAAGTTACACAAAGCATTGTATGGTTTGAAACAAGCTCCTAGAGCATGGTATGAAAGACTCCATAATTATTTGATTCAGATTAATTTCAAAAGAGCCAATGATAACAGCAATTTGTATATTAAAGAAGGACCGAATGACAAAATTGTATTGGCAGAAATATTTGTAGATGATACTATATTTATAGGGAATGATGATCAGTGCAAAGAATTTTCAGAGCAGATGAAAAAAGAATTTGAAATGTCTATGTTTGGCTTAATAAAATTCTTTGTTGGTCTTCAAATTCAGCAAAGCAAGAATGGTATATACATTACCCAATCTAAATACATTAAGGAAATTCTCAAGAAGTTTGGTATGGAAGATTCAAAACCAGTTGGTACACCCATGTGTACTGGACTGAAACTTACCAAAGATGATGATTTAAAAGAAGTAGATCAGACCTTATACCGATCTATGATTGGAAAATTGCAGTATGTAGTACATACAAGACCTGATATTGCCTTAGCAGTCAGTATAGTAGCAAGATTCTCAGCTAAACCTAAGGAAAATCATATGATGGCAATCAAAAGAATCTTAAGGTACTTAAGAGGAATTGAAGAATATGGTTTGTGGTATAAATTTGGAGGCAATCTAGACTTAAAAGTGTTTACTGATGCTGATTGGGCAGGGAACATTGATGACAGAAAAAGCACCAGTGGTGGAGCATTTTTTCTTGGAAAAAGACTGGTATCCTGGACCAGCAAAAAGCAAAATTGCACATCTCAATCCACAGCTGAAGCAGGATATGTTGCTGCTACAGTAAATTGTTCAAATATTGTTTGGTTTAAACAGCTATTGCAAGGTATGAAGGTTGAGATCAAAGAACCAGTTGTTATATTTTGTGACAATACAAGTGCAATAAACATTTCAAAGAATCCAGTAATGCATTCCAAAACCAAGCACATTGCTATTAAATATCACTTTGTCAGAGAATTGGTGTAGGAAAAGGAACTCAAATTAGAATATATTCATACAAAAGAGCAGATTACAGACATTTTCACCAAGCCATTACCCAAGGATGCATTTGTGTATCTAAGAGGTAAGTTAGGGGTCATTCCCCTATCCGAGGCTCACTAAATACAGTTTTAGTGATGCATCAACCAGAACATGATTGAAAATCAACAAGTTGATGCAGCATATTCAAGGAATCATTGCATATGAATCAGTACTTGAGGTACACTAGTTTACACCGGTAATATGTGAATTGTCTTTGGCATGTGTTGTGAAAGAGGGAGTGTATTTGCTATGTCTTTACTTCAAGAAATTTTCAATAGTCAGGAAGAGTTTTTTTTTAGAAAAAGGAAGTTTGCTGACAGAGGGAGATTTGAATCTGAACTGAGCTAATCTTTTCAAAATTTCTTATGATTATGACATATTGTGTTTCCATCAATGCCAAAGAGGGAGATTGTTGGAAACAATTGTCTGAAGAAAATTGATACTCAAATTATGTATTGTCTTTGATGTCACACAATGTCATAATCTACAGCAATCAGTATTTACCGAGCTCACTCGATTGACAAAAAAAAAGTTAGCATTTACCGAGTTCACTCGGTTGACAGAGAAAAGGTAGCATTTACCGAGCTCACTCGATTGATAGAGAAAAGGTAGCATTTACCGAGCTCACTCGGTTGACAGAGAAAAGGTAGCATTTACCGAGCTCACTTGGTTGACAGAGAAAAGGTAGCATTTACCGAGCTCACTCGGTTATCAGAGGAAAGTAAGTGTTTACCGAGTTCACTCGGTTATCAAAGAAAAAGGATTATCAGTGTTTACCGAGTTCTCTCGGTCTCCAAAAGATTGTAGAAAATTTCATTATGAGCACCGTCGGCCCTTGAAGGATCTTTGCAAATACAATTTGCTTATTCCAACCGACGGTTGTACCAAGTAATGCCGATCTGACCAATCTAAATCATATAAATAAAAGGTCAAGTATGAAAAATAAATGTATGAAAAGGAAGAAGATATATAGAAGATAGACAGGAAAGGTGTGTGCGAAATTGAGGAGCAGCAGAGATATATTCAATCAGGAAGGATCTCACTTATGCAGAACAGAGATCTGTAATCAGCAAGGCAGTTGCATTATTATACAGGTCATTTTCATTGTTACCTTTTTATCATTGTAACAGTGAATTCTAAATCTCTTAACCGAGTTGGTTTAACAACCATATTGTAAATCCTCTAACAAGGTGACAATTCCATTGAATTGTTTTCAAGACCTATTACCAGGCCACTCCTAGCAGGGTGATTAAATCCTCTAACAAGGTCACACCTAACAGTGTGTTTTGTAACCTTTTACCAGGTTGGCTTCTAACCGGGCATCACTTCAGAAAAGTGAAAATCAGTATCTAGATACATTTGGTGTTTTTTCCCATATTGGGTTTCCACGTTAAATCTTGTGTCTCTTGTGTTCTTAATAGTTATCTTAATCATATACAAGTGGTGATGAATATCAGATAAATAATTCTACTAATACTCTCTGCATCTACCGAGTTACTGCAATTTTATTTACCGAGTTTTAAACAGAGAATATTCATAAAGATATCCTAAGGGATCTGGAAGGAATTAATTGGAAAAGTATTTTGTGGGTAACTAATTCACCCCCCCCCCCCTCTCAGTCACTTTATCCATATTCCATCATCGAGTGGATGATGTTTCACTAATAGTGTTACTTGACTCAGCATTCTCATTAGATGCTTTCTTCCACATAGTGTTCCTTAACTTCATGATTTCTGCAATGTTATATCCACTTTCAAATATATGGTTTTCATCTGGTGCTTGGTCTCTATAGTTTTTTCTTAAATGACCGACCTTATGACAGTGCATATAGGCCATTCCATTGTTTGTCTAGTTTCTTGATTATCCAATCTGACCTTTTATGTAACAATTTGCTGCAATATGCCCATACTTACCACATACAACACAAGTAATCCATGTATTATAATCCCATACATATGAGTTACCTTATCTCTTCTATTGATAAGGCTTTCGCTATGCTTTCTGCTTAGGAGGCCATACTTGTTTCATCTTTTCTTTACACTCTCGTGTAGTGTGTCCATGCTTATTACAAGTATAGCATATCTTCGAGCTACAATTGTATTATTAGCAATTTCATTCTATTTAGCTCTGCACTCATAAGCTGGATGTCCAAACTTACCACAATAATAACAATATCCATTGAATTTGGGAGTGATAGGAGGTTCACCTTGTGCTTTGCTTCTACACACATTAGATGTGTGTCCTGGTTTTCTATAGTGATAACATGTCAGCACTTTAGGTTTCTAACTTTGATTGGTGTAGCCTATACCAGCTCTACTTTCAAATCTTCTTTGATTGGTTAAAAAGTCATCAATCTTTTTAGAACCATCCTCAGCTATCTTCATCATTTCATTATGTTGCTTTTGTATCTTTATTTCATTTCCTAATTTTTCATTATCTTCTCTGTGTGTTGCAACATCTTCTAGTCTTCTTGATAATTCTCCATTCACTCGGTTTACTTCTTGATTAACAATCATCATTTGATTTGATACTTAGAAGTGACGATCAATGAGTCTCTATATTTCACTTTCTTTTTCTTGAAGTTGTTTAGTCATCAGTCTTTGGTCTTCAATAGCTAGATTCTGATCTTGTTTAGCTTGTCTAGCATTGTTCATGACTGCCACCATTCTCACCATCTAAGATTCTTGACCAATTTGTAGTGCTTCACTTGATCAGATAGTTGTTGATTATTTTTAGATAGATTAGAGATTATGCTTTTGGATTCATCAAAGATGCTTCCAAAACTTGATCCAATGTGATCAAATATATCATCAATAGGTTCTTCATGATAACCGATTTCATTTTACAAAATTGAAAGGTTCTTCCTTTCAACCAGTAATTTCTTTAGTTCTTCCTTAGCCTATTTATACTATTCCACAAACATATGCATCCATATCTTCTGATTGTCAATAGTCTTGTCAAGCTTATATCTCTCCATGATGTAGATCTTTACCCTTTGATGGTTAGACTGTTCAACAAGAGAACTAAGCTTTGATGCCAATTATTGGAATTAGGAGAGATAGGTACTGAGAGGGGAGGGGTGAATCAGTGCCCTTAAAAATTTCACTTGTAAACCTTTCTGATATAAAACTATAAATAGTAATAACTGACCAAAATAACTTGAAACTAATTCAATGAATCAATCATCTAGTTAACTTATGAAAGTAACCGGTATGAAATCAAAATGATAATCAAATAACATAGATATTTTGGTAATGCATAAATGCTTGTTAGAAGGTAAAAACTACAGTGGGGATGACATCCTCAAATTCTTCACTACTACAGATAGAAAAGGTTTGCATGTTAAGGCTACAAGTTTTGATCACTTCTGGTGATCTTACCCTGTTAGGAGTAACATATTATATCAGCTAGAGCTACCTAGTTATAGGATTTTAACAACACTAACAAAGTGTGCACTGGGTTAAGAGATTTACATAAGACTATTAAGTCTACTCTGTTAAGAGATTTTATCAAAAACTCTATTATAATTGTCAGAAAGTAATAGGCAATTATCTGCTAGTTGAAAAATCAATTATCTAGAACAGATCTATAAGTGCTCATAAATATCACTTTAACTATGATGAATTTCTGCTTTGAATTTGCTCAGTAGCCTTCTCTGGTTCTGCTCAATCTGATAACTTCTGTACTCTATTCTAATTTTTAATTGATTGAATTGAAGTTAGAAAATGGCTTCAAGTGCTCTGTGATTCATATATATCAGTTCACCAACCAAAACTGATGCAAACATACAAAATATATAGTGTTCTATTTTTTCCTCTTTAACAAAAATTAGGTTACAAGACATAGTCATAACCCTATGATCTACAGTGCAAAATTGACCTAGATCAACTATTACAATAAGATAAACATTACATTTAATGAGTATCTTTTACAATAAATGCTCCTCAATCTTGGTAAACCATTTTACAATTTTTTGCAACTGTTTGCATAGAAGAATGTGCCTTTTTAGATTACTATGCCATTTTCTATGATCCTTGATAACACTACATAAACTGCTTAGTGTATACTATGATGCTCAGTGTTTACTGTCTGTCAGTGTTAGTGTTTACTAGTGCTCAATAAACTATATAGTAATTAGTGTAAAAAGCTTTACTGACTGCTCTATCTTACTTCTGGTTACCAACTAACTCAATATAAGTGACCAACTGATCTCTTTGATATCCTTTGATACTAATGACAACCTTGAATTCTCAATAGAGATTAACACTGGATCGACAACATTTTGAAAGTGTACAACATCTCAAGAATTACATCTTCCACTTTTAATTTATCTCCAATGCTCATGTTTTCAAATTTTAACACTTCCAACTCATCCATTATGGTACAGTTAATAATCTTGGAACATATTTCATCAACAATGGGCTAAAAATCTTGTTGAGTAACCTTCCTTTTTATTTCTTCATCACTCTCTATTTCTTCATCATCATCTAAAAAAAGTTTACTTCTCAGTCTCTTAATGGCCCTACTTGGCACTGCCTTAGGTAGTGTGGGTTTTCGCTTGGCAAATTCAGATGGAAACTTAGGAGTCTTGACAACACCTCTCCTTGTCCTAGACCTAAGTACTAGTGTTGATGACACTTTAGGTTTTAATATTCTTTTCTTGGCTAGGGGCTTAGCAATCATTGGTTTCTTTTCTGTCTTTTCTTCTTCTTCTTCACTATTTCGAGTTTCACTCAGTTCATTTTCTCCCAATCCTTGGGTCAACTCCAGTGGTGCATCCATTTTAGATTCTTGGACATATTTTTCCAAATTCTTTAAAATTTTCTTTATTTTCCTCTTTGTGGAGGAAACCTTTAATACCATAGAGATTTTGGACTTAGCTTCATCATAAGTACCAAAATAAGGTGCTTTACTATCAATTTCTTTAGCTATGAGAGTTGCAATTGCAGCAGTAGCTTCATCTATGTTCAGTTCATAGGGTAATGGCATTAACCATGAAACCCTAGGTAGAAACTACCTAGTGTTGGAGCTTCGCAAGGTCATATGTGTGTCCTTTCTTGATTATCTTCCATGCCTGGTCTACTGCCATATAGGGGATGCTATCCAACCTGTTGGAGCTTTTCCTTGTAGGACCAAACTTGAATCAATAGGTGGGCTTGAATCTTAGGTTAGGCACTCAAGTTTGATAAGAAAATAGTCCAATTGATGAGGATTTAAAGGAATCCTCCTTCTTCTTTGAGCTCCACATCACTCAGGTGCGTAATTCCTTATCTTCACACTCAAGACACCTCGTGATAAACCATAGGCCTATAGATATATAGTTTTGGAATAGTCTTCAAACCCTTTTAGGTATCTTGTAACCCAATCAAGCCAATTCTTATGCAAACAACCCTATTTTCATAGAATGAGTCTGAAGACTAGAAGGGACTTACTACTACTACTACCAACATGAAAGGGAAAGGTATTTGATTTAAAAGATTGATGTTGGGATGAATGGACCCTTGAAATACCCTTAGTCTCTCATAGACCAATACCTTATCCAATGGGAAACAGAGTCAAATACCTCACTGTAATAGAGAGCTATGAAACAAGAAAACAATACATTCAAATATGCTGATGCCTTACATCAATAATACACCATTAACCAGACCTCACTTCAACAATCCACCTATGTACCCAGATATGCTATCACCTATTCAAAGAATTTTAACCCTCCCCTTAGAAGAGACCTATAAACAAGTAATACATTAACCAACATCCACTAGAAGACAAGCATGAGACACCCTTGATACCTCAACTCATACATACCTAAAAACTAGTCCTAGACCTAGTTGCTTCTGCAAAAACAACTCTATTGCAGACACATAGGAAATGCAAATAGAAAGGCTGAAACACCCCTGATGCTTCAATCAATAAGTCTAAAACTCAAATGGAGACAATCTGATAACATTACAAATATATTGAATCTCATACATAAGACAAGCTATTACAATTTGCATTATATTCTCCAGAACCAGAAAGGAAAGAGGGAACCCTATATGCAGAGAAGAAGGAAGTATTCACAAGGTAGAACATTCATGGAACCAGCTCTCAAAAGAAAAATCAAACGCTTCTAAATGATCTTGAAAATCCTTTTATAGGAATGAGGATTGCAACAAGCAAAGGATCATTTAGGGGAAAAAAGGTTTGCAACAACTAGTTACAATAAGAAATAAAGAATGCAGGAAACCCAAGAAACCCTAGAAAATCAGATCAAATCTGATGTACAACTAGATTGGTTTCTGAATCAAGGCATACTGCATACATGAATTCAACTGGTTTCTTGTTGCAGGGAAAACAAAATTTAATGCCAGAGCCAGAAAAAGGAAAACTTGCGTGTACACAACATGGAGATCTTTGACAAAATACCAAACCCTAGCCGCCAGTAGCACACCATGAGCATAAAACCACACTTCTCTTGGTACAAAAACATTATGCCAGTGACCACAGAGACCCCCAGACCAGTCTACAAAAACCATCACCACCAAACCAATCGAAATCAGCCATCGAAACCATAAATTTTGGTACCTCTTGTCACTGGAACCCTTCAAAAAATTTGAATTCAAGCTACAATGGCTAGCAGATTCATCTTTAAAATGTGGCCGTCGATTGTATCATTTCCTGGCACATTGGGCAGTCCACAATTATCCTTCAACAGTCAACAAAACCCTTTTAAAATCCTCTACCACCTCATAAAACTCTTGACCAATGAAAAATGAGCATGTCGGTAATGAATCAACATGTCTAGACTCACTCCTCATAAGCATGTAATTGAACAGCTGGCGTAAGATCACATAGCCTCAAAAGATTCTATGTGAAGATACACCAACCATCAGATCATCCATCTCAGCATCCCTTTGGAATCTCTCGGGCCCACTGACATGTCCTCACCCCTTTTTCATCCTAGCCAATCAAAATAAAACACCTTAGCACACAAGGACCAATGAGATTTCACCATTTTACTTTGTCTAACAGAGGTCCCACTAACATCCCCCTTGCATAGTAAAACTAACAACACCTCCATCTGTTACTGACACAACCAATCAAAAGATTCCATGATGGCATGACATGGCACTAGACCCACATTGAAATTTGCCTTGGGGAGGATCCAATGGCCATCATTAAAGTGTGATGTTAATTAGCTCACATCTTTTGTTTGTGAAATGGCAATGATCATAGATCTTGAGGACTATTTAACCACTAGCCTAGCTCTACAGATGGGCCCATCTGGATAGGTGGCACCTTGTCGCTATACCACATGTTAGAGATTCTGACAACTTGTGAAGTTAAGATATAATGATAGCCACATATTTTTCAAGGCATAAAAACTATTGGAAATATATTTCGGCGGACTTAGGCTTAGATAGGAAAAATAAAAAGGGGGGACCACGCTTGACATAAAAACTTAACCGCATGATATAAAGTGAACCCATTTAAATAGCACATGCAGATTTAAGACTTTAGTGACACAAAAAGGTAATGAAAGAATAGAATTAGGCCAGGGTAAAGTTAGGATATTTTCTACCAACGGCTAGATTTTATGAACTTTTTCCTAGGGTATGAGCCAGGAACACAAAAACAACTGTAGAGACCTGAGGAAAATGGGTATGGCCATGAAATGTTTTTAGGGTACTATCACAACTGACTAGATTGATAAAACTTGTGAGAGATAACTCTAACAGTGAAGTCAATTTTTAGATCAGTTATGGTGGAAATTGTCATTCCTCATTTGTTCCAAAGTGCCTAAGTGTTAGCTTGAATGACTTCCTTACTGGCACATTTCATCATTCTTTTTCCTTCAATAGTAGGGTAACCACTTACTTTATGTTTCATCTCCTTTGTAATCTTCACTGGTCCATCTTTTAGCCATAAATGCATGTCATGAAATCAACTCAAAATAATTTTTATCCATTCCAATTTGAAATTTTGTGGGAAATCTAGGGCATGAACTAACCCTTGATTGACAACAACCTTATGTTCTAGCTTCAGTACTCCATTGTCACGTAATTTGTCATAAGCTTCCTTGATCTTTTAATCACCAATTTCTCCAATTTTACACATGTAGCAAGACCTAATGTTGTTCATCATTAACACATTTTTTGGAGTGGAAGATAGGGCTCTATTTAAACCTCCTTTGATCACACTCTCTGACATTGCCTTGAATACCTTCGACTTGCATATTTCATTTCTTACCAATTGAACATTGAAAACTTCCTTCCCTTATTTCTTGACTGGTGTAGATGATGATGATGCCATTTTAAATGATGTTTTCTGAAAGATAAATATTCACTCGGTAAAATACCTTTTTCACCAATAACTGGTAGATGAATTTTGCCGATGGCACACTGAGAAAATTCAAAATCACCTTTCTTGATCTGGTTGCTCAAACTCTGAATCACTCACAAAAATCTCATATAGCTTGGTGAAATGAAAATAATGACAACTTTCCACTTTATAGAATCTGAAAAGTAGAATTAGGGACTCATAAATGCTCCATACAAGTTTTGGTGGAATACAACTGTCTTGGCAAACTCATGTTAACTTTGGTTAATCACAAGCTCGGTTGATATAACTATTAAGATATAGCTCAGTGCATATAGTGTTTTGGGAATAACATGTGCTCGACATACATTGATAGCTCGGTCAAGACACTGATGCTCGACATCAAAAAATGAAATTTTATGTTTTGCTTAGATATTTCCTAATGCATCTTTATCTATGTAGATATGGACTTTTGCCCAATTTTATGTTAGGAACTAATGAAAAATAAAACTTTGCAGGACTCAATTCCAAACATACCTTCCATGCTTAGTTAGAAGAAGTGTGATCACCAAATCCATTAGATTGGGTGATCGTAAATATGCTTGCTTAGCTTGTGCTTCCTTCTTCTTTCTTCTTCCATGTCTTGTTCATCTGATTCCTCAATTTCTCATGGATATCTTATTGCTCAACATGGGTGATCTACAATCCTTCTTTAGATGACTGACCTTGTTACATTTGTAACAGACCATTCTTCCATTCATCCAGCTTTTAGATTTGCCTCTAAAATGGGTCTTCATGCAATTTAATCCAATGTGTCCATATTTACCATAGTAATGGCAACTATAAAAGTGTTGTAATCCTAATTATATGAGTTATGCTTTGTGATTGACTTAGTTTGTTCATTTGATGACCACCTGGGTTTGGATCTGCACTCAAATGCTCTATGCCCATATTTCTAAAACAACTTCCTTGAAACTTAGGTGTGTTGGATGAATTGCTAGCCTTAGATCTACATTCATGTGCTTGATGTCCATGTTTCTTGCAGTTAAAACAATGTCCATTAAACTTAGGTTTATGATCAGACTTACCATGTTTGCTTCTACATACATTGGCTATATGTCTTGGCTTTCCACAGTGATAACATCTGGGTTTTTTGTTCTTTGGTTTTGTAGTCTTCTATTCTCCATTCTTTGATGGTTCTCCTTCTTCAGTAGATGATGAATGTTGATTAAATCCAATTCCAGATCTATCACCAGATCTCCTGGGTGATCTCAACAATTTTTCAAAATACTTTGCAGCTTCATTGGGTTTGTTCATCCTTTCATTGATTTCTTTTCCAGTTCTCAATTCATGTTTCAGCTAATCATTTTCAGACCTTAGTTGATTGATTTCCATATCTTTCCTGCCCAATTCTTGATTAGCCATTAGTAGTTGGTTTACCATATCTATTTGATTATTAATCAACCTTTTCATGTCACTAGTTCTTTCATCTAGCCTAATTGCAATTTGTCTTTTATCTTCTTTAGCCATTGCCTTATCATCTTTAGCTTTCTTTTTCTATTCCACTACTTCACAAAGTCTGACAGATTGAATTTCTTGTTCTGTTGTTAGAGTTATGATGTCATCATTGAGTATGGTATTTTTCTCCAATATCTCTTTTATAGCTTTATCACTTTCTGCATAGTTACCAATGTCAAATAATCCAGAGATGTCTTCTTCTTTGTATTGTGACTCATTTTGTTGAATAGAAATTTCTCTTCTTTTGCTCAAGGATTTCTTCAGTTCCCCTCTTGCTAATTCTATTAGGAATGAATGCTGAGACATTGAGGATATTATTTGTAATGTTCTAGTAGTCATTCTATAGGAGTTGTTGCATTCATGACTTAGATTGTCATTGATGTCAACACAGTGATATTATGGAAATTAACAGGAAAGCAGGCACAATTTTGTTTTTCACACATGTTGTATTGTAGATTGGATTTTTCATAGTTTATGGTATGTTCTTGGGTGTGTTATTAACCTATGGTTAACAATGCAAAAATAAATTTATTCATTCATGAAAGTTGTAAGCATTTTGGTGAAAATAGTTTTCTGACAGAGTTCCTGAGTAGCAGTTTTTGGAAATTAGAGGATATCTCCTAGTAGGGATTGAATTTGATTTTGTGCAATTAAAGAGATGTTGGAGACTTTTTTATGATGATGTGGTTCATAGTGAAAAATTTTAGGATATGTTTGGAGAAAGTTACAACATTTGGAAGCTAACAGTTTTATGTGAATTTTGTGTGTAACGTGTAGAAATTATTATTTTGTAATTGAGGACCAAATCATTTTTAATTATTTGAGTTTGGTATATAAGAAGGAATTTTTTCCTTGTATTGACATGGAATTTTGATATTTTTGATATGAATTATGAAAGTTGTGATGCGCATGTATGCATGAAGTGAAGAAGAGAGCTAATTCAGTGATGAAAGAAGACATGTGAGTACAGAGATCTAGAATTGTGATCTTGTGTAGTAGAGAGTGCAGTTTTGGCATAGTGTGAAGGAGGTAACATATTTCATATTATTCTATTGAATAATCTTAAGGTCTTTTGGATAGTGTGTTCAAAGATCTTGCCTTGAAGCTATTTCGGTAGTGGGTCCTTCTGTCTTCTACAAACTCTTAACCGAGTTAGAATCTTTTAACAGGGATTCAAAATCTCCTAACAAGGATTTATATGTATTGAATGTATTTCATAAGAGACATAACATGGTCCATCCTCTAATAAGGAACTTTCATATTAGTACATCATTTTTTGGGCATCATTCCCACTGGGGTTTACTCTTTTCAAGAGGTTCCCTAGTCAACATATCTTGTGTTATTATGCAATTATGTATGGTTATCTTTCAATGGTTGATTACTACATTAGTTATATTGTTTAAAGATGTAAAAGAAGTTAAATGGTTTAAATATTAGATAATTGATTCACCCCCCCTCTCTCAGTTATCTTGGGGATCTTTACTTTCTAACAATTGGTATCAGAGCGGCTGGTCCTTGAAGGAAAAGCTTAACAACTTAAGGAGATCCATGGAAAATTTCAGGAAAGAAAGCCTTAAGTTTGATGGAGTACATTTTGATAGCTAGAAAGAAAAGATGAAGATACATCTCTTGTATTTAGGACCAGGTTATTGGTTGATCACAAAGAATGACAAGACTATCATTGAAGAAGACAAACTTGAGAGTTGTACTAATGAAGAAAGAGACATCTTTATGTGTAACATACTTGCAAAAGAGGCACTTTTGTTGGCACTTTGAGAAAATGAATATAGTTAGGTAAAAAGTTTATCTGGAGCTTATGATGTTTGGAAATATTTACATTCTACTTTTGAAGGTGATGATCATGCAAAGAAAGCTAGGTTACATAATTGGATTTGTGCATTTGAAGATATAAGAATGATGGAAGATGAATCTATTAGAAGCTATATGGGTAGGATGTCTAAGATTGTTACAGGGGTAAAATCTTGTAGAGGTGAAAAGACTGAGAATGAAGTGATATGGAAGATTCTGAGAACATTAACACTAGTATTCATGCAGA
This sequence comes from Chamaecyparis obtusa, assembly GCA_027943335.1. Lineage (NCBI taxonomy): Eukaryota > Viridiplantae > Streptophyta > Pinopsida > Cupressales > Cupressaceae > Chamaecyparis > Chamaecyparis obtusa. Next base: position 1,009,897 of record BSBK01000670.1, read on the forward strand.
CAACACAAATGATTGAGCAAGTGATACCTTGTACACTGAACTTTTCAAGACAGACCCTTCTTAGAAGACTAGAAGCAGTAGAGATGAATTTAAGACTATCAGGAGAGCTATCTAGAATGGAGACATCATTCAGTGCTCTTAGCATTAGACCTACATTATCAAGAAGTACTAGTGTGAATGAAGATTATGCCAATAGTAGAAAATCCAAATCTAAAGAAGATAAGAAGATTGAAGAAGGTATTGCATTACTTGTGAAAAGAGAACTAGATGGTAAGAAAATCTTTAAATGTTGGACTTGTCAAGAATATGGTCATTTTGCATCTAAATATCCTAAGAGAGTTAAGAAGTATAGAAACAATTTCAAACCTAAATGATCTAAAGAATGTTATTATGCTAATGATGAAGAGATTGAAGCAGGAATTGAGAGACACTTGAGTGATAGTGACAATGATAACTATGATGACATAGGATTTGTGGCAATTAAGGAAGAAACTACTGAATCTGATGTTAAGGAAGAGAAAGCCTTAGTATCCCAAACTAAAAAGAAATCCAATTAGATTATAGACAGTGGTTGTTCACATCATATGACAGGTGACAAAGGAAAGTTCATAAAGTTTAGAAAATATGATGGAGGAGTTGTAAGAGTTGGTAACAATGCACCTTGTTTGATTAAAGGTATAGAATCTATTACTCTTGATGGAAAGACTAATATTGATGATGTTTACTTTGTGGTGTATGCACCCAAAAATGGTCACCTAGACTTTGGGCCCCATTTATTTGATTTATCAATCCTGAATCATTTTTATCAATAATCAATATTTTCAACATTATCAATATCTTGATCAAGTCTTAATTTCTATCATTTATTCGATTATTTTCTATGGGCTAACCATTTATCCTAAGTCTTTGTTTGATTAAAAGGAATATTTCCTCCCCTTTTATTAAATAAAAATCCCCCACTTTTCCTTTTATCCTAAGTTGCACAAATAAAGCATTATTCTTATTTTATAAAAATAGAAAAAGCACTTTTTGTCTCATATGGACATAAAGTCAACTCTTATTTTTCTATTGGAGGATATTTGTGCACAAAGATCAAGCTTCCATTTTTCTCCACTGTTGATTAAATCTTTTGCCTCTTAATCTCAATGGTCCATTTCATCTCATTTCTATAAAAGAAGAGCTCTCTTCTTCATTTTCATATATCCATATTTTTCATGCTAATGTTATGCTGTAGGTTTTCTGGGTGCATTTGGAGCTTTCTAGTTGCATTACATCTACATACTTTCATAGTTTCCTTTCTTGCATTATCATAGCATTCATAGCTTCATTTTTAGTGTAGATTTCCTTTATGCAATAGATTTAGCTCACATAGCTTAATTAGGGGAATTGTAATTCATTGCTATTTCCTTTATAGTTGCATTGTACTTTCATTTTGATAGATTAATCTTGCATATTCATATTAGTTTGCATTACATTTGCATACTTTGATTCATTTTGGAGATTTTGGCACTCTTTCCCTAGTCTTCAATTTTATAAATCTCTCATTGTGTTGTTGACTAGCAAGGTCACAAGTTTGTAGCTCTAGCTAAGAGCAATTTTATCATAGTGTCTTGCAACTCCATGCATAGAGAGCTATGAGTTGCTTTATGAGGCCTCATTGTTGAGCAACCTTACATGTAAAGGTTCATAGAAGTGTGGTCACTTTTGATCCATACATTTCTGGCGTGCACCATGGGGCAGAGTAGATGGACTTTGTCCTTTAGATTGGTTGTATTTTCCTCATTTTTTGGATTAATTTTCAAATATTTTGCATTCTCTATTTTCTATCTTAGAGTATCGTGTGACACTTCTAAGAAATATCGTGTGATAGACCTCATAATACGGGGGTGACACTTCACACAGAGGAAGAATCACCTATCACTATTCTGGTCTATTGCCTGGCATCGTGCGAAGTATCGCCTGACAGTTCTGTAGTATATCACCTAGACTAAGGTTTATCACCTGGGTATAGGAAGCCGTGTCACGCAATTCTAGTGAAGTCTGAGATATATCACCTGATTTGACATAGAGTTACAATTTGAGTTTTATTATCCAAATCTAATCACATTTGGTTTTTTGGCTTTGCTTATTGCATTTAGACAGGTCTAACCTACATTTCTTAGTTTAGATTAATCAGTTTCTTGCATTACTTTCATTTAGATTTTGGATTTTCCTAACCGTTGTTGGTCTAACAAGTTGTTTTGTAGGTGCTCTGGCTTGAAGGAAATTGATACATTGCATGGATAAGGGCTACTAATGGTTTTTGCAAGGCTGCTCTAAGCATAAAAATTAAATCAAATGCTGGTTTAATTGCTTTCTTTATTGAGTGTGGCATATACTAGTTGTTTCATTTCATAGGCACTTAATATCTTGTTGTAGGAATTTTGAGGTGGTAGGAGAGTATGCTCTTCACCCTTGTGGTGAAATAGAAATCTTGACCCATCTTGAGGTTTTGGAAGCAGGGGGGTAATTGAATTTGCTTGGTGTATTTGGAAGAAATTCTTGAGATAGGGGAGTATGCTCTTCACCCTTGTGGTGAACCAAAAACCTTGAACCTCAAGAGTTAATCCACTCTTTGTTTAGTATAGGAATCCTTTAGCGGGCCTGCTCTTGAGCAATCAAGAGGAACGACCCAAGTGGGGACAAGCCTTTTTCTGGCTCTTCCAACTCACTATAATCTCAAGGCTACCTTAGACACTAAAAACTTTGGTAGACATAACACTTGTATTTTCTTGATGTGAGTAGCTCATGGGATTGTGACCATGGGGAAAGCATTGAGAAAGAATGCTTAAGGTACTCTTGAGGCTGTGAGGTCCTAGTCCTTTATGAAGATCAAGAGGGGTGTTATGATTGGAAGCTCTTATTAAGAACCATAGGTTAGAAGCCACCTTTATTTAGCCACTTATCTTCTTAGTGCAAGGATTGATCCAAGTGGACTAACCCAGATCACCCCAAGATACTCACCATATGTGTCCCTTTGGTTATGTTATCTGACACTTCCATGACAAAGCCAATATCTCTTGTGGGAAACCACTTGGTGTGAGGCAAGGGGGCATCAAGTTGTGGGCTAAGTTGGTAAGGATTGAGCCTTGTCTTGTAGGAAGATATTGCTTGAAGTGTCTTTGATTGTGTGATACCATTGTAAACGTTCTCAACATACAAACAATTGGTAGCATTCATAGGGTGTTTTTTCAATTTTGATATCAAAAGTGTTTGTCTTGGCAAGGTTTCTTTTTCCCTTGTTTCAAGTGTTTGGAGACATGTTTGATCCCATACTATTTGCAAACTTATCCAAATGCTATTAAAATTGTGATTGAAATTAGACATTTTCACCCTAACAATCAGAAAGTCCAAAATCAAACCTTAAAAACTCAAAATTTTGCACAAATTGGTCAAAATCAACATCGGTATTGCCTTCTTAAGAGAGAAATATCGCACGACAATTCGCACTAGACTATGTTGCCTAATAGTTGTTAGGTCTGTCACCTGCTAGTTTTGAGGTTTATCACCTAGAATCGTGTGAAGTATCACCCAGTCTAAGTTTTATCACCCAGTTTGCCTGGAGTCTGTCACTTGAGAGTTTTCACCAGTATTTCTAGTTTCAGTCAATAATTTGCTTTTAGCACGACTTGGCCTTTGAGTAGGTTATCTGACCTTGCTGTTAGAGACCTATTTTGACTGCAAATTTTTTATTTTAATCTTCTAGGGATCATTTCAATTGATTTATAAGGTTGTCTTGAAAATAATTTGTCAAGTTAGAAAGTTATTCCTAGTGAAAAGTTTGTGTTTAGAATTGTTGATTACACCCTTGGAGAATTCTGATTCTATTATTGTCCAAATCATTTTTCATATATCTCAGTTTTGATTCAAATTTTGGCTAAGTCCAACCTCCTGATTCAAAAGTGCAAGGGTATTCACCCTTTGATTTGAAGCACCTGTTTGACAGTGTTGGTGACACCTTTTATTTTCTATCTTTTCATTTTCTCCTTGGACAATAGAGAATCTCAATTATCCTAGGTTGGAATTGACACTTTGAGAGATTGACCTATCACTTAGAGTCTCTTTCTTTCATGATAGTTACTAGGCACTATTTTTTTGCTCAACATCTCAATGAATGTTATGGTATCAATTGCAAAAGATGACTCTTAGTCTTTTTCTTTCCTCTTCATTTCCCATGTTCTTCTGAATTCTTCTATTCCCATGATAAATTATTCTTCTTCTTCTTGATTCCTTTCTATTCATCTCTTCTATTCATTTCTTCCATGCTTGATTCCTCCTTTTCTAGAACCATGAATTTCAACTATCTTGTCAAGGAACCTCTCTTGAGAATAGATGATCTTGAACTCATTGCTCAATTTGAAGAGTATCTTTATTCCTCCAATAGTCCTTTCAAATATCTCATGGGTGACAAACTTATAGAAAAAATAAAATAAAAGATGATTGAATCAGATGCCTTTGCTAGAATCATAGACATGATCATATCATGATCTTCTTTTTCCAAACATTCTTCATCATCTAAGCTTTCTCATTCTTCCTCATCTTCCAAATCCTATCATGGCTCTTCTAGACATCATTCTCATTCTTCATCTTCTAAGTCTTATCATGAATTTTCTAAACATTATTCTCATTCTTCATTATCCAAATCTTCTTCCTCCATGAAGTTTTCATTTTTCTCTTCTTCACTATCTCGTTCCTCTTCTACTTCTCCCAAGAGTCTTACTTCTCTTCAGAAGACATACCATCAAGAGCAACATGATAGTCCTTGTGATGTCTCTTCCATGAAGAGTGATACACCCACCTATGATGACTATGATGACTATGATGATGGACAATGTAGTGATGCCCATGAAACTTCTATTCCTAACCATCATCCTCGTGGTACACTTGTGATTTCTAAGGGGGAGTCGTATTGGGTAGACTATGATGGTGATCCATATGACTCTAAATTTTAAGAATTCTTTGATGATTTTTTTGAACAATACAATATTCCTACTAAGGAAGAGAAAATCTACCGTGTTGATTTCAAACATCAAAAGGATCTCTCCTCTAAAAGTTCTCATGCTAAAAATAAAGGTTGCACTCTCAAGAAAGATCATGTTAATGTTGAACCTTTATCTTGTGATGGTTTCCTTCCATCCTCTACTTCCTCCAATACCCACACATCTCCTAAAGCTGTTGAGTCTTCCAAATCTTTCAAAAATCCTTCATCCAACAAAAATCCTAAGGCTTTTCATGTGGTTCCCTATAGTTATCCTCAAGGGCTACCTCCTAAAGAAACTCAAGCTAACCTTCACTTGGCTGAAAATACTTTCAATAAGGCTAAACCTAAAGAGCCTAAGCCTTTATACACTACTTCAGCTAGTCCTTCACCATCTTCTCCAAAGTCTTCCATACAATTGCAACATGCTTCCTTGTCTGTAGAAGTGGCTCCATGTCAAGAGGAATTTAAAAATGATAAAGAAAAGAACATAAAGAAAGATCAAGATCAAGAACCTTCCATGTCATCCAATTCTATTCATAATATCTCTCATTCATTTCATGGTTCTTTTGATCCTTTGCGCCCTTCATGTCTTAAGTCTTCTCCTAAGCAAGATCAAACTACTACTTACACCATTGAGCTTATTGACAATCAAAATAACCTTACTACGCTTGCAATTTCCAAAGATGATACTTCCATTAAGGTTATTAAAAATGGTGTTGTTACTTCTGATGTAAAGCCTATTGAAAATTGAAAGAAAGTTGATATGCTTATGCTACCTAGAGATCCTTGTCAAGATCAAAGTCTTCCATCTTCTTATTCTACCACTTCATGTTCATTTCCACTTTCTTCTCTTCCTAAGTCTTTGCAAGCTTTGAACAATCCTATCACCAAAATTTATCCTATTCAAGATGTGCATGATCCTATTGAAAAATCTAATGCTCACTATAAAGATGTTGATGTCCTTGGTGGTTGTCACATAGATGCTGATGAACTTATTGATTATCCTTTTGCATCTTCCACTTCCATTCTTGGACATCCTCCACCACTACCAAGAGCCTCATGTCTTTCTTCCATCTTGGGTCCTTATGTCCCTTCACTTTCCCCTCCTAACTCTCCTAGTTCATCATCCATCTTGGGTCCTTATGTCCCTCCATCTCCTATCTTTCCTCAAGATCAACATAAATGCATACCCTTGAATTCTTTTCATCCACTCACCCATCTAAACCAGTCATATCCTCCTTTTTCCACAAATCCCAAGTCTTTTGGAAGTAACTTGAACTATCAATATAAGAAAAAGAATCAATATAAGAATCCTTCAAAAAAAGAAGATCACCATGTCTCCTCTAATCGACATGGGAGCATAAAGTCAAAAGAGATATCTAAGAAGAAAACTACAAGACAAGTATGGGTTCCAAAATCCATCATTGAAGATATTCTCTCTAAATCATCAAAAGGAAATGAAAATCCTAAGGCTATATGGATTCTAAAGTCTCTGTAGAAAGAATCTTATGTTGAGCAAAAAGTGAAGTTGATATTCAAGCTTCCAAAGGCTTCCACTTCATCTTTTTTTCTAAAAACATTCTTTCATTCCATGCACCTGAACCACAAACTCTAATAAACATTTTCCATATTCTTTCTTGTATTCCTGCATTCACATTTGAGAATTATAAAAAGAACACCAATCCTCTCTTTGATGAGTCAGATAGCAATAATGAACCAGAATATGGTTCGCATTTGGACTAGAATATAGTTTACATTTCCTCCATTTTTTCTGCCACCCTTCAAGGTGTGTATTGACATTGATCTTACCTTTCTTTCCATCTACCTTTTCACAATCCTTCCATTCATTATCCTTCTACCTTCTATCTCTTTTCCTCATTTTCTTATTCCTCCTATCTTCCAACCTCACTTGCTTTACATAAAACCTTATCCTCCATTTTTTTCTCTGCCATTTTCTTTTCCCTATCAACATCTTTGAGCATATCATTTTGAATCATTGGTATATGATGGTTTATCCTTTCAAAGAGCATTACCTAAAAGCTTTCCTTCTTCCAAAAAATTATAAAATTTAAAAAAATGGAAAAAAAAAAAAAAAAAAAAAGATGAAAAAATTGAAAATGTGCCATGGTGAAAACCTAGAAATAGGTGCCTTGGTAGCAAAAGTAAAGAGAAATAAATTCCTCCTATGGTGAAAACCACTCCCTTATGGTGCTTTGAATAAGTACCATGATGAAAACTTGGCAATCAGGCATCATGCATAGTTCTTCTAGATATTTAATCCATTCCGTCTTCTCTCTTTGATCTTGACAATGTTGACCTATAGATGAACATTTGGCTATCTTGTGAGCTATCTTATGATGATCTTGCTTTCATTCCATTCATGTTTAACCTTCATATTTATTTTCCTCCATTCATTCTATCCTTTTGCTATCCTTTTCCCCTTTGGTCTTGATCTAATAAAAGAGAAAAAAATGATGCTATGAAGCCTCTTGACATGTCTACTCCTTTGCACTGCATCCTTTCCTGATTTTGTAGTGTGCTTTTCTGACTTAACCTATGCTGGCCTTTCATTGCTTGTCCAAATGTGCTTTACATGATAATTTTTCCCTAGCTTGGGTACTCTTGAGGAGTCTGCTCTTGAGGATTTCTTCCCTTCATTCTCCTTCATTCTCTTATCTTCCATCTCTTCCACCAGCTTGCTAATCCTTCTTGTTCTCCACCTTGCTAGACATTGGGACTACACGATGCGATCTTGCTTGAGAGTTTGATGCCTATTTTGTCTAGGAGCATCCTTTGTACATATTTATGGATCCTAAAAAAATAATAAAAATTTTTATAAATGATGCTGAAAAAATCCTAAAAAGCATATAAAGTCCTGAAAAAAATACAAAATTTTTTTAAAAAAAAAAGTCCAAAAATTAAAAAAAAAAGAAAAAATGCCTTGGTGAAAACCTAGAAATAGGCGCCTTGATAACAAAAATCCAAAAAAATAAAAAAAAGAGAGAAAAATTGCAATAAAAATCCAAGTGGTGAAAACTTAGAAATAGACGCTACTTGAGGCCTTTGCACTCTTATTTATTAGCATGTGTCCTCAACACTAAGCCTTTCTCCATCATGCCTTGACTTTATTTGACTTGGTCTGGAATTGGTCTTTATTTTTGTCTAAGGGACATAACTATTGGCATAGGCCCTTTGGGCGCGTTTGTCTCTTGGGGCATTTTCCAATAGATGTTTTTTAAGACCACCCCAAACAGTATTTTTCAACACTACCTTGCATCGAGTGTTTCTTAACATTTATCAAATGTCTTACCCAATAGTCTAAGTATGATGCGATATTGCTCATATGCAGATGTGATACTCAGAGTTTGACTCTATGACCAACACACACGCACTTAAACAATCAACCCGTATGAGATATGTTGACTTTATTTTTCTTTGTGTGCTGTCTATGAGGATTTCTTTGATGAGTGGTCTCTCCCTGAGAAGTTTTTGATGATGCATAGCTAGAAGACCGAGGGTATGAGAACATATTTTATTTCTTTATCTACTTGTGGGTATATTTTTTTGATCCTAACTGTCATGAGCATTTATGCTGGTCTTACTTGACACTAAGGATTGACAAGGTATTATCCTTGACTATTTTATGCGAGTGCATGTTTCTAGTTATCCTAACTTTCATGTGTCTTGATACAAGCTTAATCTTGCCATATCAAACTTAGGTAATCTCATTGCATTAGTCATCTTGACCTACATGTCTTTGATGCCTAGGTGAGATTCCCACATTTTTATCTGATAAAGATCATATTCATATTCACATAGCTATGCTAGTATGCATTGTATGATCTTACAATGCTACCAATAACACTCGATGATGATAATTAGATGTCTATAAGCATTGTGACCTTGCAAGTCAACCACTTTTCATTGTATCTTGCATTTCTAGGATCATGTTTAGAGTAGTTCTTTGCATCTTGCATGTGGAGAAGAGCTCTCCTTTTCATCTTACATGGACCTGTCGGTCAATTGTGCTCATCTCCTCTTTTCCTCTCGATCATGTGTTTTTCTTCTTGTCTTTTCATCACAAGCTTTTCCTGTCATCACAAGGGGTTAATCTTAACAAATGATTTTGAAAATGACACTTTTTGACCCTTTTATAGTATTTTGACTTTTTTTGACCTAATTTTCAAAACACCTCAGATTTGAGCAAAAATTGCACCCCTAGCTAATTTTGACATCTTGGATCTATTTTCAGACTTGAAATCAAAATATGAGGTCATCTTGATGGTCAAAATTGTGTTTCAACTTTTTCCCTTCTTTTGCACAGTTGACTGACTTTTTGAGGCATAATTTAATTTTTGATAGAATTTCTTCCTTCCCTGTCTCTCAAATTTTCTAGTCTTTCATTTGCTATATTTATAGTCTTCTATTTCTTTTCATGTAATTCATCACTGGGGCATGTTTCATTGCCTAATGGTTTGTTAGCATTAAGTATGTTTGTCATTAGTGACAACACTTATACAGGACAGTGTTTACCGAGCTTCACAGTGCTTACCAAGTTATCATTACTGAGTGATGAGATGAGAAGTGTTTACCGAGTGGCAGCACGGTAAATAGAGAATTCAGTTTCTACCGAGTGACACTATATCTACTGAGTCTCCAGTATAAACTGAGTTCAAAACTATGATCGAGTGATTAGTATGGATCGAGTCTCCACTTCTACTGAGTGCATGACAATGTCGAGTATCAGAAAGTCACCGAGTGAGTTTGCAGTGACCGAGTAACTATATTTGGGCCGACTTAGTAATATTTATGTTAGCTTGTTTAAGAGCCGACTTTGTAATTGTTTTGTAATTGTTTTGGATTGATATATAAACAATGTTTTGTATCATATCCAAAGAGAAAAAAAAGAAGTGAGAAATATAGAAAGGCAGAGATAAGTGAATTACAAAGGGATATAGTAGTATAAGGAGTAGCAAAGACATATCTATCATAGAAGGTAATCAGTACATTAGAGAATCTCAATCTACAAGTACAGTTGTAAGTAAGAGATCTACTGTTTCATCCTAACAGGTGAATTAGCCCCAAACAGGTGAATTAGCCCCAAATCCTTTAACCGGGTAGACTTAACAGTCTTTGTAAAATCTCTTTACCAAGTGCATACTTCATTTTATGTTTTTAAATCCTCTAACAAGGTTAACCTAGCAGTCCCTATTGCTCCTAACATGGTAGATCATTAGAAGTGATCATTGTAAGCCTTAACTGGAAAACTTTATACTGCAGTATTGAAGTTTTGTGGGTATCATCCCCACCGTAGTTTTACTTTCTATTTGGAAGGTTTCTGGGTCACCAAATCTCTATGTTCAAATTGTTATGAATATTTTATTCTTTCTGTTACTCATGCATGCAGTTAGCTTATTGATCTAATATTATTGACAATACGGTTAAGATTTGAAATTTGTAAAAGTTTTGAAGTTACTGATTCACCCCTCCCCTCTTAGTAACCTAGTTAGTCTTAAATATTTCCAACAATTGGTATCAGAGCTTTGTGGTTGTCAAGATAAAGTTTGACAGCTTGAGAAAAGATTCAGGACAATGGAGATATTCAGACTTAACAAAGTAATTGAGAATGAAAAGTTAGATCTGGAAATGGCCATAACTCAACTCAAGGAAGCAAACGAGCATCTTTCCCAATCCCTAAAAAGAAGGAAGGAACTTGCAAATCAGATGAATGACCACCAGTATGTTGAAGAAAAGATTGAAGACTTTTTTCCCTTCAAGAAGCTCAGATGAAGCAAACAATGCAATCAAAGAACTTCTAGTAAAGAATGGATCTCTGCAAGAAGTAAGAAAATTGAAAAGAGAACAGGAAATTCAGTCAACAAGATTTTGTGAAATCTTGGAACAAAGAAACAAGATGAAAGATGAAATAGATGGAAAGAACAATGAAATCCACAATCAAACTCTTCAGCTATAAAACGTTACTGTTCAGATCTCCAATGCAAATGAAGAAATCTTGACTCTGAGATCAGAAAATGAAAATATAAGAGAGGAGCTAAGATTTGAAAAGAAAATCAATTTAAGATTGATGAATGACCTAGATACTGAAAGGAAAATCAATGAGATATGAATCAGGTGTATGAACAAAACCTTCTTAAGCAAAAAGGAAAAGAAGGACTTGGATACAAAGAGGAAGGTGAATCCTCCAAACAAGGTACTCAAAAGAATTAGAAACCCACTTGTAATCACTATGGAAAAATTGGTCATACTTCGAACAAATGTTGGAGCAATGGAAAAGAAAAATTCAATAGAAAATGCTACAATTGCAATCACCATGGTCATAGAGCAAATGAATGCAAGGAGAAACTGAGATTTAAAGGCAAATATAAAAACAAGGTCATAAGGCATCAGAATGCAGAACTAAAACACCCAATCCAACAGAACAAATTATGAAAGTAATATTTGGTTGGGATTACAAAACTTGGTGTAGATGTCATTACTGTGGAGAATATGGACACATTGGCATGAATTGTGTAAGGCATCACTTGAGAAAAAGGGATACTACCATAAGATGTTATAAATGCACTAAACTTGGTCACATAGCTAAAAATTGCATGAATTTAGATGAAGTTGAAGATGAAAAGGAAGCAAAAGAAGATAGCATCAAGAAGTAGATGAGACAACAATGGATTCCTAAATCTACTGAGAAAATTAGTTCTAGTAATGTAGTCACTCATGAAGAGGGTGGCTCTATCAATTCTATCTAAGTCTCCAAGAAAGCACTACAACTGTATCTTCATAGACATATTCCAAATAGTTCCTGAATTGAAAGAAAGAAAGATCCAATCAGTATGCAAGATACAAGAGGATCACATAAAGGTCGGTATCAGTTACCACCAAGAAAGGTCAGGAGTAACCTAATTTCATTTGGTTACCGAGTAAGGTCGGAGCAGTATGTTCTCTGAGTTGCAGAATCTTCACCAAGCAATTAATGCATAGTGGATGACAGTCTATCGAATTCAATACCCTAATTCCTACAGAGCATTAATGACAAAATTTTAACAAAAAACATGAAATCGAGTTCATTCTTCACCACGAATATCAGCATATCGAGCAAAAAAATTTCTAGTGAGATCAAGCGATTCGAAGCAAAATTCTGCAGTAGAAATTTTTTGAAGAATTTCTTTGTCTACTGAGCTACCATGGCATCATCTAGCACCAAAGTAAAGAAAGGTTCAGAAATGTTAGTTCAAGGAGAATGGAAAGCACAGGATTTCAAGCTCATGCCTACAATTGCAGAAACCCTAGATTCGAGCTGAGCTCAGTCTCAAATTCCTCCAAAGGTACTTCTTGTAAACGACATTCATAGTCATTTTAAAGGTACAATTCAAGAGCTTGGAACCCTAGAGATAGATGTTGTTCGTGATGAGCTATGTGTTGATGGTGTTCTCAAACTAGAACATAAACATTTGGAAGATAAGGGTTTGACACATATCACCCACTTACCTCGGAGTTTCCAAATAAAATGGATTAGATATATCCTAAGCCGAGTGCATGAAGGTAAAATTTGGCTTGAGAAACTAGTAGAAATATCAAAGAAGATGATTCACTGAATCACTGGTCTTCCCATGCTTGACAAAATTAAAACTACAAAAACCCTAGGTCGGGTAGAGATGGAAAATAAAACCCTAGCCAAATGGGACAGTAGAGGTATGAGAATAAACAGTATTACCGATGAAGAACTAAAATTTGGCACATATGTCATAGCTCACAAGATATATAGTTCAAGTCAATAGAATAGTGTTCTGTGTGAAGTAGTTGACCTAGCTTATAAAATTGTGAAGAACAATCTATCATTTGACCTAGCAGATTTATTATTGAAACAGTTCAACAAGAATATGGAGAGCATCCAAACCTCAAAGAACAATCCATGTAAGTTTGGCTCACTATTGGTTTGTTTATTTTTCTATGATCAAAATTTTTTCCCATCAAAAGGCATAGTAGTATGGAGAAAGGATGTGCCTATTCTTTATCAGATAAATGAGTATATTGCAGAAATGGGTGAGAATTTTGTAAGCATAATGGATAACTATTTTGAATCTTTTAAAGAAAAGATGAATAATAGATTCTGGATTCTACAAAAGTTGGTGGAAGATTATAAAGATGATGTTTGCTTCATGGTTGATTGTGATAGAGTATATATTCAGGCAGTAAGGCCTAGGATTGTATGGGTGAAACCTCTTCCTTATGAGGTAAACATTGATGAGACAAAGGATATAATTGAAGCCCTAGTAAATCAACCTACCTGTTGATCCAAAGGATCCATACTTTCGAACATATGATGAAGCTAAGGAAAGAATTGAGCTAAGCATAAAGCTTCCATACGCGGTTAACAAAGGTAGAAAGAGGATGGAGAAGATGCAATCTAGCACACCTCCAATGTTAACTGAGGGAAAAGGAGAGGATATTGTAGAAAAGGATAAGAGTAAAGAAGAACAAGTGCCTGTAAAGAAGAAAGGAAAGGTATCTATCACCAAGGAACCCAAGCAACCCACTGCAGTATTCACAAGGAAAAGATCAAGTGGCAAGGTAGGTAAAGTCAATGATGATATAGTACTCAAAAGGCCTCCTCCCTCTTTCGAAGAAAGGATTAAGGATTTGAGAGAAGGATCTGGAATTGAAAATTTCAAATCTCTCAAATATGAAATAAGATCTAAAGCACAGTGGCAGGAAATTGAAGATGCTGTTATTGAGAAAATGTGAAAATGGAAGTACTCACCTGAAGACATGGCTTCTCAAATCCCAGGAGTTTTACTAGACAAACTTAAGTTGAGATGGTCTAATGCAAGGCAAACTGTCAAGGACATATATGCTCAAACCTTAAGACAATTGATGCCAAGTTTGAAAAATGCTGAAATAAATAAGGCATTGATAGAAAATGAGAATAAGATGACACTAAAATTCAATAGTTATTTGATCTTAATAAAAAATATAGAGTCAGTTGTGAAAAGTGCATAATCTATTTGGAAAAACATTTATCATCTTCACAAACTGAGTACTAAAACTGTGGTAATTAAAGATATTGAAGATGACAGTGATGAAGAAGAAGAAGAAGCAGTTCAGCTTGATAATATTGAGACAAAAGAAGTAGAAAAAGAAGCTACCAAGGAAGCTAAGAAAAATGTTGAGGAAGATGATTCAGTTCGGATAGCTACAGAGGTAATTACCTCACTTCCTCACTCTCCAGTAAAAATTGCTACATCTAGCCCCGAGAAAACTTCAAGTGTGATTGTGACAACTCCCTTAGATACATCAAATGTCCAATCATCACTAGCATAGCTCAATATATCAATGACAGAAGTGGCTACCACTTCATCCACTGAGCTTTAGCCTTCTTCTTCCACTGAGTTGCAATCTCCAACATCATCTTTTGTAACTTCTTCAATTTTGAGTTTTTCAGTAGCAAGTACTTTAGTTTTGGATACCTTAGTAAGTACTTCAGATTCTATAGTTGTAAATACTTCAGTTTTTGGTTTATCCAGTATTCTAGTTAGCATTCCATCAATCAGAACCTTATCAGTTTTCACTACAAATCCTAGTCTATCTACAATAATTTCTACTACAAAGGCATTAAGTATAAAGACTCAATCGAGTACAAAATTTTTGAGTAAGAGTGTAGTAGAAGATATAGATTTAGATGAGGAGATAGAAATTCCCCAATTAGATTTTGCAAACCTCACAGTAGACCAAATGCAAACAGTTGGTGAACTCCTGCAAAAGAAAGCAAAGAAGAAGAAACTAAAAGAAGAAAGAGATAAGGAATATAAGATCATTGAGGATGCCAAGAATATTTTGACAGAAGCTATAGGTGTTGAAGTTGATTCCTCTCAACACATTTTGTTGTAGTTGGTAGAAGTAGTTAATAAGTTCAATGAGGATTCCTCTGGATTAGATAAGTTTCTTGAGAAGGCTGAGAAGAAGTTTGATAATAAAGTGCTTGAGCACATTTCTCAGCAAATAGCTATCAATCAGGCAGAGTTATATTTAGTTTTGACTAACATTGAGTCCTCCTATTCCAAGGTAACATCTTTTTTTGTCAAAGTATGTAATGTTGCCGAGTTCTCAAAAGAGATGAAGAAAAAATTTAATAAGATTGATGAGGATCTGAAGATCAGTGCACAGAAGTTACAACTTGAACCTAGTTCAAGCTCTGCACATCATATGACAGATAAATTCCTATCTGATATGTAGTCAGAGTTATTGAGATAAGATGCAAGGATCAGGTCAACATTAATAGATATTCAAAACATGATCCTTCCCATCATGGATACAATGTAGAAGCATATTGCATACTCAAAAACATTGATACATGACAATCAGTTTTCAATTGCAGATCACATGATTGAACTCTCTGCAGAAGTCCAAGTTGCACTCCATACATGCAAGATCTTGCAAGAGAACTGGGATAGAACTCTAGCATTAATAAGTAAGGTACATTTTGACTTTCTCTCACATTTTGGTATCTCCATGTAAAATATTTGTATATAGACCTTTGACATTATTTTTAAAAAGGGGGAGAAAGTATATATGGGGAAGATATGAAAGGGGGAGAAAGTATATGAGAGATAAGGTGAAACAAGATACTTGTATAGATATGTATACTATATGGGGGAGACATGAAAGATATATACAATAATATGACAAAGATAAATTTTTGAAAAATCAAAACAGATTCAGCATGATTTTTTTTTTGGGCAATAAGTGGTTTTGTGACTAATGCCAAAGGGGGAGATTGTTGGCATTAAGTATGTTTGTCATTAGTGACAACACTTATACAGGACAGTGTTTACCGAGCTTCACAATACTTACCGAGTTATCATTACTGAGTGATGAGATGAGCAATGTTTACCGAGTGGCAGCACGGTAAACAGGGAATTCAATTTCTACCGAGTGACACTATATGTACCAAGTCTCTAGTATATACCGAGTTTGAAACTATGACCGAGTGATTAGTATGGACCAAGTCTCCACTTCTACCAAGTGCATGATGATGCTGAGTAATGCAGTGGATGCCGAGTATCAGAAAGTCATCGAGTTAGTTTGTAGTGACTGAGTAACTATATTTGGGCTAACTTAGTAATATTTGTGTTAGCTTGTTTAAGAGCCGACTTTGTAATTATTTTGTAATTTTTTTGGATTGATATTTTAGACTATGATTTTGAACCTGTTATCTATTTTGAAAGGCTAAAACATTCAAACATTAGACTAATCTAGCATTTATCAGTTCAAAGCATAAAAAAATATAAAACCAAGCCACCTCAAGATTTTTGCTAAAAAAACAAGTGCTATAGAGAAAATGTTTGATTTGCTTCAATTAGAGGGATGTGGGTGTGCTCTCAAAGCACTTGGAGCTTGCTTCTAATGCATACTAAGGATGATGGATATGATGCATAAATGCTAAGAAAAGCTTGAAATATGAACTAAGATTAATCCATTAAGCTATTCCAAGATGTGTTAGAAAACATGAAGAACATGAAGAAATCTAACAATTAAGATGTATGCTAAGACGATCTAGCTAAAAATGCTCATGATAACAATGCATAAATGATAAGAGCTAAATTAATAATTTTCTCTTGGAAGGAGGAGTATTTATAGGATTTGGGAAGGGCTTGGGTTAGGAGGATGAGTTAGAGTTTGAGGTAAGGTTAGGGTTACCTCCTTGTGACAAGTGTCACAAGGGCATTGGGTTGAAAGATGGGAGGAATGTGCACAATTTGAGAAATGTGCTTAAGGTCAAAGGGTTTAAGAAAGGGGTGAGGGGCTTCTTAAATGCATGATAAATGCATGTAAGAGGGATAAGGAAGCTTTAAATGCATTTAGTGCATTTCAAAAAGGGAAGCCCTCTTTGTTGACTTTGGGGTAAGCTTAAGAGTTGGCTAACCTTGTTTAGGGAATGTGAAAAGGTTAGGGGGGGGGATTAGGATTAGGATTAAGATTGACTTCTTCTAGAAGAGTCTAGGCTTTGGATGAGGATGAAGACTTTCTAGAAGAGTCTAGGACTTTCTAGGATAAATAGGATTTTAAGAAATAGATAAAGACTTATTTATTTCCATAGTTTAGTTTTGAGAATATTTATTAAAAATGAATTTAATAAATATGAGGATTAAATATTTAATCTTAATTAAATATTTTGAGTTGGGATTAGGGTTAGGAAATGATGGGGTTAGCCTTTAATAGAAATTAAAGAAGGATTAGAAGATTTTAGAAGAGGTTAGTCGTTTTAAGAAAATTGGCCAACTTTTGGTCAAAAAAATAAATAAATTATTTTTTTTTTGGATTTTTGGTCAATTTATTAATTAAATAATTAATAAATAGGGGAATAATGTTTAAATAAGATTTAAATATTTTTGGGAGGGATTTCTTAATTAAATATTTTTAATTAAGATAAAGAGATTTAATGGCATAAAAATATATAAATTAATTAAATAATTAATTAATTAATAAATGATGATGTCATCAAGGATTTTTCAGAAAATAAAAATACTTTATTTTCTAAAGGATTTGTAGGTGTCTACATTTTGCCCCTGTTTGATGTGATGTTGCAAGTGGCATTGCGTCAAAGACAAGAAAATAAGATGCCCAAGGCTAGAGTTTAGAGGAATGAGGGGTTGTGCCCACTCGAGAAAATAACGCAAGGAGTAAACATTGTGGAATTTTCTTGAAAGGAAACAGAGAAGGAAGGACCTAGGAAGAAGGGGAGATAAATAACCAAGATTCCAAGAGAAAAGATGAGTGAATGCAAGATGAGATGGAATGAAAAATATAGGATCCAGCTACATGAGAGATGCAAGAGGCAAGATTAATCTATATGATGCAGGATGTAGGGGATTGGGGGAAGCTCCAAGTGAAAATGTGGAGAGCACAACCTAGTTTGATATAGTAACAATAGAGACCTACCAAAGTTATGAAAGAACACAAGGCCTTGTCACCAGTGTTGCATAGGACTGATGCTAAAAAGACATGCAGGGTTGCCCCAGCATCACACATGAAACCTGAAGGAGGCATGGTGGAAACGATGCTGAAGAAACCACAAACACACGATTGACTCATAGGTAGAAGAAAAAGATCAAAAGACCTTGCCCCAGATTATCCTCATTCGTAGCGCACCATGATATAAAGGATCATGGAAACTTTAAGTAGAGAACAACGAGAAGCCATAAAAGATTAACAAGATCCAAAGGACAAAATCCAAGGTCAAAATGATAACTCCAAAAAGACATCCTTTGCCAAGGAGAGAGTTTTGATGTGATTGATTGAGTGATGGGGGGAAGACTGGTCTGAACATGTGAAAGGATACATCAACACAGACTTGGTGTGCTCGGTGGAAGATTAGGTCTGATAGGAGGAAGGATACATCCTCAAGGACCCGCTGATTGATGAGAGAATGAGTGGTGTTTGTCACTGGAAAATGATGAAGTCAAAGATTAATCACTGTGATCAAGAATAGTTGACAATTGATGTTGCTAAAGTACAAGGCTGGGTAGGACGAGAGTTTCTAATCAAATGCTAATACAGGACTGACAAGGACTATGTACAACAAAAAGGGATGATATGTACAATGGACCAGAAAAGATATACAACTTATATGCACAGAAGCTCAGGATTGGGGATAGGAAGGACCACGCTATAAAGGATATGGTATAGGATATACAAGATATGATACAGGATATGGTACAAGACATGTGCAAGATATGGTACAAGATATGTGCAAGGGGGATGGTGGATGTAGCAATGCTAGGGGATGGTGGATGGGGATGGGGATGGTAAAAAGGACTGAGATGGTGGGATGGGGGGATAGGAGTTTGATAGATAATGACTTGGTCCACTATGTATGGCACCTGTTTGCTAGGTTTTCACCAACATACTTGTCCAAGGCGCTTGAATTTCCAAGTTTTCACTATTGGACGATTATTTTCTTTTCTTTTTCTTTTCTTTTTTTGATTTTTTATGTATTTTTTCTGCTTTTTCCAATTTTTATGGATTTTCTGAATATGTAGGATCTAGTTCAGGCATAGAACCTCTTCAAATGTATGATGTTGATTGGATCATTCAAAGGCTTACCTTCTGGTGTAGATAGTTGATAGGCTCCAGAGCTGAAGCATGCTATGACAACATAGGGGCCCAGCCAAGTAGGCTCAAACTTGCCTTTCTTTTCTCTATTTACTTGGACCTTATGATTTTCTTTGAGGACTATGTCACCAACCTGAAACTGTCTAGGATGGACCTTCTTGTTATAACTCCTTTTGAGTTGATTCTGGTATGCAACCAGGTGATCATATGCTTGTTGTCTCTTTTCATCTAACAGGTCTAGCTATGTGAGATGGGCTACATGATAGTCTTCATCAGTGGTGTAGTTCTTCATGGAGACTTGCAGTGATGGGAGCTCGACCTTGATCGGCAAAATGGCTTCAGCACCATATACAAGGGAATATGGGGTGGTTCCTGTGGGAGTGTGATAGGAAGTGCGGTAGGCCCAGAGGGCATGATTTATTTGGAGGTGCCAATCATGACCAGAATCATTAACAACCTTCTTGAGGATTTTCAAGATAGTTTTGTTGGTTGCCTGAGCTTGGCCATTTCCTTGAGGGAAATATGGACTAGAGAAATGGTGATGGATGTGGAGTCTAGCACACAGATCATCCACATGCTGGTTTTCAAAAGGTGTGCCATGGTCTGTGAAGATGGTAGATGGTATGCCAAAGTGGTAGATGATGTGGTAAAGGATGAACTTGGATATTTGGATGCCAGTAGTTATGGTGAGCGGAATGAGAGTGATTAAGCTGACAAGGTCAAAGCCCTAGCATGAAAATGGCCAAGGTGACGCAATGGGTTGCAAGTCTTGTGCTGGTGCATGAATCAGATTTGCATGCTATTGACATGGTAAACATTTTTTGACAAACTCACAAGCATCATGTTCCATGGTTGGCTAATAATACCCAACTTGAATCAACTGCTTAGCTAGAACCATGCCACTCGTATGGGCACCACAAATTCTAGTGTGGACCTCTTGTAAAGCTAGGATGGCCTCATTTGAATCTAAACACCTAGAGAGGATATTGTGATACCCTCGATGATAAAGGGTGTTGGCTACAAGAGTGTAGTGGGAAGCTCTGTGAATAAGGTTTTGGCATTGGTTATTGGTGAGATATGATACCATTATTTAGATATGCATGGATGTCATGGTACCACGGGGACTAAGGACCAACCAAGACACACACCATTTCTGCATCAGCGTTCTCATAAGCTGGTGTATGTAGCTGCTCGACTAGGAATTCATACTGTGATGTGTCACGTGGGATTTCTAACAAGGATCCAATAGTTGCCATTGCATCAGCCACTTTGTTCTGAATTCTTGGTATCTGTGTGAACTGTAGATTTAGGAAATGCTCTTTCAGTCTATCCACTAGTTCTTTATAGGGTAGAAACTTGTTGTCCTTTGTCTGATATTCATCTAGGACTTGCTTGATAATCAGCTATGAATCTCCAAACACTTGTAGTTCTGTGATATTCCACTGAATGGCTATTTTGAGACCTGAGATAAGTGCCTCATATTCTACAATGTTATTGGTACATGGGAATCCCAACTTGAATGATTTTGGGATGTAGTCACCTTGAGGTGTGACGAATAGGATTCCTACCCCTAATCCATGTGATGTGTAGGAGCCATCAAAGTATAGTTTCCACATGGGCTATTCTTCGATCATACATAAGTGTTCATCAGGGAATTCCATGATTAGTGGATAAGCATCCACTAGTGGTGCCTCTACTAGCTGATCGGCAATGACTTGCCCTTTGATTGCTTTTCGATCTATGTACTGGATGTCAAACTCACTAAGTAACATGACCCATTTTTCCATACGGCCTGTGAGAGTTGTCCTTGATAACAGATATTTGAGAGGGTCCACTTTTGAAATGAGTCTGATTGTGTGGCTGAGCATATAATGTCTGAGATTTTGAGTGGCAAAAACCACTACAAGGCATGCTTTTTCCATGGGTGAGTTATTAAGCTCATAGCCGACAAGAGTTTGACTGATGTAGTAGATGACTCTTTCTTCGTTTTCATCATCATGCTGAGCTAAGAGTGCCCCCAGTGCTGTAGTTGTTACAGAGATGTAGAGTATGAGAGGGCATCCTGGAATAGGTGGTACTAGGATTGGAGAATTGGCTAGATACTCCTTGAATTTATCAAATCTTCTTTGACATATGGGATCCCATTTGAAGCTTGTGTCTTTGCATAAGAGATGTGTGAAAGGTTGGCACTTGTCTGCTAGCTGAGAAATGAATCAACGCACTGATTGAAGCTTTCCTTGTAGGCTTCTGAGCTATTTGAGTGTTCTTGGGGTCAATCTCTATGCCTCGTCGTGGTACTATGAAACCTAAAAGCTTTCCAGATGTAACACCAAAGACACATTTCATTGGATTGAGTTTCAAGCCATAATTATGTAAGCGATCGAACACACTCTCAAGAATGCTTAGGTGTTCACCTCGTGTTTTAGATTTTGCCAAGATGTCATCCACATAGTCTTCTAGGATCTTATGGATCATGTCATGGAAGATTGCTATCATCACTCTTTGATATGTGGCTCCTGCATTCTTTAGCCTGAATGGCATCATGTTGTAGCAGAAGGTACCCCATGGAGTTGTAAATGCTATTTTATGTTGATCTACTTCTGCTATACATATCTGATTGTAGCCTAAAAATCCATCCATTAGTGACAACATTTCATGACCCGCTGTAAGGTCTACAATCATGTCTATATTTGGTAGTGGAAAGTCATCTTTAGGACATGCCTTGTTTAGGTCCCTGAAATCTATGCATATTTTGATGTCGCCTGAAGGCCTTGTGATAGGCACCATGTTGGAGGTCCAATCTGAGTAATCTATTGCTCTAATAATCTTGGCTTGGAGGATTTTTTCAAGCTCTGCTTTGACTAATAAGGTTACTTTGGGATGCATTTTTCTCAGTTTCTGCTTTACTAGCTTGACATTAGGATCCACTACTAGGTGATGGAAGACAAGATTAGGATCAAGCCCAGGCATGTGTGCATATGACCATGCAAAATTTATAATGGATTCTCTAAGGAGTGCAATCAAATCTATTTCTTCACCCTCTGTTAGATTGGCCGCAATGTAGGTGATCCTCGGACATTCCTCTGTACCCAAGTTGACTGGCTTGGTTTCTTCTATGATGATAGGTGATTGCTCAAGTCTATAATCTTAGATAGGAGGAAGAGGCAAGTCTTCATCTTCTAGTGCTTGAATTGCCAAGTTTTCACTAGAAGATACGCTCTTTATTTTTACTATTTTGGAATCAGAATGTGCTCCAGAAGGGTTTTCACATAAGGACTCATGTTTTACTTTTTCAATTTCTCTTTTGCAGCTAAAGCTTGCCTCCTCCCCAAAGTATCCTTCTGGGTTAAGCTTGTAGATGTGAGTCAACTCTAAATTCTGAACTGGTTGTGGGCTTGATGCCCCCATGAATTCTAGGAGCACTTCTGTGCTTTGGAACTCATCGATGTGTGTGATGCCTGGTTGGTCCTAGTCTATGAGTTGAGGGTGGATGAGGGGAAGTTCTATGAGATTGATGGCAAGTTGTTGGAGGATAGAAGTCCCTAGGAGGGTGTCATCGTCAAAGATATCATCATAGGATCTGATTTCTTTCTCATTAGGGATGTCTTTGATTTCTATGAGATTGTCGTGGCTATTCAAGAGGGGAACACTAGTCATGTTGGTGCCCCCTATTGTGGTATTGGGCCCTTGTCTATGCAGGCGAGGGGTATTAAATCTAAGACCCTGATGTTGTGGGTTCTTTGATGCTATGATAGGGTCTTTGCTTCTACCTTCTTGTGGTCCTAGACCACCTCCTTGATAGTTCCATTTCTCAGTAGTGTATTTGTGCGATTGTGGGTACTTATCCTTGAAGTAGCCAAGAAGTTGAGTGTTAGGTGGTGGGGGATCTTTAAACAACCACCTATTGATATCAAGATCCATCTCTTGACTATTTAATGTGCCATGGGATTCAAAAGTCATAGGTCCCATTCTCTTGATTTCATGATGCTCTTCAATAGGCTTGCTTTGGTGACTTGGGAACCATTGAGTATGTGGATCAAGTGGGAGGGCCCCTACAACAAATGCATCATGTAGGCTATATTCACCACAGCCTTGGTTATTGATCTTGATAGAAGAGAGGGTGGAGGTGAGGATGGTCTCTAGATCGCAGTGGGATCGAGAGGAACTAGCAATAGAAGTACCAATGTCAGTTCTAGGACAATGAGTGGAGTGAGGGAATGATGCTTCCATTGCATGAAAATATGTGAAGGGTTGGGGATCAGCATGGCTGGTAACCTCAGTGCCTTGATGTAGAAATTTGATGCACTGATGGTAAGTAGATGGTACAGCCTTGATGGAATGAATCCATGGTCGACTGAGGAGGATATTAAATGGTAGGTCAAGATCAACAACAAGGCAAATGGTATCTTGTGTTGCTAGGCCTAGCTAGATAGGAAAAGTAATAGTAGCTTCAGAGGTACACTCCAAGTTGTCATAGGCTTTGATAGTGATTACTTCATGTGCTATATCGGCCTATTTGAACCCAATCTACTGAATTAATTTCAAAGTACACAAGTTTAGGGCTGAGCCATTATCTATTAAGACCCTTTTGAAGGCAAAGTCTCTGACCATAATGGCAATGTGGGGAGGGAGTGTGTGGTCAGGTGTAATGTTTGGTATGTTAGATGTTTTGAAGGATAAAGCATAGGTTGTGGATAGATGTCCCACAAGGGTCTCAAACTGTGTGGTGCTAATGTCTATGGGGACATGGCCTTCTTTGAGAGCTCGGTCAAGGATCTCTTGATGGAGGGGTGAAGTGCAGAGAAGGTCAAAGATGGAGATTTGGGATGGTGTGTTCCCAATATGTTCTATGAGGTTGTACTATGCATTGTGTGCATTATGTGCTGGTCTTGGATGGGCACCAGCGATAGTTATCCGGCCCCTGCGGGTGGTAATAGGACATTGACTATCTACCCCTCTAACATGGATGACATTGACTGTGGGCTCAACTTGGGCTATAAATCCAAAAAATTTATCGTAATTGATGTAGGCAGTAGTGTTATCTTCTTGCTTGCCTTTGCCATGATTCGGGGGATAATTGGTATTGGCTTGGTTCTTCCCAGCATTGTGTTGTGGGAAGACATTCTGATATATTTGTAAATTGGCATTTGGTGAGGCTTGAGTGGGTGTATCTACCTGGATCTCCTTTTGGTCAATGAGATCTTGGATGTAGTTTTTAAGTCTTATACACTTCAAGGTAGTGTGTCCTTTGACACGATGATAATCACAGTACTCGTGATCTTTGTACCAATTGGGCTTGGTGGTAGTATCATCAACTGGCTGGATTGGTGGAAATGTGATCAAGTTGGCCTTGGCCATTCGGTGGATTATAACATCCAGACACCTAGTGGTGTGAAGGTCCTCCTTGATTTGTTTTGAGTTCTGGGCTTGTTTTTCTTGGGAGCAACATTAACGGTAGTGACCTGATTGTTTGGATTATCTTGATAAGATTGACGGGCTTGCTATTGATAATTCTATTGGTTATGCTGTGGATGATATTGTTGTGGGGGTTGCTAATGGACTTGAGGAGGTTGCTGATAGATGGGCGCTTGTTTCTATTGGTATGCAGGAGTTAGTGTAGGACTAGCCACAACAATTTGAACATTCTTGGTATCAGTGGCTCCATCAGTAACAACATTCTTGTTACGATTCTAGTATCAGGATTTATCATTACTAGGTTTATTTTGGGAATCATTTTTGAAGTGTCGGATCACGCCTTCATCTAGGAGGGCCTTTTCAATGCCTATCCCCTTTCTTTTGATATCTTGATAGGTTTGGAGACAATTCATCCACATGAAGTGGGACAGCTTAGGATGCAGGTTATCAATAAAGATTTTGGTCATATGTTTTTCAGGTGGCTGGGATGATAACCTAATGGTAAGGTTTTTCCATCATTGCAAGTATTCTGCTAGGCTTTCTCCTTCTTTCTGCTATGAGTTGTAGAGAGCTAACAAGGTCAACTCATTCTCAACATTGTGGGCATAATGGGCAATGAAATTCTCAGAAAGTTCAGCAAAGGTTGTGATAGTCCCACATGGTATTTTATAGAACCACTCAACAATAGTTCCTCCCAAGCTTTTGGGGAACAGGCGTAAGAGATAGTTATCATTGTAAGCCACTTCTTGGCACGCCATATAGAACTCTTTGATATGATTGACTGGATCTCCTTTCCCCCTGATATTTATCAAACTTAGGGGTCTCAAAGTGCTTGGGGAAAGGAATAGCGGCAATGGATTGGTCAAATGGATAAGGACACACCTCTTCAAATTTGTAGGTTTTATTCTCAGTACCAGTTTGAAGCTCTTTAAGAGCATTCTTCATGGCTTCCCACTCAACATTGATTGGTGTTTGGGCGGATACTCCCATTTGAGGTGGGTATTATGGAGTGGGATATGGAGATGGCCTAGCGAGATAGGTGGATTGGAGTGGATTTTGGTGCAATGCTTGCTAGGGATAATGCTGATGCGGCACATGGGGATATTGTGGTGGAGGATATAGGACTGCTTGCTAGTGTTGTGGGATGACTGGGACTTGCTGTTGTGAATGGTAGGAGGAAGCTTGTTGCTGCTAGGGAATGATGGGGGTTTGTTGCAATGGGAAGTGCAGTTGTTGTGGGGGAAGCTGGTGGAATGACGCTGCTTGCTGGTAAGATGGTCCTTTCTGAACTTGGCTCTATGGTTGACCGATATAGGTCTGGTGCATTCCCGCATAGCTTAAGGGTGGAACTAATATAGAGAAGTTTGAAGCAAAGGGTAGTTGGGAAAGATAACTTGCGGAATGGGAGGAACTGGGCTACTGAGGTGGAGGAACTTGCTAAAAAACACTAGGTGTTGGGAATGGATAGCTCGCAAAGGATGAAGCTGGTGGTGGTTGTGATGGTTGTTGCTGTGTTTCTTGTGAGAAGGTGGCTTGTTGGTTTGCAAACATGGATGTAGGAGAATGGGTTGGTATGCCCCAAGCTTTCATTTCTTCTTGAGTGAGGCCCCAATGAGAACCACTGTGTGGTAGGAATGGTGTTGCAACATATGTGATGGGAGTTTGGGACATGAATGGTGGATTGGAAAAACCTATGGAAGGCATTCCTGTGGTGAAGGCATTTTTCTGGGCTTGTGCTTGGGTAGATGCTTGCTGGGGGGGAAAGGAAGGGAACATTTGTGCTCCCCATGAAAAGGGTGATGTTGATGTGGAAGCTTGTTGAGTATGAAAGGGAAGCGATTGCACTGCCCCCAGAGTAGATGATGTAGGGGTTTACTGGGTGAAGGAGGGAAATGATTGTGTTGACCCTGGAAAAGATGGTATGGATGCTGAAGCTTGTGGAGTGAAAGGGAAAGATGATTATGTCCCTCCTGGCATAAAAGGTGTGGATGTGGAAGCTTGTGAAGTGAAGGGGAAGGATGATTGCATCCCTCCCAGAGTGAAAGGTGTTGCTTGGCCTATGGAAGATGGTGGAACTACTTGTGTAAAGGTTTGTGTAAGAGGTGGGAGTTGATTTTGTGACAAGCATTGGATTTGTGCAAGAGCTTGGGTGGCCATGGCGGATGATGAAGTACCTGTGATAGGGAATGGAGCAGATGGTGTTATAGCTTGTGTTACGGGACTTGCAAAGCTTCTTTGCAGAAGAAGGGGAATGGTGGAGGTTTCTTGGGATGTTTGCAAGGTTGGATCAGGGAATGGTTGGATGAACGGAGAATATACTTGTGCTGGGATTTGGATAGTGCTTATGGGAATGTGAGGATGGAGATATGGCAGAATGGGAGTATACCCTTGTGAAAAGTTAGTGAACAGGATCTGTTGGTTTTGGGCCATGAGTGTATTGACTACTGGTGGATTCTCTGGGTGATCTAAAAATGTTTCTATTGCCAGAGGAGCTGAGGGGATATTGGGATCATCCCATGCATTTCCAGTTTGCATTTGGGGATCATAAGCTACCATTGCGCTGGTAAAAATGTTAGGATCATATGAGCTGGTGATTAGATAAGGATTCATGTTCCTTCACTTTCTAGATCTAGATCTTCTCTCGACATGCATGGAGATGCAGATGGTAGATGGATGAAAGATGCTTCCTAAAGACACTAAAGAATGATGGATGCAAGCTTAAGGAACTTTCTAAGGATAATGAAATTCTAAAATGCAAATGAAAGGATTGATGGGATGATGGAAGATGGTGACAGATTGGTGAGATGCTTGGCGATGATGGAGGCTTGGTGGGATGCTCTGATTTGGGTCTAGATTGGGTGGAGAATTGATGGGATGTTGGTGAAAGATTACTAAGTGTCAACAATGAGATGTTGTTTTTCCCGATCAAGGATCAGTGATAGGATTTGGTCAACCTAGGATAGACTAATGATCTTCGGTCAACTGGATTCTTATCAATGCAAGCCAATCTCTTGCTCGAGGCTATGCAAGGATAAGTTGGACTTCTTTTAGACAATGCTCTGTCAAAAAAGGGGATGATTTCTGATTTGGGATAAGGGATGGAAACAACTCAAAGGTTTTGAACACTAAGTGCTTATGGATTTGGATCTCTAGATTTGGTGCAAAGGATGGTGGATTGTGTTTTGGATGATGGATGCTGGATTTGGATGAAGGATATGGGATTCTGATTATGGATTGCTGATGGAAAGATGGTGAAACTTTGATAATTAAAGATATTGAAGATGACAGTGATGATGAAGAAGAAGAAGCAATTCAGATTGATAATATTGAGATAGAAGAAGCAGAAAAAGAAGCTACCAAGGAAGCTAAGAAAAATGTTGAGGAAGATGATTCAGTTCAGATAGCTGCAGAGGTAATTGCCCCACTTCCACACTCTCCAGTAAAAATTTCTACATATATCCCCGAGAAAACTTCAAGTGTGATTGTGACAACTCCCTTAGATACATCAAATGTCCAATCATCACTAGCACATCTCAATGTATCAATGACAGAAGTGGCTACCACTTCATCCACTGAGCTTTAGCCTTCTTCTTCCACTGAGTTGTAATCTCCAGCATCATCTTCTGTACCTTCTTCAATTTTGAGTTTTTTAGTAGAAAGTACTTCAGTTTTGGATACCTTAGTAAGTACTTTAGATTCTACAGTTGTAAATACTCTAATTTTTGGTTTATCAATTATTCTAGTTAGAATTCCATCAGTCAGAAGCTTATCAGTTTCACTACAAGTCCTACTGTGTCTACAATAATTTCTACTACAAAGGCATTAAGTATAAAGACTCAATCGAGTACAAAATTTTTGAGTAAGAGTGTAGTAGAAGATATAGATTTAGATGAGGAGATAGAAATTCCCCAATTAGATTTTGCAAACCTCACAGTAGACCAAATGCAAACAGTTGGTGAACTCCTCCAAAAGAAAGCAAAGCAGAAGAAACTAAAAGAAGAAAGAGATAAGGAATATAAGATCATTGAGGATGCCAAGAATATTTTGAAAGAAGCTATAGGTGTTGAAGTTGATTCCTCTCAACACATTTTGTTGTAGTTGGTAGAAGTAGTTAACAAGTTCAATGAGGATTCCTCTGGATTAGATAAGTTTCTTGAGAAGGCTGAGAAGAAGTTTGATAATAAAGTGCTTGAGCACATTGCTCAGCAAATAGCTATCAATCAGGCAGAGTTATATTCAGTTTTGACTAACATTGAGTCCTCCTATTCCAAGGTAACATCTTTTTTTGTCAAAGTATGTAATGTTGCTGAGTTCTCAAAAGAGATGAAGGAAAAATTAAATAAGATTGATGAGGATTTGAAGATCAGTGCACAGAAGTTGCAACTTGAACCTAGTTCAAGCTCTGCACATCATATGATAGTTAGATTCCTATCTGATAAGCAGTTAGAGTTATTGAGAGAAGATGCAAGGATCAGGTCAACATTAATAGATATTCAAAACATGATCCTTCCCATCATGGATACAATGCAGAAGCATATTGCATACTAAAAAAAATTGATCCATGACAATCAGTTTTCAATTGCAGATCACATGATTGAACTCTCTGCAGAAGTCCAAGTTGCACTCCATACATGCAAGATTCTACAAGAGAATTGGGATAGAACTCTAGCATTAATAAGTAAGGTACATTTTGAATTTCTCTCACATTTTGGTATCTCCATGTAAAATATTTGTATATACACCTTTGGCATTATTTTTAAAAAGGGGGAGAAAGTATATATGGGGAAGATATGAAAGGGGGAGAAAGTATATGAGAGATAAGGTGAAACAAGATACTTGTATATATATGTATACTATATGGGGGAGACATGAAATATATATACAACAATATGACAAAGTTAAATTTTTGAAAAATCAAAACAAATTCAGCATGATTTTTTTTTTGGGCAATAAGTGTTTTTGTCACTAATGCCAAAGGGGGAGATTGTTGGCATTGAGTATGTTTGTCATTAGTGACAACACTTATACAAGATAGTGATTACTAATCTTCGCAATGCTTACCGAGTTATCATTACTGATGATGAGATGAGCAGTGTTTACCGAGTGGCAGCACGGTAAACAGGGAATTCAATTTCTACCGAGTGACACTATATCTACCAAGTCTCTAGTATATACCGAGTTTGAAACTATGACCGAGTGATTAGTATGGACCAAGTCTCCACTTCTACCAAGTGCATGATGATGCTAAGTAATGCAGTGGATGCCGAGTATCAGAAAGTCATCGAGTTAGTTTGCAGTGACTAAGTAACTATATTTGGGCTGACTTAGTAATATTTGTGTTAGCTAGTTTAAGAGTTGACTTTGTAATTGTTTTGTAATTTTTTTTGATTGATATTGTAGACTATGATTTTCAACCTATTATCTATTTTGAAAGGCTAAAACATTCAAACATTAGACTAATCTAGCATTTATCAGTTCAAAGCATAAACAAATATAAAACCAAGCCACCTCTAGATTTTTGCTAAAAAAACAAGTGCTATAGAGCAAATGTTTGATTTGCTTCAATTAGAGGGATGTGGGTGTGCTCTCAAAACACTTGGAGCTTGCTTCTAATGCATACTAAGGATGATGGATATGATGCATAAATGCTAAGAAAAGCTTGAAATATGAACTAAGATTAATCCATTAAGCTATTCCAAGATGTGTTAGAAAACATGAAGAACATGAAGAAATCTAACAATTAAGATGTATGCTAAGACGATCTAGCTAAAAATGCTCATGATAACAATGCATAAATGGTGAGAGCTAAATTAATAATTTTCTCTTTGAAGGAGGAGTATTTATAGGATTTGGGAAGGGCTTTGGTTAGGAGGATGAGTTAGAGTTTGGGGTAAGGTTAGGGTTACCTCCTTGTGACAAGTGTCACAAGGGCATTGGGTTGAAAGATGGGAGGAATGTGCACAATTTGGGAAATGTGCTTAAGGTCAAAGGGTGTAAGAAAGGGGTGAGGGGCTTCTTAAATGCATGATAAATGCATGTAAGAGGGATAATGCAGCTTTAAATGCATTTAGTGCATTTCAAAAAGGGAAGCCCTCTTTGTTGACTTTGGGGTAAGCTTAAGAGTTGGCTAACCTTGTTTAGGGAATGTGACAAGGTTAGGGGGGGGGGATTAGGATTAGGATTAGGATTGACTTCTTCTAGAAGAGTCTAGGCTTTGGATGAGGATGAAGACTTTCTAGAAGAGTCTAGGCTTTGGATGAGGATGAAGACTTTCTAGAAGAGTCTAGTACTTTCTAGGATAAGTAGGATTTTAGGAAATAGATAAAGACTTATTTATTTCCATACTTTAGTTTTGAGAATATTTATTAAAAATGAATTTAATAAATATGAGGATTAAATATTTAATCTTAATTAAATATTTTGAGTTGGGATTAGGGTTAGGAAATGATGGGATTATCCTTTAATCGAAATTAAAGAAGGATTAGAAGATTTTAGAAGAGGTTAGTGGTTTTAAGAAAATTGGCCAACTTTTGGTCAAAAAAATAAATAAATTATTTTTTTTGGGGATTTTTGGTCAATTTATTAATTAAATAATTAATAAATAGGGGAATAATGTTTAAATAAGATTTAAACATTTTTGGGAGGGATTGCTTAATTAAATATTTTTAATTAAGATAAAGAGATTTAATGGTATAAAAATAAATAAATTAATTAAATAATTAATTAATTAATAAATGATGATGTCATTAGGGATTTTTCAGAAAATAAAAATACTTTATTTTCTAAAAGATTTTTAGGTGTCTACAGATATATAAACAATGTTTTGTATCATATCCAAAGAAAAAAAAAGAAGCGAGAAATATAGAAAGGAAGAGATAAGTGAATTACAAAGGGATACAATAGTATAAGGAGCAGTAGAGACATATCTATCACAGAAGGTGATCAGTACATCAGAGAATCTCAATTAGTAAGTACAGTTGTAAGTAAGAGATCTACTATTTCATCCTAACAGGTGAATCAGCCCCAAATCCTTTAACCGGGTAGACTTAACAGTCTTTGTAAAATCTCTTTACCGAGTGTATACTTCATTGTATGTTTGTAAATCCTCTAACAAGGTGGACCTAGTAGTCCCTATTGCTCCTAATAGGGCAGATCATCAGAAGTGATCATTGTCGGCCTTAACCAGAAAACTTTATACTGCAGTATTGAAATTTTGTGGGTATCATCCCCACCGTAGTTTTACTTTCTATTTGGAAGGTTTCTGGGTCACCAAATCTCTGCGTTCAAAGTGTTATGAATGTTTTATTCTTTCTGTTACTCATACATGTAGTTAGCTTATCGATCTAATGTTATTGACAATACGGTTAAGATCTAAAATTTGTAAAAGTTTTGAAGTTACTGATTCACCCCTTCCCTCTCAGTAACCTGGCTAGTCTTGAATATTTCCAACAATGGTTAACCTATTGACCTTTACCTTTGATTGTGATTCCATTATGATTTGATCAAATATTTTATCAATTCACTGTTCTCCTCTATCTAATTTCAATTTCAACTCTGAGGGGCCAGTATTTATGGGATTTTAATCCTTGATTTCTTGATTTTCTTGATTCACACATATTTTTTGTGAGCTTTTGCTCAAATTTGAGATTCTTATCTCTTACTTTGAATGTGATCCCGAATCGACCTTATTTTCAAAGGCCTTTGTTTATGCTTTGTCTGGATATGATCCCGAATCGACCTCATATTTGAGTTATTTTGTGATCCCAGATCGATCTCACATCGCAACTTCATTCTTTGACTACATGTGTTCCCAAATCAATCACATATTAGTCAAAGAGGGGAAAAATTTATGCACCCAAAAATGGTCACCTAGACTTTGGGTCCCATTTATTTGATTTATCAATCCTGAATCATTTTTATCAATAATCAATATTTTCAACATTATCAATTTCTTAATCAAATCTTAATTTCTATCATTTATTCGATTATTTTCTATGGGCTAACCATTTATCCTAAGTATTTATTTGATTAAAAGGAATATTTCCTCCCCTTTTATTAAATAAAAAGCCCCCACTTTTCCTCTTATCCTAAGTTGCACAAATAAAGTATTATTCTTATTTTATAAAAAGAGAAAAAGCACTTTTTTTCTCATATGGACATAAAGTCAACTCTTATTTTTCTATTAGAGGATATTTGTGCAAAAGGATCAAGCTTCCATTTTTATCCACCGTTGATTAAGACTTTTGCCTCTTAATCTCAATGGTCCATTTCATCTTATTTTCTATAGAAGAAGAGCTCTCTTCTTCATTTTCATATATCCATCTTTTTCACACTAATGTTATGCTGCGGGATTTCTAGGTACATTTGGAGCTTTGAAGATTTGAAGTGTTCTAGTTGCATTACATCTACATGCTTTCATAGTTTCCTTTCTTGCATTGTCATAGCATTCATAGCTTCATTTTTAGTGTAGATTTCCTTTATGCAATAGATTTAGCTCACATAGCTTAATTAGGGGAATTGTAATTCATTGCTATTTCCTTCATAGTTGCATTGTACTTTCATTTTGATAGATTAATATTTCATATTCATATTAGTTTGCATTACATTTACATACTTTGATTCATTTTGGAGATTTTGGCACTCTTGCCCTAGTCTTCAATTTTATGAATCTCTCATTGTGTGGTTGACTAGCAAGGTCATAAGTTTGTAGCTCTAGCTGAGAGCAATTTTATCATAGTGTCTTGCAACTCCATGCATAGAGAGCTATGAGCCACTTTGTGAGGCCTCATTGTTGACCAACCTTACATGTAATGGTTCATAGAAGTGTGGTCACTTTTGATCTATATATGTGGATGGTTTGAAACATAACTTGTTAAGTGTTGGATAGTTAGTTGATAAGGGATATCAAGTTTGGTTTACTGAGAAAGCTTGTGTGATTAAGGATAAAGATGGAAATTTGATTGGAAAAGGATCTAGAACCAGAGGCAATGTATTTTAGTTGAACCCTACTGAGATGACATGTTTGATGACTAAGATTGATGACAATTGGCTATGGCATAGAAGATTTTGTCATATGAACTTTGATAACATTGTGAAAGTGAGTTCTACACTTGCAGTAAGAGATTTACCTAAGATTATGAGCCTACTAACATGATTTGTAAGGAATGTGTGATGGCTAAGCAGAAAAGGAGTTCATTTCCTAGCAAGAAGTTCACATCTACTAAGAAGTTGGAGATCATTCATACAGACTTGAGCGGTCCTACTAGGACTAGAGGATTTTATGGTGAAAGGTAATTTTTGATTATTGTTGATGATTTTACAAGATTGATGTGGATTGCATTTTTGAAAGAGAAATCTAAAGCATTTGATAAGTTTAAGGTCATTAAGAATAAACTTCAGAATGAATCAGGAATGAGGATTAAGCATTTAAGATCTCATAGAGGAGGAGAATTTACATCTAAGGAGTTTCACACATTTTGTGAAATGAGTGGTATTAAGAGATAGTATTTAGCCCCAGAACACCTCAACAAAATGGTATTGTAGAAAGGAGAAATAGGTTAGTAACTAAAGAAACTAGAGCTATGTTATTTGAAAGTGATTTGGCAAAGACATTTTTGAGAGAAGCAGTGAACATAGCAGTGTATACGATGAATAGAGTGCAGATCAGAGAAAATACAAACAAGACACCTTATGAATTATGGTTGGGGTACACACCCTTAGTTAAGTATTTTAGAATTTTTGGAAGAAAATGTTATATTAAGAGAGAAGATGATATAGGAAAGTTTGATCCAAGAAGTGATGAAGGAATTTTTCTTGGATATTCTTTGAAAAGAAAAGCATACATATGTTATAACAAGAGGACTAAGACTATTGTTGAAAGTGAAAATGTTAAAGTTGATGGAAAATTTAAAATTCAAGAAAGAATGCTTGATTATGAATGTGATGAAAGTACTAACCCTCAGCCTAACACTAAATCTATTGAACAATCCTTTGAGACTGATAGTGAATTGGTGAATGAAAGCAATGTTGAAGAAAGTGTTGAACAAAATAGAGAAGAATCTAGAAAATAATCTACAAGTGAGACTAGAGGAGAAACTATGACACCTAATAGGTACATATCAAGACATCATCCTGTTGAGCAAGTTATTGAAAGCTTGGATAGAGGCATTCTTACTCAGAATAAGGTACATTTATATTTGATTTCCCAAATTGAACCTAAGTCTAATAATGAAGCTTGTGAAGATGAACATTAGATTAAAGCTATGAAAGAAGAATTAGATCTGATTGAAAGAAACAAGACATGGGAATTGGTCCCTAGACCTAAAGATAAGAATGTAATTGGAACTAAATGGGTATTTAGAAACAAGATGAATGAGCAAGGAGAGGTAATCAGAAATAAAGCAAGATTGGTATGTAAAGGATACTCATAGAAAGAAGGAATTGATTATGAAGAAACTTTTGCTCCTATGGCAAGACTTGAAGTAGTGAGAATGTTTTTGGCTTATGCAGCATTTAAGAAATTCAAAGTGCATCAGATGGATGTAAAGTCAAAATTTTTGAATGGTGAATTGGAAGAAGAAGTCTACATTGAGTAGCCTGAAGGTTTTCCTTTGACTTAAGAAGGAGACATGGTATGTAAACTTAAGAAAGCATTGTATGGACTAAAACAAGCACTTAGAACTTGGTATGCAAGATTAGATAAGTATCTACAGAAATTGGGATTTACAAAAGGAACAACAGATAGTAACTTATACATAAAAGAAATTGAGAATGGATTGTTGGTTATAGTTATATTTGTTGATGATATTATCTTTGGAGGAGAAGATGAAGCTAGTGACAGATTTGTAGAAGAAATGAAAATAGAATTTGAAATGAGCATGATTGGAGAAATGAAATACTTTTTGGGATTATAGATAACACAAAGCAAGAATGGTATATTTATCAGTCAAACTAAATACTGGAATGACTTGTTGAAAAGATTTGACATGGAAGATTGCAAACCAATTGGAACACCTATGATTATAGGACATAAATTGTCTAGCAAAGATGAGACACCAACAATTGAGCAGAAGAAGTATAGATCTATGATTGGAGGATTGTAGTACTTGACACATACAAGACCAGATCTAGCACATTCAGTTGGGATTGTAGAAAGATTTCAAGTAGAACCTAAAGAGTCACATTATGCAGTAGTGAAGAGGATACTAAGATATCTAAAAGGAACAATGGACTATGGATTATGGTATGATAATTCTGATGATTTCACATTATGTGCATATACTGATGCAAATTGGGGAGGTAGCATTGATGACAAGAAAAGCACCAGTGGTGGAGCCTTTTTTCTTGGAGGAAGATTGGTTTCTTGCTTAAGCAAAAAGTAGAATTATATCTCACAAAGCACAACAGAAGAAGAATATGTTGCAACAGCAAACAATTGTAATTAGATAATTTGGATAAAAAAATGCTAAAGGACATTGGAATAAAGTTTGATGAGCCTGTTAGCTATTTTTCTTACACGGGTAAATAACTAGACCATAACCTAATCTCTCCCTTTTGATGCTCTTTTCCTGGCAAGAGAAATGCTAATTGACAAGGATTAAATCCTTCTTCACTTCGGGCTCCATAGACCCAAGCGGGTGTACCTCACTTCTCTGCTTATGCAAATTGATAAAAACTGATACAAACACCTAATAAGCAGATTTCACTAATGGATTAAATAGAATAAATAGGTTCTGCAACATGATTCATAACTGAGATGAACCTCTGTTATGGGAAGCCTACCCACATGCTCAATCTATCTTTCAAACTCATCAACAGAAAGGGAAAGTTGATTGATTAAATTGATGCTAGTTTGGCAAATTACTTCTAACATTAAAGATCAGTGCCTTCAATTTGGGCATGGAGTCAAAACGAGTAAATATAAACCCAAACTACAAACCATGTTTCATTGATTAATATACCTACATTAATGCCTTACATTAACACATTTCCATCGCTCAATATGAAGAATCATACAAATTCATAGCACTGATTAATTTCCAATTTGCATTTAAGGATTTTACAATCCTTCATTGAAGGATATCCAAATACAAATAGATACATTCTCCCTTGGAGAAGACAAACTCAATATCCCTTGAACACTGAATTCGTACTGAAATTGAAACTCAATACAATGAAGACAATTCTTTGAAAACCATACATGCCTTACATGTATTTCAATTTGCAATCAAATTTACAAACACTTGTATTGAATCTATGGTAGAAAATGAAACACATAGAAACCATTATGCTAGACAATTATGAACCAAAATTTGGAACTCAAACTTGCAGAGCTCAGGAGCTATTTTAATAGGTGGTGGCTTTATTTTTCGCCTAGATAGCAAGTATTATAGACCGCTGGAAAGGTCTCAATGTGAGGATTTCACTTTCGGAATCAGATTTGATGCAGGTCTAGTTGGTTTCATGTTATTTTTAGTTGAACAAAATAGGGGGGCCGGGAAGATATTTTGAAAATATCTAATTTGTTGCATCCTGTGATTCACAGTTAGTTTGAATAGATGATAGGTGCTTTCCAGAGATGATAGCAGGTTCCATTTCTAGTTTGAAGGCAAATGACTCATTTAGTGAGTAGTTCAGAGTTTGACAAGTGTCGAGTTGTGATGCTTTCTAGTGTTTTCTCCTCTCTTTCTTATTCCCATTTTCTATTCTTTTGTAGGGGTTCCAATCTTTTTGCATGAGCAGAGCTGTGCAAGTTTGAGTTCCAAATTTTGGTTCATGATTGTCTAGCATAATGGTTTCTGTGTGTTTCATTTTCTATCATAGATTCAATACAAGTGTTTGCAAATTTGATTGCAAATCAAAATACATGTAAGGCATGTATGGTTTTCAGAGAATTGTCTTCATTGTATTGAGTTTCAATTTCAGTATGAATTCAGTGCTCAAGGGATATTGAGTTTTTCTTCTCCAAGGGAGAATGTATCTATTTTTATTTGGATATCCTTCAAGGAAGGATTGTAAAATCCTTAAATGTAGATTGGAAATTAATCAGTGCTATGAATTTGTATGATTCTTCATATTGAGCGATGGAAATGTGTTAATGTAAGGCATTAACGCAGGGATATTAATCAATGAAACATGGTTTGTAGTTTGGGTTTATATTTACTGGTTTTGACTCCATGCGTGGATTGAAGGCACTGATCTTTACTGTTAGAAGTCATTTGCCAAACTAGCATCAATTTAATCAATCAACTTTCCCTTTCTATTGATGAGTTTGAAAGATAGATTGACCATGTGGGTAGGCTTCCCATAACAAAGGTTCATCTCAGTTATGAATCATGTTACAGAACCTATTTATTCTATTTAATCCATTAGTGAAATCTACTTATTAGGTGTTTGTATCAGTTTTTATCAGTTTGAATAAGCAGAGAAGTGAGGTACACCTGCCTGGGTCTGTGGAGCGCGAAGTGAAGAAGGGTTTAATCCTTGTCAATTAGCATTTCTCTTGCCAGGAAAAGAGCATCAAAAGGGAGAGATCAGGTTATGGTCTAGTTATTTACCTGTGCAAGAAAAATAGGTAACAAAATGGTGACTCTACTGGGGAAGAAATAAATGACAGCAAGTTAAGATGTCCAATTCCTTGCTTTGTTGAATTGTCCCAGGGTCTAGTCCAGTTTGGTTATAGAGTCTAGTTCTTTTAAAAAATTATTATATTCTCTCATTAAATGAGAGTGGTGACTCTATATGATGATCAGTGACATATATTTCAAATTTAGATATATATATTGCAGGAGTGTGACTTTACTGGTGAAGAATTCATTGTAAATCTACAAATGATCAGTAATGTTTGAACTACTTTTCCTCTTTCATAGAGGTGGCGACTCCGTGTCAAGATCAGTGAAGTGTTTGTGGTTTCTGAAAGGCAATATATCAGATTTTAAAGCTTGGCTACATTGGTTGTATTCCAGGTAATCTTGCAGTTCAGTATTTAAATGATGAAAAAATGTTTCCCTATTTGGTGATTTCTAGCACTGCTTGTAAAGGGAAGAAAACTTATGCACATGAGTTGGATGAACAAGTACAGTCATTTTATTTTTGTGGTGTGCAATTTGTAGTGATATTCAAGCATTTGAGTGAATAAAATTTACATTATGATGTTAGCTTGAAGTAATTTTAAGTTTCAGTATAAGTCTAGTGTATTTGAAGAATGCAAGTTGACATGTCTCAGCCTCGTGCTTTGTCAAATGTTACCATGTTTCCAAGTACATCACAGCCGAAGTGTAAAAGAAAATTTGTGTTTCCAGCTTACCCGACTTTAAATTTTGTGGGTTTACCCAGTTACCCAAACCCCATTCCCCAAAATGTCAAAAAGGTTTTACCCAAGTTCAGTGGTAGAAAGGATGAGTCCATTGAAAGACACCTGATGAAGTTTCTTGACTTGCTAGAAGATTATGAAATTTGTCACGAAGATGTGGTCATGAAACTATTTGTTCAGTCCTTGATTGGTGAAGCTAGAGAGTGGTTTTCTTTACTTTTTCCTCAATCAATTGCTTGATGGAATGAGTTTGAGTCAACATTCATTGAAAATTTTCAAGAATGGGAAAGTGATTACAACTTGTTGGTAAATCTGATTGATATCCATATTGAAAAAGATGAATTAGTTTCAGCTTTCAATATCAGATTTGCAAAGACATTGAGAAGAATACCAGATAGATTTAGACCCCATGATGCATTGTGTCTTGTTGTTTATCTTATTGCATTGGATGAGAAGGTGAGTTTCTTGTTGAGGAACAAAGAACCCCAGAGTTTGTATCAGGCATGTGAATTGGCAATGGACATTGAGTGCAACAAAAAGTATGGAGTTATAAGGAGAGATGTTTCTGTCAGTTCTCCTTCTCAAGATTTGACCACTCACAGATTTGAGTGTGACTTGCACCAATTTGTTGCTGCCCCTGTTGTTTCCTTCAACGATGTTACTAGATGGAAAGCTGAGAGAAATCCGGAAGGAGAAAGCCATGAGCATCATTGTGAAAACATTGTAAAATCAGAGAATGTTTTTGAAAACCAAGAAGAAGACTACACCACAGCTCCTGTTTGTATAAATGAAAATATTATGAATGTATGTTTGTGTGATCAGCAGTCACATGAATGTAGTATGCAAGAATTTGAGCAACAAAGTGAGGAGTACATGCTGAAAATTGTACAGATAGAAACAGCTATGGAGATAAATAATGAAAGAATTAAGATGTTGGAAAATCACAGGGCCATACAAGCAAATGTTCTACATCCTGATGAGAAGGTAAGTACACATGTTAAGTATGAACTAGATGGCCATGTGTCTAATAATGAGTCTGTAGAAGCTGCATCAAGTGAAGAGATTGTTGATTATCATTCCGATCAGTTTATGGCTGATGATGAAGGTTCACTTGATCAAAAAAATGAATCAGAGTATCTTATGATCAGCAATGACTCAGTTTTGTGTGATTGGAAAGAGAATGATGCTGATTTGTATATGGATGCTGAATCATTTCTTGTTTCAGATTCTTTTTCTTCTTTCTCAATTGAGGATGCACTTGATAATGAACGTAATGATATGCTTCACAAGCTCTCTAATGATTTATTTGATGAAGTAGTTGAAAGTGATTAGGCAATGCTATGTTCTAATGTATATCAGGGTGGTTTTCATGTGGTTTCAAATCCATTGTATGAAGAGTGTGAGGTTGACTCAGAGTTTCTACCACTCATTCAAGTGAATGAAATTGAGAATGTTCTTGGGGATATGGAGGTACTTTCAGTCTCAAATCAGCCGAAAGTTGAAGGGGTAATGTATGATAAACATTGCATCTTTGAGGAGTTTGCATTACCTGGTGTTAATGTGTTATCTCCACCATGTGTTCCAAGTGATGAAAAGGTGAATTGTATTGTCCCTTTTGATTCAGTGTTGGAGACTTTTACCTTTGATGAGAATGTAGATATGT
The DNA here is from genome assembly GCA_027943335.1 of Chamaecyparis obtusa. Classification (NCBI taxonomy): domain Eukaryota; kingdom Viridiplantae; phylum Streptophyta; class Pinopsida; order Cupressales; family Cupressaceae; genus Chamaecyparis; species Chamaecyparis obtusa. The sequence continues at coordinate 1,050,433 of BSBK01000670.1, forward strand.
CTTGTGCAAAATGTGAAGGTCTGGCTAGAATTAGTGAGACAATATTTGATTTAGTAGTATTGGATGGTATGAAAGATGTTTGTGATGGTTTGCTAGTTTCAGATGTTTTGTTTTAGGATGAGTTTGAAGTGAAACCTTGCTATCAATATTTTCTTTTTCATAGTTGCTGCAGTAAAGATTTGCAGGGTGCTAATCATGTGCCTGAATTTGAAGAATGTGAGTATGAGAGTTTTAGTTTTGACTCGAATTTTAGTGCTGAGCATTGTAAAGGACTTGAAGCTGATTCTCAGCCGGTAAGTGTACTCACATTTCATGATGATCAACCTTACATTGGTTTGCATGATGTGATAGAAAAAGGGTACAATTCTTTGTTGCAAACTGATTATACTCTTGGTTTTGATGAGTGTATGTATGAGGGAATGTGGTATGATAAGATTAAATCTGATCCTCATACACTTGGCAAAAATGAATGCATTTATTACATTTTTGTGGAGTTGCCTGTCAAGAGTCTTCATGAGTTTGACCATGTAGATGAAAGGAAGAATTTCAGGGTCATCTCTATGCGTAGGGATGAGAACAATGTGATTGATAGAGGTAAATGATTGACATGGTTTAGTAGTTTCAGTTGTTGTAAATATTTGTATAGTTGTGTTTCTTTCAGCAGTAGTGTAGTTTGTTTTAAATAAAGGAGCTTTGGAACTGATTTTTCTTGGAGAAAGATTTGCAGTAATAAGGAGATTTTTGATTGGTCTGCTCACCCAGGAGATTCTGAGATTCTTGTGTTGAATTCACATTCAACCATCCATAGTTGGAGCCACTGTTGGTACCCTTAAATTTTTTTAGGAATGGGACACATTAGCATATATTTGTATTATTTTGCTTTCAGGATGCATGTGGGAACCAGGTGTTTTCCAGGTGGTTTCACAAAATTTAGTTTTCCATTGCCTTTCATATGTCTCAGTGGTTTATTTTGAGTCCTTAGATGGTATTTTCAAATGGGTTTTCATCATTTCATTCCTATGGGTCTCGAAGTCAGAAAATTGCAAAGTGTAGAAATCACCAGGAAGGGCCACTTGGAGGTTGAATAATATGCATCCTGGAGAGTGTCATGAAAATCTGAGCCTGGTGTCTTGTTGTACACATTTCATATTCTCTATGTATCAGGTTTCAGGTCCCAATGATGATTTTTAACCCTGTTTATTCATCCCCTTCCGGAGGTGTTTTCTTGATTTTGCACTTATGCACTTGTTCATTTGTTTGCCGGAGGCCCTGTTTGACAGCTTGTATCTTTTGCCCGGTGATTGGAACTGAAGTGATGGTCATTTCCCTGCATTATAAACAAGTTTTACTTCATCTCTATCAGTTTGCAACTCATGACAAATCCATTGGATGAGTTTCCCAATGCGATTCCATTTGCAGTTTCTGTTGTTTGCAAAAAGTGTGAAGTGCACCAATTTGTTAGGAGCCCACTTTGCGAGGTTATAACTTCTGACTAGTCAAGCCTAATGTTTAAATTTTTGTTTCCCTACATTGTAGATGTAACATATTACTTCCAGTCCAGATTTGAGTTTTCTGCCAATCCACCTTGTCAGTTTTTGAGATGGATTCCAGATGCAACTTTTCACAGTTTAGTGCATGTTCAGAGTTTGTTTTTGCAACTACCAGTTTTCACAGGGCTATATCTCTTTCCGGATTGACTCCCAGATCAAATCAGTTGTAGATTTGGGTTATAGACATCTTAATGCACTTGCATGCCAGTTTGTGGCTTCCCAGGAATCCGTTTGCTATTTTTACCAAGATGATTCCGGATGCAGTTTATCAGGTACTGACAGTGTGTTTCCAGGAATAGAATAAAAGGGGCAACTTCAAAGGCTTGTAACTCTCGCCTCGGTCGTTTTCATGGGACATCGTTTTGCAAGGTGATTCTATGTATCTCAAAGTTTATGTCAGTTAGACAGCAGATTTTTATCAGTGGTTCTAGTCAGTTTTTTAAAGCCAGTTGTTGGCCCTGTTCTCATGATTTTGGTGCTTTGCAAATTTGGTTTTTATGAGAAATCAGAGATCTGGGTATTATCAGTTTGTGATTCTTCAGGGTATAAGTGGTGTTCAGAGCCTTTTTGGAGTTCAAACACATGAAATCAAGATATTTTTAGCGGGCCCCACTTCTGGACCCAGCTTGCCTCATCAGGATCTTTTCCTCGAAATCATCATGGGTGATTCTTTTGTTGTTTGAAACAATTGTATTAACTAAGTGAAGGTACATAGATGTGCATTGGTTTGTGGGTTTATGTTCTCACTAAGAATCAAGGTTTTTCCCAATTATGATGATGATATTGATGAAGTTCATGGTCTTACCTTGTCAATGGTTTAAGGCCTCATGAAGAATTTATTAATGCAATATCTTCAAGTGAGATTTCTTTTCTAGCAAGGCAGTGGTAGATTTCATGACCTGGGGATCAAAATTGTGCAAGTACATTTCCAGTTGGTGTAATTGGGAGTTTGGAGGTTGGGACTGCTACTGACATGATTGTTTAAATATTTTATAATTGTCAAGCAAGTTTGATTAGTTATTGTGGAGCTTAGTCCAGCTTGCCAATATATATATTGATATGTCAACATAGGGGTTTAAAAACAAAGAAAATGCAATTGGCAGACGTTTTATTATCGCTCCCAGCCTATGATGGCATCCACTTGCAATGTATATGAATATAAAATTATAAATGCATGTCGTCTAGATTCAGACTAGTTAGATTTACTTTCCAGTGGTGGCATGGTGTGAAGTTGCAAGTTTCATCTTGCTAAAATATAAAAATTGAAAGGAAAAAGCTAGCGGAGATTGAGTGGAAGTTCCACGTAGTTTGGAGATTGGAAGAACATCATTTTGGAGGAGGTATGTGTTAGAATAAAGGGAAGGCATGTGCTTGGAGGTTGCGCTATTAATTGGTGAAGCAGACTGAATAAATGGAGATCTATGCGATGAATTGAAGCCCCCTTGAAAGACCAAGGGAAATTCACGCATAAACTAAAGGAAAGTGCCAAATAAATTGGAGACTAGCATTGTAATTCAATGGGAACTCCACACAGATTAAAAGGGAATGCCAGTTATGAGCTTGGCTAACCAAAATAAAGAGGGCCAGTGTTAAGACTGGTGAAAGGTTAAATGGAGGCCTCGTACATAGCTCGTATGCAAATAATAACCCATGCAATTTGAGAAATATGCTTTGTGATAGTCTTGGAGGGAGTGGTATGCTGGTTAGATTGGAGGCCCACACATAGTGTTTGGAGAGCTGCCAGCGCCAAATTCAGTGGATGCCTCACTCAATAAAAATGGAGGTCCTACGCATTGAGGGATGAGCACGCCTTTTCTGAAGCTGCACTCCCATTAAACAAACAACTAAATGCGCCAGTCCACACATTGGAGGACACCAGCATAAGACAAATGCCAGCCAGTGCTCAAAATGGGTAGCCCGTGAGCCAAAGGGAGAAGGTGTGCACATGAGATATGATGCATGCCAACCACTGGACAGTCACATTAATGGAAGGGAGGCCAACGATGTAATAACAGATCCAGTATAGGCAACTAAAGCTATGTCCACATTGGCCAGATGCCAAGATGCCCAATCATGCGCTAAGCAAGACTAAATACAACCTTTTCAGCATCCTACCCGCAATCATAAAACATGAGCCTTAGAGTAGGGACAAGTGCTGGAGGATGCATACACTATTGTGAAAAGGGATTCACGTGAAAAGAGGATGGAGCTACCTGTGAAAGAGGGTGCTATGTGTAATCAGATGTGGGAGACTCACCTTAAAAACCTGTGCAAATGATGAAAACCCACACAAGTGGAATGATAAAGGCCTGGGACAGTAATCCCACATGTAGCACAGGTTGGTTCTTTAAAATATTTAAATGCATCAGCACTCTCACATGTTGTAGGGAAAGAGCCATGGAAGTTCATGGTGGGCCCTTGACTGATGGACTTCTATGGCGGTGGGACCCCTAAGCATTTTGGGTGGGAAGTGCTATGAAGAATCTTTAAAACCATGAAAACCATTATCCCACATTCGCCCTATAGATGCAACCTACGGTAAATAAATACAACGAATCAAATATAAAAGGTAAATCAAATGGTGGAAACCATTTCCACGCGTAAACCCTACTGCACCCACCTCGATTTCTATGCCCGCGCCCAGTAAGGGTTAATTTTGCAGAGTGTTAATTTTGCAGAGTGACAGAGGAGATAATGGAGATGACACATGGCTACCATTCGCGAGTTCACTTGATAAAGCTGGCAGTTAGTGAAACATTCCAAGAATTGGAGGTAGCTGTCAATAAACCACAGTCACCAGGTTGTCAATAAACCACAGTCACCAGGTCGCCAGTTAAGTCCGCAGTTAGCCAAACCATTCAGAGAACTGGAGAGTATGTGGTCGCTAGAGAACTGGAGAGTATGTGGTCGCTGGTTCTCCAAATATTTGACAATTAGTCCATGACATCTGGAGAATTGGAGAATGGGCTTAGTCGCCCATTCTCCAAATGGTAACCCTGGTTAAGAATCCATTCCGAGAATTGGAGAATGCTCATTTCGCTAGTTCTCCAAGCTTAACTACAGTTAGCCAACATATTCAGAGATTTGGAGGTTGCATGTATTTGCCAGTTCTCTAGATGATGGAGTTAACCTAAGGTCAAGTATGTGCACTCAATCAGGTGTTGACAAGTGGCACTCCCTGGTGCATACTGTGGGTCCTGCAGTTTGAAATGGAAATGTGACATCAAAGGATTAAAAAATTCAGATTTGAAAACTCACGTGACATTTCAAGTTGAACAAAAATTCAAAGTTATAAATGTAAATTTATATAGTTTTGACTATATAAAAAATTCAGATATTCAAAGTTGCAGAGCATAGGAGCTATTTTAATAGCTGGTGGCTTTATTTTTCGCCCAGATAGCAAGTATTATATACCACTGGAAAGGTCTCGATGTGAGGATTTCATTTTCGAAATCAGATTTGATGCAGGTGTAGTTGGTTTCATGTTATTTGTAGTTGAACGAAATAGGGGGGCCGGGAAGATATTTTGAAAATATCTAATTTGTTGCATCCGGTGATTCACAGTCAGTTTGAAGAGATGACAGGTGCTTTCCAGAGATGATAGCAAGTTCCATTTCTAGTTTGAAGGTAGATGACTCATTCAGTGAGTAGTTCAGAGTTTGACAAGTGTCAAGTTATGATGCTTTCTAGTGTTTTCTCCTCTCCTTCTTATTCCCATTTTCTGTTCTTTTGTAGGGGTTCCAATCATTTTGCATGAGCAGAGCTCTGGAAGTTTGAGTTCCAAATTTTGGTTCATGATTGTCTAGCATAATGGTTTCTGTGTGTTTCATTTTCTGTCATAGATTCAATATAAGTGTTTGTAAATTTGATTGCAAATCGAAATACATGTAAGGCATGTATGATTTTCAGAGAATTGTCTTCATTGTATTGAGTTTCAATCTCAATATGAATTCAGTGTTCAAGGGATATTGAGTTTGTCTTCTCCAAGGGAGAATGTATCTGTTTGTATTTGGATATCCTTCAAGGAAGGATTGTAAAATCCTTAAATGCAGATTGGAAATTAATCAGTGCTATGAATTTGTATGATTCTTCATATTGAGCGATGGAAATGTGTTAATGTAAGGCATTAACGCAGGGATATTAATCAATGAAGCATTGTTTGTAGTTTGGGTTTATATCTACTGGTTTTGACTCCATGCGTGGATTGAAGGCACTGATCTTTACTGTTAGAAGTCATTTGCCAAACTAGCATCAATTTAATCAATCAACTTTCCCTTTCTATTGATGAGTTTGAAAGATAGATTGACCATGTGGGTAGGCTTCCCATAACAGAGGTTCATCTCAGTTATGAATCATGTTGCAGAACCTATTTATTCTATTTAATCCATTAGTGAAATCTACTTATTAGGTGTTTGTATCAGTTTTTATCAGTTTGTGTAAGTAGAGAAGTGAGGTACACCCGCCTGGGTCTGTGGAGCCTGAAGTGAAGAAGGATTTAATCCTTGTCAATTAGCATTTATCTTGCCAAGAAAAGAGCATCAAAAGGGAGAGATCAGGTTATGGTCTAGTTATTTACCCGTGCAAGAAAAACCGCTAACAAAGCCTACTGTCATACATTGTGACAATACAAGTATAGTTAGTATGTCAAAGAAGCCAGTTTTACATTCAAAGACAAAGCATATAGAGCTCAAGTATCATGTTGTAAGAGAGAAAGTTGTAGATAAATAAGTTAGATTGGAGTACATTAGCACAAAGGAATAGATAGCAGACATATTCACTAAGCCCTTACCAAAGGATATATTTGAGTATCTGAGAGGTATGCTTGGGGTTATGCCCCAACCTTCTTTTGAGTAATGATGCAGATGGTTGCATCTGTGCATTGGTTTATGCACTTATTTTTCTTCTGGACTAGATTTTTTGGTACTTCCTCTATGGGGGAGTATATGTGTTTCAGAGCTGAGTCATTGAGGACTCTAGTGTATGTATTTTTCAAAGTGTTTTCTGACATTGAGCTATTGTTTGACATAGTGATAGATTTTGTGTCATTGATGTCAATGGGGGAGACAAGCATGAAAAAAATTATAGAAATTGTAATGGGAGAGAAATGTATTGTAATGGGGGAGAGAAACACTTTTTGGATAGATTAAATAGGAAAATGAAGCAAGATTTGATTGATGTAGAGCAACAAAGCAGTTGAGCAACAGTGATTGGATTTTTGGAACATTGGATGTTTCTCATCTATGTTGCCATCAATGCCAATGGGGGAGATTGTTAGGAATGAATGCTAAGACATTGAGGATATTGTTTGGAATGTTTTAGTAGTCATTCTGTAGTAGGAGTTGTTGCATTCATGACTTAGATTGTCATTGATGTTAACGTAGTGATATTCTAGAAATTAATAGGAAAGCAGACATAGTTTTGTTTTGCGCACATGTTGTATTGTAGATTGGATTTTACATAGTTGATGGTATGTTCTTTGGTTTGTTATTAACCTATGGTTAACAGTGAAAAAAGACATTTATTCATTCATGAAAGTTGTAAGCATTTTGGTGAAAATAGTTTTTTGACAGAGTTCCTGAGTAGCGGTTTTTGGAAATCAGAGGATATCTCTTAGCAGGGATGGAATTTGATTTTGTGTAGTTAAAGGGATGTTGGAGACTCATTGATGATGACATGGTTCATAGTGCAAACTTTGAGGATACGTTTGGAGAAAGTTACAGCATTTGGAAGCCAACAGTTTTATGTGAATTTTGTGTGTAATGTGTAGAAATTATTATTTTGTAATTAAGGACCGACACATTTGTAATTATTTGAGTTTGGCATATAAGAAGGAATGTTTTCCTTGTAGTGACATGGAATTATGATAGTTGTGATATGAATTATGAAAGTTGTGATGCGCATGTATGCATGAAGTGAAGAAGAGAGCTAATTCAGTGATGAAGGAAGACATGTGAGTACAGAGATCTGGAATTGTGATCTTGTGTAGCAGAGAGTGTAGTTTTGGCACAGTGTGAAGGAGGTAACATATTTCATATTATTCTATTGAATAATCTTAAGGTCTTTTGGATAGTGGGCTCAAAGATCATGCCTTGAAGCTGTTTGGGCAGTGGGTCCTTCTGTCTTCCACAAACTCTTAACCGAGTTAGAATCTTTTAACAGGGATTCAAAATCTCCTAACATGGATTTATATGTACTGAATATATTTCATAAGACTCCTAACAAGGTCCATCCTCTAACAAGGAACTTTCATATTAGTACATCATTTTGTGGGCATCATTCCCATCAGGGTTTACTCTTTTCAAGAGGTTCCCTAGTCAACATATCTTGTGTTATTGTACAATTGTGTATGGTTATCTTTCAATGGTTGATTACTGCATTGGTTATATTATTTAAAGCTATAAAAGAATTCGAATGGTTTAAATATTAGATAAATGATTCACCCCCCCCTCTTAGTTATCTTGGGGATCTTTACTTTCTAACAGCTTCTAGTTGTTGTAATGCTAGTTGTACATCAATCTTTTGATTCTCTATGACCTTCCCTAGTTTATAAGCTTCCATCTTGAGATCTTTTTCATGAAGTGATTAGATTTTCTTATGAGAAACCTTGTAGCTCTAATACCAATTGTTGGAAATATAAGTGGGAAAGTAATATAGAGAAGGGGGGGTGAATCAGATATCACCTACTTTATCCTTTTTCATATTGATAAAACTTTATGCATGACATAAGCAAAACTTGATCATTCTAAGTAAGTTAACATGTTAAACAACATACATGAAATCACACATAACACAATAATTTTGGTAACCTAGAAACCCTTGAAAGGTAAAACTGGGGTGGGAATGACACCCAGAAATTATCACTACTACAGTAATAATTTTTTCCTATTAGGTATTACAAAATGTGATCAATTCATGATCTACCCTGTTAAAGGTCTACTTTGTTAAAAGCTAAAGTACTTATTCAGTCTACCTTATTAAAGGATTTGAAACTTACAACAAAGTAAGCACTTGGTAAAGAGATTTCATAAAGCCTATTAAGACTGCTCGGTTAAGAGATTTACATTGATACACTGGTTAGAATGTCTCAGTACCAAATCTTTCAGTTTGCACTTCTATGCAAATTATAGATATTCTCTTTACTATATATTAGTGATCTCTTCTATCTAATCTTTCTATTTATGTCCTTTCACTGCCTAACTTGGTTACTGAACTCTATCTGAATACTTTACTGTTCATTCTTTCATACTCATAGTGTTCACTTCTTCCCTTCTTCTCAGCCTCTCTCTGCTCTCCCTCTCACACTCTCTTCTTAGGGTTTAGATCTTGGCCTTATATAATAACAAAATCATCTTAATGATTCAAGATCTTTGGTTTAGATTTATTCCTTTTTTTGCTTAAGCTATACAATTTTCTGATTGGCTCTAGGTATTACATAGGGATCAATGATTCTATAATGACATAATTACCTTCGTAATTCACTCAACAAACAAAATAAAAAACACCTTTATCACCAAAAAATGGTTTACCTCGATCCTTGTGCCATTCCAGACTTATATGTTATTCCTGGCTAACTTGGCAAATGTTATTCTTGGTACTTGACATTCACTGTACTTAGCATTCACTATACTCGACATCTGTTAAACTTTCTATCACTCAGTAATCATTGCATATGTAACTAGGCAAAAACTATACTCAGCATAATACAAACATATAGTGACCAAGACTTAACTCAGTAGTACTACTATTCGGTAAGTATATGATACATAACTTGACCTTTACAAAATGACTCGGTCGCAGTGATGACCGACCATCATTGTCTAGATATATGACTAAGTGTGAAGCACTAATAGTCAACAAAACTATAGAGATCTATAGATAGTATTAGATGTGGAAAAAGTAAAAATAAAAGATGCCTGAGGATGGAAGGATTGACACTCTTCCCAATTATCTTTATTGGGAGAAATCAACAATATTGATTGAACCAAAAGTGCCTCTAAACATTGGAATGGAGGAGTCCAAGCATATTCTTCAAGTAGTGACCTCTTTAATAGATTCAAAAAGGGAAATTTAGTTACAATTTTACAAGGAAAGACAATTCAACTTTATAGAGTCTGATCTCCCTTAAGCTGTTAGGCTTTCTCTCCAAGGGCCAATAGTTATGATACCAACTGTTAGGATTAGGTAATACTAAGAGTGGGGGGGGGGGAATCAGTATTTTAGAACTTTGATTTAAAATGAATATAACAAATAAGCATAACACATTACTCATGACACCATAATTTATTCTCAAGGAAACCTTGGCCAAGGGAAAACCCCATGGGGATGATACCCACAAATATGCACTAGAATAAAATATCCCTATTAGGACATCTAGCCATGTTAGGATTTGATTGTTACATAGTACATTTTCTTGTTATAGGAATACAAAACCCTATTAGGGGTATACAAAACACCTGGTTAAAGGTGGTGAGCACACTTCTCTTACAATCAAAACTATCTGAAAAGAGTTCTCCAAAATATGAACAATACAAGCACTTATCTTGCTTAGATAGTTCTCATTATAGCTATGTCTCTTACTGATCTAGCATATGATCTTTTCTCTTAGATTCACAACCTTTCTTCATCATCACAATCACATCCATAATTCACTTTCACAAAAGCACTCTATACTTATACAAAATCTACCATCAAGTCAGCTTCACAAATACCACTAAAAACTTATGCAAATGATAATTGTGGAGTTGGAAATCTTTTATTACCAAAGAGTTGGAAATATACTCTATTCACCCGACTTAGCACATTACCATATCCACTATACTCTCCTTGATCTTCACAATTGTTCATATACCCTGTTATACTGATTACTGTCTTTGCATACCTTTTGAACACTGCATCTCACTGATTTGATAACAAAAACTCATTCTCTCTTAACCAAAGCACGTATACATCCCAAAATACCTTCAATTAACTTTTCAATCCATAATACCTTATATATCTTCATCACTAACGAAAACTATAGTACTGTTCCCTGCTATCCTGATTCTAAACTTAGTCATTTTCATGACTAAGACTCCAGTGGAAAACTTCTCAACATGAAAGCACTCCATCTTAAGAGTTTCCATAAATGACAACCCTAAAGTGATCCCTAGTGCTCAAAAACATCACTTTCTAATATATCCATCTTCTAAAGTTTATGCTTGTGGAGCCTATGATGGCGCTTCTCCAATTTCTAAAGGTTTGGATTGTTGAGCTTGTGATGACCCTTCTCCAACTTTAGAATGTTTTTCTTCTTGATCATTTCCTACATATGAAGTAAAAATTATTAAACAAAAACTTTCTAATGAATTTAGGTCTAATTAAGTCATTTTAGGTACATAATTAGGTCCAATTAGGTCCTAATAGGTTCTAATGGGTTCTACTAGGTTCTAATAGATCCTAATAGGCCCTAATAGATTCTAATAGCTTCTAATTGGTCTTAACAGGTTCTACTATGTCTAACTAGGTCTAATTAGGCATCAAAGAGTAACTAATATGTCCTAGTAGGTCCTAATTGGTCTATTGGGTCCTAATAGGTACTTATAGGTCTAAATTAGGTCTTAAGAGGCATCAAAGTGTAAAAAATTGGTGGACTAATAGGTCCTAATTAGGCATCAAAGTATAACCAATTGGTGGACTGATAGGTCTAATAGGTTCTAATAGCCCTACTAATAGGTACTAATTGGTCATAATCGGTCCTAATAGGTACTAATAGGTCTGAATAGGTCATGATTGGTCTAGAATTAAGTCTAATTAGGTGCTAATTTCCCTAATTAAGTCTAATTAGGTCCTAATAGGTCATATTAGGTCCTAATAGATCCTAATAGGTACTAATTCATCATAATTGGTCCTAATAGGTCCTAATAGAATTAATTGGGTCTAATTGGGTCTTAATGGGTCTAATTGGGTCCTAATTCATCCTAATAGGTCCTAATAGGTCTAATTGGGTCCTAATAGGTCCTATTGGGTCCTAATGGGTCTAATTGGGTCCTAATAGGTCCTAATAGGTCTAGAATTAAGTCTAATTAGGTCCTAATTGGTCTAATTAATTCTCATTAGGTACTAATTGGTCTAATTAAGTCTAATTAGGTCTAATTAGGTCCTAATAGGCATACACAGGTCCTCATATGTATAAAGAGGTCCTAAAGGGTCTAATTAGGTCCTAATAGGTCATATTAGGTCCTAATAGGTTCATATTATGTCTAATTGGTCTAACTAGGTCTAACTAGGCATCAAAGTCTAATGAATTGGTGGACTAATAAGTCTAATGGGTCCCAATAGGTCCTAATAGGTACTAGTAGGTACTAGGGTGCACTCATAGTAGTGGCTTACAATTTTTCAGAGGAAGGAATTCATCCCAAAAATCATGAGAGCATAAATTTACTCAATTATGTTTGATAGAAAGTACTTTCTATTGAAACTAAGTACTTTCAATCGAAAGTACTTTTGATAGAAAGTACTTTCTATTAAAAGTACTTTATATCAAAAAACCCCAAGAATGGGTAATTTTCATTTTTTTATGTAAAGGACTTTCAATCGAAAGTACTTTCGATAGAAAGTACTTTCTCTCAAAAGTACCTAATTAGGTCTTGTTTGCAAACTTTGATGAAATTCTAATAATTTCATCTCTTTGGGGCTAAAGCACAGGGATCAAATGGAACAATACAAAGACATCCTTTTGCATAGCACAAGTACTCAGAACTAGCTTTCTAATGATTATAGATTTGACTATTTTTGAATTTATTATGTGTATGGTTTTTGATGTTAGTCGAGTGTAGGTTTTTTATGAAATATAAACTTCTTAGTTTGACATTCAATGAAAAATAGTAAATAAGGAAATTTTGTTTTGAAAAATAACAGTGCCCTCCATCTTTGAGTCTACTTTGTATAAAAAAAATTTGAATTTTGATAAATACACAATATGTTATAAGCTATGTAGTTAAGATATGTCAAAATTATGGTTTAGTCAACTTCAAACGTTAATAAAATATCAATAATTGTGATAATGTTATCAAACCAATTGCATGCCCTCCATATGGATGTTATGAAACAAAATTTGAAAGAATCATGTTCATATATATTTTAGAAAAAAAATTATGCTCTATGAAAACAACATTACTATTTGAAAATGACGTTTTCAGCACCATACTGGTTTTTGTGGCAGAAAGAAAAAAGTATTCAAATAGATTCAATATATATATATATATATATATATATATATATATATATATATATATATATATATATATATATATATATATATATATATATATATATATATATATATATATATATATATATATATATATATATATATATATATATATATATATATATATATATAGAATCTAGACAAAAAATTATAAAAGACTGTAATTTATTTCATCCTATGATTTCAAACGGTTCAATGGCAATATGCATCCGAATCTGAAAGTTTTTCCTCAAAATGTAGAGTTCAGTGTCCATTCAGGCAAAAAAGTGTAACCCACTTTTGTGGGTTCACCTACTAATTGGTCCTAATTGTTCCTAATAGGTCCTAATTGGTCTAGAATTAAGTCCAATTAGGTCCTAATTGGTCTAATGATGTCTAATTAGGTCCTAATTGGTCTAAGTCTAATTAAGTCTAACTAGGTCTAAATAGGTCTAATTGGTCCTAATAGGTCTAGAGCTAGGTCTAATTAGTCCTAATAGTTCCTAATAGGTCTAATTGGGTCCTAATGGGTCTAATTGGGTCATAATTGGTCCTAAGAGGTATAAAGAGGTCCTCATTGGGTCCTAATAGGTCCTAACTAGTCTAGAATTAAGTCTAATTAGGTCCTAATTAGTCTAGAATTAATTCTAATTAGGTCCTAATTGGTCTAATTAAGTCTAATCAGGTCCTAATTGGTCTAATTAAGTCTAATTAAGTCTAAATAGGTCTAAATAGGTCCTACTAGATATAAAGAAGTCCTAATGGGTCTAATTGGATCCTAATAGGTTCATATTATGTCTAGTTGGTCTAACTAGGTTCATATTAAGTCTAAATATGTCCTCATAAGTTCATATTAAGTCTAAATAGGTCCTAATACGTCTGATTGGGTCTAATTGGGTCCTATTTGGGTCCTAATGGGTCCAATTGGGTCCTAATTGATCCTAATAGGACCTAATAGGTCCTAATGGGTCGAATAGGTTCATATTATGCCTAATTGGTCTAACTATGTCTAATTAGGCATCAAAGTGTAATGAATTGGCTGACTAATAGGTCCTAAAAGGTCCTAATAGGTACTAATTGGTCTTAATTAGCACTAATAGGTCTAAATTAGGTACTAATAGGTCCTATTTGGTCCTAATAGGTACTAATAGGTCCTAAAAGGTCCTAATAGGTGTTAATTGGGTCTTAATTAGTCTAAATAAGTCTAATTATGTCCTAATTATGTCTAATTAGGTCCTAATTGGGTCCTAATAGGTCCTAATTAGGTATAATTAAGTCTAATTAGGTAGACTAATAGGTCATATAAAGTCCTATTAGGTCCTAATAGGTTCATATTATGTCTAATTGGTCCTAATAGGTCTAAATAGGTCTTAATATATCATATTGGGTCTAATTAAGTCTAATTAGGTCCTAATTAGGTCTAATTATGTCCTAATTAGGTCTAATTACATCCTAATTGGGTCTAATTAGGTCTTAATTGGTCCTAATTGGTCTAGTTAAACCTCTAATTGGTCCTAATAGGTCTAATTGGTCCTAATAGGTCCTAGTTAGGTCTAATAGATCCTAATAGGTCCTAGTTAAGTCTATTTAAGTCTAATAGGTCTAAATACCTATTTATTTAGGTCCAATTGGTACTTAGACCTCTAATTGGTCCTAATAGGTCTAATTATTCCTAATAGGTCCTAGTTAGGTGATAGGGAGATCTTCCTTCCAATAGCCCTACTTCCTCTAGGACTTGTCTAGGTCTTCTCTCAACCTATCTTAGGGTTCCTAAGACCCTTCAAACTGAGGGATTCTACTCCACAAGATCTCACTACCAAGGTCTCAAACTCACTCTAGTTCCCATAACTCCTTTAATGAATTCAACTAAGGAATTCATCCTTTACTCCAACTTCTTGTTTCCCATTTATAGACATGGGAGAGGACTCTTTTAGTCTCCATTTGTCTCAATTTGGATTCCCTTAAATCTCTTTTAGGACTCTTTTTGAAGATACAAAGGATTAAAAAACCCTTAAATCTCCAAATCCTCTGGACAGTCCCTTCCTAGCTTCTAGCCTTATTTTCAGGCCTAATTAGGCCTCACTAATTCTCAGTGAGGGTTTTCTATTTCCACACCTTGACAAGTTTTTCATGATCTAAAATTCATAGGATAGAGTCTTTGAGAATTATAGAACACTCTCTAGGTGTTGGATTGGCTTTCCCAATCACTGAGCTCTCTCCCATTTGCTGGATCAAGAGAAGTTTCCTAGCCTGGCTAGCTCTTTCTTGCCTATGGCTTGCTCTTAAAAATATTTCTCCTACAAATAAAACCACTAGAATACATATTTCCATAGTATATACAATGGTTTAACATATTCTAGGGGGCCATCTGAATCCAACCATGGAAACCTAAGTTAGAGCCATGTTTATTGTCTCCAGTCCAAACAATCTAGCAAGATGGTTTTAAAGGAGAAATTAAACTACAAAGCTTTAAGGAAACCTGATGATAAAAAAAAGCTTGAATCAAGTGATCAAAACATAAATAAATCAAATATGAAAATCTCTTTCTCAGGTTCAATCCATGATAGAGGATAACCGATCTCTATATTCAAAACCCTGTGCGTACAGTCATGAGAGTCATAAGAACTAACAAAAGTACTCAAAGAAACTTACTTCCAATCTTTGGTCTTGACAAAATCAAGCCATAAATAGTCTTAGTCAACCTATCTTGGTTAGTATTAGACCTATAACTAACTCCTAGGCTTAGACAGGCTGAAGACCAAATGTTGTCATGACAACTTTCAAAGTTGTCATGACAACTTTTACATTTTGATTGACAACTTTATCAAGGTTGAGCCATGAGGACTAAATAGACTCTCTCAACTATTCCAAGCCCTCTAGGATCCCTTTTCCACTTAATTACACTCATTTAATTCCTTTTCTTAGTCAAAATAAACCTTTGACTGATTTGCAAATCCTAATGGAATACAAGCCATATCCTTTGGGTCTTCATCTAGTCTAAAGATACCATCACTAAGACTTAAAAAAACTACTTAAGAACCTTATTGGACTAGAAACATACTCACTAACTAAGACACATAACAAAAATTCCTTAAAGGATAGTGACTTGGCTAAAGTCACTACAAGCCAAAACTAGGTGTCTAGGAGCTAGGTTGGCCAAGAACTCAGGTGCTCCTGCATGATAGTCCCCTGCAAAAAGAACCTGAGTCCCATTAGGAGAAAAGAGTGCCACATCAATGCATAACTTCTTGAATTTTTTATCTTCAATCCATCGAGCCTCTGATTCAGGGAGAGACTTCCACTTCACAAGGTGCTCCATGTACGCCCCATGTCTAGTTCACTTATTAATCCTTGAGTCTAGGATCTTCTCAGCTTGAGGCTTCACTTGGGCTAGTAGTTTGAGATCTTTCACATCGTATGAACATATGGGATGTGTTCTTTATCCTTCACATCAGGTCCTTTGTATTTAATGAAGTCTTGAACATTAAAAACTGGAGAGATAGATAGGTCACTAGGCAGGCCTATCTTATATGCATTTGAGACATACTTGGCTAGAACCTTACAAGGTCCAACTCTCCTCATTTGTAGCTTGCTGGGTATGCCTTTTTGAAGACTTTCTTTATTCAAGTGTTCCATAACCCAATCACCCACTTCAAACTTAATTTGTTTCCTCCTTTCATCAACTATAGCCTTCAACTTTTGATTGGCTTCCACCAATGTCCTTCTAACCTACTCATGGACTTCTTACATGGATTGGGAAAAATTCTTTGCATGTCCACTCACTCAATCTTGATTACCAAGTTCTCTTAACTCACACACACCTCTTGGGTCCATGCCATACACCACTTCAAATGGACTCTTGTTGGTAGACCTATTTATTGTATCATTATAGGATAGGATTAACATAACTATTATTAAAAACTTTCTCCATTGTTTGGTTAAAATATAGGATTAACATAACTATTATTAAAAACATGGCCGATGTTCTTTCTATGAGGAGTGTAAACAAACACCCAAATGCTTCTATTAATAGCTTCATTATTATTTACTTCACCATTTATGGCATCACTTCTTTTTGGAGAAATAATGCTTTCCCTTTCTATTCCCAATGTCCTAAGAGCTTCGTTAGGTTGTCTTCTAAGGGATCTATGTATCTTCTTACCTTTATGATCCAATCTAATCATCCCCTCAACTATATCTCATCCATCTGCCTATCCTCCTGCTCCTCATCACACAAAACCTCTCGATTACTAGGCTTAGAATATGGAAAAGTATTTCTATACTCACTGTTATTCATTGGGCTATGGTGATTTGAAACTGGGAACTACTCACAAGAAAATTCTTGACCTTCATCTTTGCCAGGTTTCTTTTTGAGAGATACATACAACATCTTCTTTTTTGAATTCTTATTCCTCCTATTTGATTTCAATTCAATGAATGAATTGTTCTTTAGAGATCTTCTCCCTAACAAAGGCTTCACCTAAAAATGAATTTTAGAGTCACCACCTTATCTTCTGTGAGGAATCAATAACTACTCTGAATCCTTTATCCCAATAGAGTCTCTATAATAGTAACCAAAGATTCTGAAACTGTCCTTTACTGGTAGCAATCCCTAGCAGAGTCACCAATTTGTTGGTGCTCAAAAATACTAGACCATTTTGAGGCTAACTAATAGGCACAAATAGGTACCTCTACAATTATGACTCGGTCAAGCCAAGGTTGGTAGGCCTAAATCAAAAGTACTTTTGAACTGCACAAACACATGCATAGACAAAAGAAATTTCTTCCAAAGGGGTTAACAATCTTTGGAAGATAATAACCTAATTTCCTAACTATTAGATAGCTCAAAGTCTAAACTAAGGCTTAAAAGTATTACTAAAATCTAATTGAATGCTTTGTAAAGAAGATAATAGATATAATGTGCAAAGTACAAAAAGAACAAAATGACAATTACAAAACAAATGAGACCAGTACTTGATGCCAAATTGGGAATAGAGTCAATTATATTCAATCATATGTATAGATAGAGATGGATTGAAGGTACCTCACTCTTGTAAAGTGAGACCATCATCCTACAGGCTTTAGTTGAAATTTTTTTTAAATAACTTATACAATTAGTCCTATGCATTTTAACCCAACTTAAGAGCCTAAAAAGAACAACAACGGGTTCTCAGACCATGCAACTTCTATTCAAATTGTATAAATTAATCATAAACAAATGACTCAATGAAATAACAATATAGGACACCCTGGTTCACAGAGTAATCCAAAAAACTAATTGAAAAATAAGAAACTATATAACCTCAAAGTATAAACACTTATTTGTCATTTGCATTTGAAAATTTGGACATTAGGTTCAAATCTGTAATTTGGGAGAGTTTTCCAATTTTTATTTTATTTTTTGTTGTGATGTGATGATGTCTATTGTTTACAAATTGAATTAATATAAATATCTTTCCCAATGGTTCTTTGTGAAAGGACATGCCCTTTCACAGGACATAATCCTGGCAACTAACCGTAAAATACAATTAAACCATAATAATGGTTCTTAGGGAAATATTTCTTGTACAATTAATTTTCTTTATGATACTTTAGGTGTTTCGTTCATAATAATCTGACGTCTAATTTCCTACACAAAACACCTAACATTATATAGTAAAAAATAAAAAATCATTACATTCATAATATATTAGATTTTCATAAAAACTCTTATTATTCATTAAATAATTAATCAAAAATAAATTACATTATACATGCATTTGATAAATAAAGTGGAAAATAAAAATTAAATATTAGTTATATGTTATCCATATTAATTATCAAAAACATAAGCAATCACATTAATTATTAAATCATAAGGGATTTCATTAATGAGATAATATTCAAAAAATAAAAAATAAAATGACATTATGTTTATAATGTTGCTTTTATTTTCAAGATAAGTCATAATGCATTTATATTTAATTTTTGGTATATTTACAAATATAATACAATGTAACATAGAAATGTTAAAAACATTAGGGTGAAAGATTTTACAATTCACCCTCAAAAGTGGGCATTTTACCCTAAATTCACAATATCACTTAAATAATTTTGACATAGGGTAAGTGCAATAACAACCCTAAAATTAATAATACTTTTAATATAAAACGATATAGAACCAATTAAGGGTTTTAGAAATAAAGTATTATTAAAACATAAACCCTAAACAAGAAAGTGAAAAACAACTAATTTTTATTAAAAATAAATTACTTAAGCCTTTTCACCCTTCAAAATAAAATTATCAAAGTTAAGAATATAATAAGGTGAAAATACAAAATACATGTAGGGATATGAAAACTAAAAATTAATACCAAAACCCTAAAACATAATAATATTTATCACATACACATTTACTTTATCATATCTTTTCACTTTAGGTGTTTTACGAATAAAATATAAATTAAGATTAAAAATAATTATTAGTAACCATAATAATTTCACAAAGTATAAAATTTCTCACACTTACACACAATATTCATTCCCTTAATAATTTATTTCAGAAAGGAAATAAGATTATCTTTAACTTATACCATTATTTACACCTACACTCTCAAGGAATAACATAGAGTAATTGGTAGGGGTAGAGTCAGGTAGTTAGGTAGGAAAAAGGGATGGGTTGAGAGGTTGAGTGTTCAACTCCCTCTTACCACCTTTTTCACTTAGTTTATTTTATTCATCATTTTAAGAATAATTTTATTTCAAAATGAATAGACATTAAACAAGTTGAAATAAAATAATTAACAACATAATATATGAAAATAGAAAGTGACAAACATACATGCCTTTTTATCATTTTAATTTTTTAACATAGGGAAATTATATAAAACATGAAAAATGTATACTATACTTCCTTGATGTTTCATTCTTTTAGAACCTAAAATTTTTAGTGTCAATAGTGGCTCGTATTAGGGACGTGCATTCATGCCTGAACGCAGGGAGATCCTAGTTATCTCTAGAAAAGCAGACCATAGTCATAAAAGAAACATGGGGCTTAAAACAAAAATAATAGTATACATGTTAGAGAATACTTCTTGTTTTAAGAGAAAAATGGCTTCAAAAACTGACCATGAGTTGGGAACTCCTGAATGACTTCATCAGTATCTTGTAGGTAATATGAATTTTCACCTACTTTTGAGATGACCATGTAAGGTCCTAACCATAATGCGTCAAACTTACCATGTTTTCCTTTATCTTGGTCTTTTGCATTCCATTTTAATATCCAATCACCTTCTCTGAAAGGTCTGTCTGATGCTTTCTTGTCATAAAGGGTCTTAATCTGTCTTTGTTGATGAAGATTCCTTTCTTGTGCTATTCGTCTCATCTCATCTAGCTCTAATAACTAGCTCAACCTATCTTCCATAAAGTTTACATCCTCAAGTTCCTCTTCCTGGATGAACTTGTAAACTGGCAGGAAATTGTTCAATGGTAACCTTGCTTGTTTTCCATAAACCAACTCATAAGAATCAAATCTTGTCAATCTTTTCACTATTAATCTATTTTCCCATAAAGCTAGATTTAGCTTTGAGTCCCATTGCTTTTTATTATTACTCAACATCCTTTTGATAATCTTTAATATATTCTTATTGCTTGATTCTACTTGACTGTTGCCTTGTGGATGATATAGAGATGAGTATGATAGGTTGATGCCATATTTCCTATAAAATTCTAAAAATTCCTTAGATCTAAAACACATGCCATTGTCATAAAGAATCTTGCAAGGTACTCCAAGTCTAGTAAGTATGTTTTTTGTCAAAAACTTGATGACGACTTTGCTTGTAGCTTGTCTCGTAGGTATAGCCTTAACCCATTTCGTAAAGTAATCTTTCGTAACCAATATCCATTTATGACCTCTACTCAAAGCATCTGTAATCTCCCCAATAATGTCTATACCCCACATTTTGAAAGGTTCCTTAGTCTATAATGGAATAAGGGGTAAAGCACCATTATATTTCAATTTCCCAGAGAACTTTTGACACGATTCACACTTTTAACATAATCATAACAATCCTTGAATATATGGGGCCAATAATACCCAGCTTTCAATATCTTATGAGTTGTTGTCTTAGTTGAGAAATCACCTCTACATACCCCATCATGTAAATCCTTAATAACTGACTTGGCCTGATAGGTGTCTAGACAAAATTGGAGGATGCCATCATTATTATTCCAATATAGGTCTCCTTGAATCAGTACATATCTAGACACTTGTAACATTATAGTTCTTTTTTGATTATCACTTGGACCTTCTTGACACTTCATATGCTTTAAGATGTAGACTATGTCTGTGTACCATGGGCATTGTTCAGTGCTCATTTCTGCACTTTCCAAATTGACTTGGTTTACGTGGGTTGCATCCAAATTTGTTTTTTCTGTGAGTTTAGCCAATCCTTGTCCTCTGATTAACTTAGTGATCTGAATCTCAATATTAAACTCTTGAATGTGATTTATCCATTGACATCTTTTACCTATAACCTCTAATTGCCTCAAGATATCCTTAGTTGTTGCATTAGGTACATATGCCACAATCTTAGCTCCAACCAGATAGGGTCTGAATGATTCCACTGATTTAACTAATGCATAAACCTTCTTTTCATGTATATCATAATTCAACTCAAAAAATTGTAGAGTTTTATTGAAGAAAGCTATTAGTTTCTCGTATCCTTCATCATTTTTCTATAACAAGACTACTGCAATAGTGTGGAAATGAGCAAAGGAGAACAACTGAAATGTATTGGAAAAATTAGGAAATTTCAAAATTGGCACTTCTTTGATTGCTCTCTTGATGTTGGAAAATGCTTCCAAGGCCTCATTTGTCCAATTTAGAACTGCATCTTTCTTTAACATATTTGCAATAGGTTTTATGATTTTTGAAAAATTTGGGACAAACCTTCTCACAAAGTTGATTTGTCCAAAGAAAGATTAAATCCCCTTAATGTTTTTGGGAATCTGAACCCTATCACTTGCTTCAATCCTTTCTGGGTCTATTTTGACTCCTTCCCTAGAAATAATGTGACCAAGGAGTTTACCCTCAGTTACCCCAAAATAACATTTCTTCAGGTTTAAGGATACTCCATATTCAAGGGCTCTTTTGAAAATTTCCTCTAGATGTTTGCAATGATCTTCTACCTTCTTAGAATAAGCTGTGATGTCATCCTAATAGATTATTGATATCCCCAAAAGCCACATCCATGGCTCTCTGAAAAGTGGCTTCGGTGTTCATAAGTCCAAATGACATTCTTTCATAAATGTATGTACCCCATGGTGTAGTGAATGTTGTTTTGTACTGTTCTTCTTCTTTAACCTTTACCTAATTGTGCTTGGAGAACCCATCGGTCATGGATAATAATTCATTTCCTATGACTTTCTGTAATAATGCCTCCATGTTTGGTAATGCATAGTTTTCCTTTAACAAAGATATGTTTAGGTTTCTGAAATCCACACAAAGCCTAATATCTCCATTCTTCTTCCTAACCGGTATCAAATTTGAAACCCAAGTAGAATGTCTAATCGGCTTGATGATACCAGCATCCCTCATCTTAATGAGTTCCTCCTTCATTTTAGGAGCCAAAGTTAGATTGATTGGTATTTTCCTTTGTCTAAAAGGCTTTGCATCAGGTCTTAGGGGTATTTCATGTTGGAACAAATCCTCTCTATAAGCCTTAAGATCATCATAGGACCAAGAAAACACATGTCTGTAATCAGATCTGATTTTAGGAGTTAACATTTTGCCAATGAAAATCTCTTTTGGAGTATGTTCATTTCCTAAGTTTATTTTTTCCACTTCCTCTATAGTAGTATTTCCCATTTTAACCCTACTACTAGAATCCTTACTATCAAATATTTTTTCTACTACATCAAGGCCTTTAGGAATTTTATTAGTTTTAAGTTGAATTACATCTTTTCCAAATAAATTATCTTTTTCATTTATTTTTTCAACATAAGCATTTAAATCAATAGATTGATCTTTGTACCTTTCCTCACATGCAAGGAACTTTATAATGTCTCTATCATCCTCAAAGATTTTCTAATTATGAATGTTATTAGGTATTGTTGGACTTGTTTTGATCTCTACTTGTGCAATATCTTCACATGGAATATCGTTATGCTTAATTACTAGGTTAGCCATGAAATCAACAAGAATATTCTCAAATCTATCTATCCATGTTATCGAAAAAGCATCAAAAAGTTCTATGGAATCCCAAAATTCATTCTTGTACCTTTTTAGGGTATGATTCTTAGTAATAAACTTATCCCTAATCTGAGATACAACTAATTCAGAATCACCATAAATAGAAATAATTTTGATACCATGCTTACTTGCTATTTTTAGACCTAGTAGGAGAGCTTCATATTCTACAGTATTGTTAGTACATTCAAAAGCTAACAAAAATGAATATTTAGAGGATTTCTCATTTGCAAATATGAAGACTACACCTACTCCATTACCAAGTTTACTACATGATCCATCAAAAAATATTTTCCAAATGAAATCACTATTTTCCTTCGCACATATTTCCATAGGACTAGTATTTTCAATGAGATTTTTATGAATTCTTACCTAGAAATTCTCCTTGTTGGTATGGCAGAAGTACATAACCTAGCTTGGATCAATATCTTTAATGATGTAAGTAGATCTTGGTTCCTTGTCGATCCTTATAATCCTATCATTCATTGGGATAGAAGCATAAGACAAATCTAATTAAACATTTCCACCTACTAAATTGTACCACTGTCTAGATAATAACATTCCATAACTAGGTCGTACTTCTACAACAATAATATCAATTTTATAGGACTTTTCAGGACAAGAAGGAAACTTAAATTCAACATTTTTCATTATTCCAATAACTGGAATCGATCTATTATCCATAGCATAGAATTTTCCATAAGTAGTATCCACATTCATTCCTAATTCTTTCATTACCCCATGAGGAATAATATTAATCACCACCTCGGAGTCTAGCATACAATTTTTAACCAATTTATTATTTATCAATAAAGTTAGAAAGAAAGGATCTACTTTAGTAGCATCTTCATTAATAGAATTTCCTAGGTAAATAACTGGTAATTCTTCATTATCCTTTTGTTCCTTTGAATCTTTTTTAACAACATCATTTATTATCTTGATCATTTCATTGATGCAATCAGTTAATTTAACTATTTCCATTAGAGGGATAGAAATTTTCACCTGAGATAATGCTTGAGACATGAATGAGGTACAATTTGAAATTTCCTTACCACTGCTTTGCTTATCCACAAGTTTTCTTATCTTTGATGTCTGATCAACTTTCCTTTTAGGGGCATCTGCCTTTGCCTTCTTTATCTCAGCGTTCTTGTTCAAAATTTTGTACATCACTGCTGCTTGTTCATTGCCTGAGTTGACATTCATATTCCTTAGGTGATATCTGCTAAGAACTTGTTCCATCATTGCCACAGCGTAAGGCTCTCTTTCATCTTTTATTGTCCTTCTGATATTTGAATTCTCATCACTATCTAAAAAGACTTGTTGTTCATGTTGGTATCCTAACCTTGTATAACTTTCATCTAGCATGTATTCTCCATCTGAATCATCACTATCTCCCAACCAAAATGGTGTAGATGAAAGGGTGTTTATTACAAGCCTCTCTTCACATACTTGGTATTATTCCTCCAAAATCTTTTATGCTATAAGGCATTTGTCTTGGGGGTGAGGCATTTTACAAATGTCACACCAAAAATCATCCCCTATTAAATGATTATTTTGCTTAAGAGGGCTAGGAGTGTCTATCTATTTTTTTAAGGGCTTTCCATCTTTCCATTCTATATGATAAGGCATTTCCTGCAACGTGTATCTATCATTTCTATTGATTTTATCATGCCTTCCTTCTTGAAAGTGACCTTTGTTTGTTTGCAAATTCTTCATCAAACTCACTAATTCATCCATCTTATCACTTTCATTTCTCTTTTTCAGGACTATAGGATTGAATAGCTTGGGATCATTTCTCTTATCAACTCTCCTAGCAGCTATTCTATTATTTTCAATATTTAATGTAATTTTGAAAGCCCATTGTAAGGTTGTTGGGTTATGAGACCTTATCTCATAATTTTTTTTGACATCAAAGGCTATCAAATAAAAAGTGATTAGAAAAGGATAAATGGGGCAGATATCTTTTGGAATCTTATTCAACACCATGTTAAACCTTTTATTAAACTCCTATGTTTCATTCATATTTTTCTTTATACTGGTCAATTCATGAGTTGAAAAGGATGGGTCTCTGTGATCCCCAAACTCTTCAATAAACTAATCAACAAATTTTTGCCAATAGATAATTGATCCGTTTGGCAAATTTCTATACCACTCATCTGCACTATCCTTGAGTGAATGTACTAACATTTTCATACGTACATCCTCATAAGTAATGTCAAATTCATAAACAATATTTTTGACATTAATGACATGTTGTTCTGCTAATTGGGATCCATCTCTAGTAAACTTAGGGATAGCAACCTTTAACTTGTTAGGTATAAGGTCAGGACAACATATTATATTTAAAAAATCCAATGGTTTATATCTTTCATTAACTTCTTGAAATCTGGCATCAAATAGATTTCTATTTTTTTTATTTTAAAAATGTTGATTTTGGGGAATAGGGTTACCTCTCTGGTATTGATTTGCTAGGTTACCATATAGGCCAGTGTGAGCTTGCTAAGCCATATTCATTGGTTTTGGCATCCATCCTTTGAGTTTTTGACGTTGCTACTATACAAGAATCCCATGTTGCTAATTTGTGCCCATACCATATGGCTGTGCATAATTTTGGCCTCCACTTGGATGCATTGAACTCTGCATTGGATGTGCATGATTTTTCTATGTATGATTTCTTCTAGGCTATGAATTAACATAATAATTTTCTCCTCTTCCCGGTGTATAATTTCCATGTTGCCATATGCATTCATTGCTTATATCACCAGTATAAGTATTTAGAACCTATGTACTACCCTGGCTTGGTACACAGTTTCTTGGATATGCATATTCTCTAGCATTCCCATCATAATTATATTTTCTATCATTTTTATTTTCTCTCACATTAATGTTTCCATTATAAAAATAATTATCTTGATGTGAATAAACATCTTTGTTAATGTTTTCAAAATCAAAGTGAATATTTTTATTATCAAAATCATTTTCACTATGCCTGCATTGGTGAATATTATTACATTGGTGAATATTATTACACATATATTTACCTTTATTTTTAATATCTTCACCATACTCCTCATCACATAGCACATAATTGTTATTTGCCTGAATCCTTCCTTCATAATAATTATTTTCATTCTACCCTTTATGCACATGTGAATCCCAATGTTTGTAATAATGTAATTCATTATTACTTTTACCATAGGCATATCTTTTTTCATTTTCCTCAATGTGCTAGTCACAGTTTTCACTATGGAGACCATTATTTTGATAATGTATTTTACCACTTTGTTGATGTGTTTGATAATTTGGTGCAGAACAATACTGGGGCTGTGTGAAGATCTCATGGTGCACCTCCTTATCTCTAGTATACACATTATGTGTATTTGGCCATCTATTAGATTTATTATTATAATTTTTATTGAGAATATTCCTTTTATATAATCCTTCTACCTGTGCAAGTTGTTTTAATTTATTGCACTGCAAACCCTTATCCTTGATGTAATACACTCCCATTTTAGGCAAGTCATATGAGTTACCAATTTGCTGTGCATTCCAAAATTCCTCTTCGAGTTGGCCACGTGGTTCTTTGTCTTGTGGCAAGTGGTTTAAGAAAATATCACATTTTCCATTTCGAATATTCTCCTCCATATCCTCACATGATCTAAGGTAATATAAACTATCCACACATTGATTTGCCTGACTGAAACTATATGGCTATGCATTATACCTTTGTTTGTCCGTGTCTTGATGCTACACATCATCATTTCCTTGTGCATGGTTATGAGGCTACTCACGCAAGCCTATAGATTTTTGCATGACTCTTCTTTGATGAATCTCATTGCGCTATTTATCATAATCATTTATAACATGTTGGTCACCTTCTTTACCCTATGCATTATACTCGTGGTCAAATATACTATTGCACATGAATAATCTCCAAGTTATCATTTTTTCCCAGCCCACAATTTGCATAAGGCTACTCATGCAAATCTCTAGATTGCTAGTGATGTAAATATTTGAAATCCGCACCACTATTTGAGTGTGTTCTCCCTTCATGGCATTCCTCCTCTTATGTGAGTTAGTTAGTACCTTTTGGTTTCTCATGCTGCTAGTTGAAGCTTTCTGATTTATTAGGTTCAATATTTACATGTTGTTCACGTGAACCCTCATGCTGCTAAATATAGCATTTTTGTTGATTATTCTTTTTAAAACACTCCTCCCTACCCTATGCAAATTAGCCACTATTTGACCGTTTATAAAGATTTTTATCACACTATGTATTTGGCATGTTTTTTTCCACATAATCCTTCCTCTATGTAATAGAATAAATAGTATTTGGCTGCTTATTGATATTTTTTTTGGCCTACTTATAGAAATCAAAATCATTCATGTTGTGTATTTGCATAAGATAGTTCTTGTTTTGCACATAATGATAAATATCTTCTGGATGCTCTTTATCATTATATGCATTTGGCATTCCAAAAAATTAATTATCATATTCATCTTTCTGCACACTTGTATTTTCATAACCCATGCCATGAGCATATAAATTAGAATGTTGAAAATAACCATTTGGATACTCACCATGTAAATTGATGTTTGATGGAAGGTAAATATTATTTTCATCCTGTGTGTGGATTTTATGTTGTATGGGATCAATGTGTTTTAGATCATTCACTTGATGCCTTTTTTTATGCTAAAACATACCAACATTTCCCATACTTTGTCCCTCATTATTTTTTAAATAAATATCTTCTTTATAATGTTTCTCAGTATTAATGTGTCGGCTGGATAATTCTTCATATAATGATAAGTAAAAACCATTATTATTTTTCCCACAAACATTAGGGCATTCATAGTTTATCCCCATTTCACTTAATATATAGTTTTCACATTTTCCTTTACTATTAATGTGTGGGCCAATTCATTTTTCATCTGCTTGTGAATGCAATAAATAAGGATTATCTTGTTGGGGCACATTATTAGAATGATTTTTCGTTCTATCAAAGTTTTCTTGTCTTCCTTCTCCATATTGGGTGTGACCATTTTCACCATCATTAAATAAACTATAGATATTTCCAATATGTGTAGACCGTCCTTGCACATCATTCAAATCACATTCATTATCCTGATTTTGATTTTCCTAACCATTGTTATTTCTTGCAATCCCTTGTGCATTGTCTTGGTTTTCATAGTGAATGTTATTTTCTCCCTACTCATTATCCATGTTATACATTGGACTAGAAAAAACCCTAAATCGGTCATTTTTACTTCTTGTAACCCTTTCTCCATTGTTTGGTTCAAATATAAGATTAACATAACTATTATTAAAAACTTGGCCAATGTTTTTTCTATGAGGAGGAGTGTAAACCAACACCTGAATGCTTCTATTAATAGATTCATTATTATTTACTTCACCATTTATGGCATCACTTCTTTCAGGAGAAATAATGCTTTCCCTTTCTATTCCCAACTTCCTTAGAGCTTTGTCAAGTTGTCTTTAAGATCTCTACGCATCTTCTTATCTTTATGCTCCAATCTAATCACCCCCTTAACTATATCATCCATCTGCCTATCCTCCTACTCCTGTTCACACACCACCTCTTGATTACCAGGCTCAGAATATGGAAAAGTATTTCTATACTCATTTTTATTCATTGGGATATGCTAATTTGAAGTTGGGAACTACTCACAAGCAAATTCCTAACCTTCATCTTTGCTAGGTTTCTTTTTGGGAGATACATACAACATCTTCTTTTTTGATTTCTTATTCCTCTTATTTGATTTCAATTAAATGAATGAATTATTCTTTAGAGATATTCTCCCTAACATAGGCTTCACCTAAAACTAAATTTTAGAGTCACCACCTCACCTTCTGTGAGGAATCAATAACTGATCTGATTCCTTTATCCCAGTAGAGTCTCTGTAATAGTAACCAAAGAAACTGAAACTATCCTTTATTGATAGCAATCCCTAGAAGAGTTGCCAATTTATTGGTGCTCAAAAATGTTGGACCATTTTGAGGCCAACTGATAGGCACAAACAAGTGCTGCTGCAATTCTGACTTGATTGAGCCAAGGCTGGTAGGCCTAAATCAAAAGTGCTTTCAAATTGCACAAACACATACACATACAAAAGCAATTCCTTCCAAAGGGGTTAACAATCCTTGGAAGATAATAACCTAATTTCCTAACGATTAGATAGCTTAAAATCTAAAGTAAGGCTTGAAATTATTACTAAAACCTAATTGAACTGTTTGTAAAGAAGATAATAGATATAATGTGCAAACTACAGAAAGAACAAAATTACAATTACAAAAGAAACGAGATCAGTGCTTGATCCCAAATTGGGAATAGAGTCAATTACATTTAACCATACATATAGACAGAGATGGTTTTAAGGTAACTTACCCCTATAAAGAGAGACAATCATCCTATAGGCTTCAGTTGAAACAAAAATTTAAATAACTTATACAATTAGTCCTATGGATTTTAACCCAACTTAAGAGCCCAAAAGGAACAACAATAGGTTCTCAGACCATGCAACTATTAATATGATTTAGAACAATAGAGAGGGGGGGTGAATCAGTTATTCTCAGGTCCTAATGTATAAGACAACCTTAAAAACATTTCTTTAAATCAGATCAGACAACCAAAACAAACTCGATCATCACTGATTCAATAATAGAGACATATAACATTGTAGTCCACTACCCAGCTGTATCTAACTTGTAAAACAAAGAAATTTTCACACCAAAACATTCACACAGGTGTTGACACTAGGATTTATAGTGGAAACCCAATGTGGGAAAAACCACTTTGCAATGTGCTACTATTATTTTCACTCTTCTAAAGTGAGCTCGGTTAAAAGCCAACCCTGTCAAAGGTTAAAGGATTTCAATCACCCTATTAAAAGTGAGCCTTGTTATAGGACTTACATACACTCCATTAGAATGCAACCTTGTTCAAAGGATATAACATATGATGGTTAGGTCAATGTCTGTTAAAAGGATTTTGACTATTATAATGGTTAGAAAGTAGCAGTAGTATTGATCTGAAAAACATACAACTCACTTTGCAAATATCAAATCCAATTTCATACACAAATATTGGTTTACTGACTTTGAAACTTTTCCATCTCCATCTTTTATATGCTCAGAACTTTTCTTCAAGCAATCACCACACTTCTCCTTCATCCTTTTCTGCTTATATAGTCAATAAAACTTATCTTCCAGCATTTTGTTTTCACCCCATGCATCAACCTTACATATCCAATGCTCAGGTTCCCTTCATACTTTCCTCAATTAGGTTAACTCATCTTTTTCTGCTCAATCTTATTTGTAGATCTTAGGGTTAGCTCAGATTCATTGAATCTACCCACATTATGTTCTTTGGGTCCTTTTCTAGAAACATCTCAAATCTCATAAAGATTTATAATAAAACATTTTATAGTTCATTTAATGCTTTCAAACAATCAATAAATAAAGTCAACATGTTTTACATAATCCAAGAATTCAACAACGTCAGCTCCAAATCTAAATTCTCTTCAAATATAAAAATGCTGATGCTCGGTCAATACTGTGATCATCCACTTGGTCTTCATGTAGAATGCTCAGTCATTACTAGACAAGTTTCCTCAGCTTACACTATCATCCTCGATAATTTACTGATATTCGGTTGACACTAGATTTTGTTAGAAACAGGAAATACTGAGAGGTGGGGGTGAATCAGTATTTCACAAACTTTTACTTTTTCCCACTTATGGATATAACATATTACTTTAGTGCATACAAAGATAATCAAGCTAATTAACAAACATAGCAATAAATGGAAAGAACTCATAACACATGATATTTTCTCGAGGAAACCCTGGCCAAGGAAAACCCTAGTGGGGATGGTACCCACAAAGATCACTAATCAAAAGTATCCTATTAGGGATATTAGACCCTGTTAGGAGTCTTTTTACAATATATAATAGATCTGTCTTGGTTAAAGGACTTTAGGCCTTGTTAGAAGCCTTAACCTTGTTAAGAGTTAGATAAAAAAACTTGATCACCAAATGAGCTCACTCCCCAAATAGTTAATACAAATTTTTCTGATTAAAATATGGTTCTTCTTGCAACTTCACATCAATAGCTTTTTTTGCTATTACAATATACAACTTTCGCAAGTTACTTGTCACCTTTTTTCACAACTACTTCATTACATTTCAAGTATGCTGGGTATATCTTATATACAAGTTATTAGAGCTAATAAATTCACATGGTCAACTTCCAAAATCTTTATCCAAGGGTAAACATCTAGGATGTCATCCCTTCATAATATTAAGTCATTATTTTGACAAGAAAAATAATCCCTTAACTCTTTTTCTAATATTGTCTCTGAAACTACTCTGTCAGCAAAACTGTCTTCAGTAAACTTTGAATAATTTCATCCGTACTACTCCAAAATTTATGCGCACTAAGATGGGGTATCCTCATACTCTTTAAAAGCTTTATTTAACTATGCAAACAAAAATATTGCTCTAGTGAACGTCACCAACTAAATCTTCGTCGGGTGCTCTGTCAGGATTTCTATATCCATACTTAGACAATTTCTTCCTTCAACCTGCCATACTTGCTTTCTAGATTCTGTGCTCTCAATAGAGATCATATGTTTCCATAATGACAACATCTATGCATCCACATTATCCAAATTACCAACAATCTCCCCCTTTGTCATTGGTGGCAACATATGAGAAAATTGGCTAAGTGTGCAAACAAAACTTCAAAAATTTAATCAAAATTGTGGCCATATGCTTGATTCTTAAAACATATACAATATTATACTCCATAGCATAGCTCCCCCTTTGAGTATCCTTCCTCAATATATATACAATTTTCTGCTATCTCTCCCCCTTTGACAACAATGACAAAGATAGGGTATACAAAAAATTTCAAGAACTTGTTACCTTGCTATCAACTATTGCAAAGCCAGTAGGCTTGCAACACAATCACCAAACTCTGACTTCCATGCTTCAAAATCCTTCTCCCATATCTTCTTTATGGATTGAGCAACATTGAGTAGAGTACTCAATCCATATGCTGCTATTTGACATGCTTGTAGGTAATTAAACCTGAACTTTTGAAAAGATGTCTTTGCTGAAAGACACTCCTCAATTTGGCCTTCAACAATTGTAGTCTTGATTGAGACATGCTCTCTCAAGATATTGATCCTGATCATCTTTCTATTCTTCTCCTCTGCTAACATTCTGATTTCATCATTTAACTTCCTTATATTCTTCTCCATAGAGCTTATTTTTACATTAGGGCTAGACAAGGTGTTTGTCTCTGCTGTAATTGCATCTAACTTCTCTCTGATCTTCTTATCTTCTTCTACCATTAAGATTTCTAATTTTGTCCATTGTATATACAAATTATTTTCTATCTCTAAATGTTTCCTCAAATTCTTTATGCATACATCCAAATTACCAATATCATTTGTAATATTTACACTTATATTTTGTTGCATCTCTACTTCATAGGCTTCCCGAACTTTTATTCTAGATATATCCTTCAAATTTGAAAATTCAGATTCAAAAGAGTTCATTACCATTTGTGCCTTCTCAAGTGGATCTGAGTCAAATACCTTAGTGCTGATCACACTCTCAAGTTTCTTTGTCAAAACTTTAACTTTACCTTCAAGGTCCTTCACCTTCTTATTCTTTCCAATAATCTTATTAAGAGATTTGATGAACTCAAGCTGATCATCATCATCAACCTCTTTACCAAGGTCTTCAAAAATTGAACCAATCTACCTCTTCTTACTATTAGGTGTGATAATGTCTACAACTGGTATAGCAGGTGCACTAGAAGTAGTGACCTCTGAAAAAATTTGTTTACCTTTAACTGTCTGCTCCTTCTCTACCTGCTCTGCTGGAATTGATTCTGATACTGCTGGTGCTTCCTCTTCCTCTGTATCCTTCTCTATCTCAGTAACCTTCTCTTGCTCTCCTAAAGCCAAATTGTCAACAATATTTCCTAGATCACTGAACACTACATCATCTGACTCTAGTGTCACTTTGGTGCCTTCAATATCCATTGATTCTTTGCTAATATGGATATGTGAAGAAGATGGGACTTCTTCAATATCAACTTCCTCTGCTTGCTATTCCTCTGATTGCTTCCGCAGTGGTTCTGATTCAACATGTTTTCCTACAACTATATCTGAAAGAACTTGCATTACTGGTTACTCATTCTCTTTCTTTACTTCCTCATATTTGCCTCCCATTATCAGAATTGTTCTTCTCTTTGTTCTCAATAAGGTTCCAAGAGGTTTCAATATTCTCTTCAAATGATCTTCATCCTTAACTTCACAAAACTATCTTATTACATGTTCTCTCATCTTTGTGTCCTCTACTTGTGCTCTCTATTTTCTATTCACAAGTCTGTTATACAAATCTTCTAGAATCTTACCATGAATAGTACTAAATTTCTTGTTTGACAAAATCATATGTGTAACCATTGCATTTTTGAAATTTAATTTGTCAAATGATCCATATAGATTATAGTATTTATTTATCTTAGTGAAGTATCCATGTTGCAATATGTCTTCATTAACTCTTTCAATTTTTGGTTTCCAAGTTTTCTTCTTAACTAAAACTACACCATCATCTTTAATTTCTGCTACTTTTCTAGGTACAGGTGGTACAATTACCTTCTATCTTTTTCCGGGCCCTGTTGCACTCGCTTTTACTCTTTTTCTTGGAACAAGAGAAAATGACTATTCTCCTTCATCTTTTTTAGGTTCTTCAACTTTCACTTTTACTGCAATCAGATCAATAGGGTCTGCACTAGATGCCATTCATGGAACTACAAGAGTTTCACTTTTCTTTAAAGCTTCTGCAATCTTCTTTGCTATGTCAAACTCATGACTTGATGTACCTAATTCCTTCAGTATTCTCTTTATAGTTGATTCAACTCTCGTATTAGATTGCTTCTTTTCCTTCAAGATTATTGTAGAGTTGAAATTCTCTTCATAGGTTCCAAACCTATTTACATGACCATCCAACTCACATTTTAACAATCTATTCACATAACCTTTTGCTTCTGCTTCAGACACTTCATAGCCAAGAGGGTCTATGAATTCCATTCTAGGCTCAACTACTTCAATGTATGTGAAATCAGTGTCTGCCATAAAACAAATATCATCTTTATGCTTTTCAACTAAGGATTCAGGAATCCTTGATCTGTTCTTTACAATATTTTGAAATGTCTTCAAAACAAGCTTCACACTATCATTAAATTTATCAACTAGGTGCTTCATGTATACTGTGTTTATTCTCTCCATTGTGTTCACACTATCTGTTAGTGCTTAAACTTGCAAATTATCAAATACTTATAAACTCATGTAATCCCAATAGATACAATCTAGAAAAATGCAAGCACTAAGGTATTAAGGTTTAGAAAAACCTTCTTCACTTCGAGTATGGACTACTCAGGCAGGTATACCTATATCAATTCACTTCTTGATTGAGCCCCAAATTGTGAACTAGCTCCTTCACTACTCTGTCTTTGCATTCAAAGTCAACTTAATAAGACGTGACAACCTTGAGCGTAGCCGAAATTATCCTGATGCACAATATTATGAAAGAAATTATGAAAGTAGTAACATGAAACAATGGTTTAAGGATATTCATCCTTCTTCTTTTTGAGAGTTGAACTCAAGGAAGGCTAACCTTATTCAGTGCTTCTATAAAGCATTACAAAATACATCTATGAACTTGTCATAGAATACTTAAGATTTGAGAGTGTACAAGTAAAGTAAAAAGAGCAATTATTTGTACTATGGGTGGAAAATAAATGTAAATGGATTCAAAACCAGTGCCTTATCCACTCAAGCAATAGAGTCAACCCTATCTTTGCAAATGTCTATCAAAAAAAGCACACCGAAACTCAAATGACATGCCTAACATATCATCCTTTTAATTCCTACAATTGTTATCAAATTCCTACATGGACAATTTGTTCCCAGAGATCTCCCCTAAGATTTTACTCTTTCCTCGAAAGAAACTTAAGCTTAACCCCTATATTCACCTTGTGAACAATGCATTAAAATGCCTTGCAATTTAAATACATAAGAAAACTAAAACATTCTACATATGAAGACAACAAAATCATAGTAACAGAGCTTCAATATTTTGTATTAATAGCCAAAATGCATTGATACAGTATCTCTACACTTTTAGAAAATAAGGTTTTGTATTCAGAACCTTCTTTATAGAGTATTTTCAACCACCTCTAAAGAAACATGAAACTTGCTATAAATACTACTCAGCCATCTTGGAATCCTCGAAAGGATGCAACAATCTTCGAATGGCTAACAAAAGAATCTTGCACTAGAAAACAAGAAAACCGACAGAAAGACGCTCGACCAAATAGCAAGACAGACTTCTCCAATCCTAAATAATTTTCGCAGGTGGCACTTTTTTTTGTAGCTACATCAGAGTAGTTGCTAAATTTGTTACATGAATGATGACTGCCAATATAGGCTAATTTACATCATCCTTTGTTTGAAATATGCTCTCCCTCAAATTCTGGATTAGGTGCCAGGTGCAGTATATTCTTCTTCTTCCTCCTCTATTAGCTGGATAACTATCTTTTTCTTCTGCTTTGCTACTAACTTCTCCCAAGCTGTCACATCATCATTAGATGGCCAGTCATAACTCTACAGCTCCTATAGTGATTTAATCTACTGCTCCCATGTAGAATTAGTTACACTTTTGGCTTTTGTTATAAACTTGATGCAGTCATCCTCAACCTTAAACAGATTATCAATTATGTTGTTAGTTCTTTCCAAGTCCAAAGCCTTATCATCTTTTAGGAAGGCATCTTTTTTTATCACTAACTGATCCATTGACAAATTCCACTCTTCCAACTTAACTATTTTACCATTGTCATCATAGACCGGAGGAAAATACTTGCTATAGTCCTTATCAAACATGGCCAGCTTGGGATTTATTTGGTTTGATTTTCCTTTAAAAAACTTCAAAGCAGCACTTATTAAGCCAATTTTCTCAAAAACATCAGTCACTACCATTGCAATGTCAGGCCTATGTTCTTGCAAACTATCAAGTTTATCAAACAATGAACTCCTTCTAGACCAGATACTATAGAGTGGCTCCAAGGTGGCTAAGTAGTCATTCACCTTTTCATTGGATTGATGCAACAAGCTGACTGACTTATGCACTAATTCCATCTTTCCCTTTATCTTGTCTTGCCTATACTACACAATTCTTGCTATAGTGTCTAGGGATGCATCCAATTTTATCTTTTCCAAGTCTCCAGTGGGTCCCTCGGGTACTTCCAAATCTGTTTGAATAGGAGCCTCAACTTACACAGGAGGAGGAGGAATTACCTTTGAGGCTTCTTCAAACCTGACCTTTACCTCTGCCAGCTCATCTTCTAACTGTTTAATCTTCATCATCTTCATGTCTCTATCCTTGGCAACCATGCTTGAACTTTCAAATAGCTTTGCATACCTCTCTGATAATTGAGCTGTATTGGCCTCATTCAATTTGTCCAAATGAGTCACTACCTTGGAAACTTCAATGTCTGTAGTGTTCTACATAGTCCATATGACTTTGTTCGATTCCATCTTATCTTCTATACTTAATATAGATGGCTTTTGGGTCCTAGGGGCCATAGACCAAATTACAAGAGCTTGAGACTTGGGGTCATAACCACTTCCTCTGATCATTTCACCAATGTGAACCTCATATGATATGCTACACTGTGGTTGTTTTCTTATTTGATCAATGAAGAAAGCAGAAGTCAAATCCCACCTTGGAGTTAATAACATTCCACTTGATTTAACCAATTGTCTAGCCTCATCAATTGTTATAGGATCGAGACTTGGATCATATGAGGCTAGGGCCCTCAGGGTTTCTACACTTGGTTCCATACCTTCAGGCATGGCCTTGGCTACTTCTTGCTACTTATTCTAGATAAGAAAACTCTTGAACTCATCAGATTTGATAAATTCATCATCACTCAGGAATTCATCTTGATAGACTTCTCTAATGTCCTTTTCTAACCATCGGGATTGTTCTTTGTCTATTTCCTCAGTGGCCACCTTCTTGCCTGCCCTTATGGTCTTCCTTAACTAGTGAATGTAAGCCCTATCACCTGGCACTAGAGCAGATGTTGTATCAATCAATTTCTTTTGTTTTTTATGCCTTGAGGGCTCTCCTTCTTCAAGCTTCTACTTCTTTAATGGAAGCTCTGGGACACTCTCTGGCTTTGGTTGATCTTTAGTAAGATCCACAACTTGTAACTCCCCAACTTGTGGAGGACTATCTTCTTCTTGTGACTCATCAGTGAATTCTTCCTAATCAGAAGATGAGTAATCTTTCTTCCTCTTCCCTGGCTTATTCTTATCAATCAGGCTCTCCAATTGGTTTGCTAGAGTATCATACATTTCTATCATTTTATCAATTCTATGCAACTAAGATAGATCAGGGAAAAAACCTTCAAAAGGTATCTGAGCCACTTTCAATTGCTTAGACAAATCTACCAGGTCAAAAAACCTATTCCATCTTCTGCTGACCTCATCCATATCCAAAACATTCCTAATCACATCCTCCTCATCCATACCTTCATGTTCCTTGATCACACCAATGTTGGGAATGTATGTCATTCTTGCTATTCTGATAAAACCCTTAGGGTCCACATGTCTATAGGCACTAGAGATCATCTTGAATTGGTTCAGCCATGCTGTGATTTGAGGAAAAGCCCTCTTTCCTATCAAGAAGTCACCTATCTTGAATTTCCTAGGTGTGAGAGTACCCTTTCTTTGAGGGGCCAGAAGTTCTCTATCTGTGCACATCAGCTGCCAAATACATTCCAAACAAGAAACTCTTGGAGGCACATATTTTGGTAACAAATGTGGGGGTTGGGGACAACCATAAACTCTAATAATTGTAGAATTCTCTCCTAGGTAAAAATCACCCCAATTGTGGTTTCCCTCCCATTTGTCAACATACTGTACTGGTCTCAAAATCTACAAAACCTTAGGTGATAACTTGGTGACATTGATACCTAACATCTCAATTATTTGATAGATAATGAAATTTTGAAAAACACAATAATCCCCTTCATTGGAAGTTGAATTCCACACCCTTACCAACAATTGCATTGTTTTGTGCTGATCTTGGAAAGAGAATTTTGGCTTCAACATATTCAAGTCAAAGCTGTTGATATTGAAAAACAAGATCAAATGCATCAATAAAGAATAGTGTGAGAACTTAACAGGTGCCTTACTGTCCTTCACAGATATCAACCCTTCATGCATTTTATCAATTACATACTAGATGTAATCATATTCAGTGTTTACCAAGGGATTTTGAATATCTAGGATGATCATCAAAAGATCAACTGGTAGCAACTCTACATCTCCATCAATACCTAAAACTCTACACAATGCATAACAAGTGTATCTCATGTAATGATGGAGAGATTTAAACTGGTATGGGGCATTCATGCTAGTAGGAAGAGGGACTACATACTTGTCCTATTTTGGCATATGCTTAACAATCTAGTCCTTCACTGACCCTATGCTACGTCTATATTTCTCCCTCTCTTTGCTCAGTTCAATTTCAGTAGAAGTGGACGTATATAGACCAAAAGCTTTCATAAATGAACCCCTATCAAGAGTGACTAAGGGTGACTAGTGCTTTTTTCTAATTGTTTTGGAAATAGGGTCATAATTTCTAGACAAAGAAACAATCAAATCTACATCCAGGAAGACATCTAGGAGAACCATTTACCCCCATCCTAAAACCCAACCATTACAGACAAGAACATGCTTACTTCTATTTCCATAAAAGAAATTAAAGATAGTGTAACTTGAGAAATTCGGGGTGACAGGATCTCTACACTGAGCTAGAAAGTCTTCAAACACATCAGCAGCTATCCTTTTGTTCTGACTAGATCCTAGCAACAACTTCATGAATTCATCTGAATAATTTGGCTTGCTTTTGTCTTCAGCACCCTTGGCCTCACCGCTGGATGCTGCTGCAGTCTTCTCTGGTTGACTCATTTCTGCCATAAGATTACTCTTAATTCTCTGCAAACTCAAATGCTCAATACTCAGAAACTCCTTCAAATAAGCACAATTTTCCTCAACTAATTATGAACACACAAAACCATGAGCTTAACTTATTTATCAACATGAATCAAAGGTGTACAACTACTACCATTACTACAAATCTCCTTAATTGATCCCATATTCAATTTCATATACCCTTAGATTTCAAATTTTGATCCAGCTGTGTCCGGATGTTGACATATAGATGAAACACATCATCAACTACCCTTTTGTTCTGACTAGATCCTGGCAACAACTTCATGAATTGATCTGAATAATTCAGCTTGCCTTTTTCTTTAGCACCCTTGGCCTCACCGCTAGACGATGCTACAATCTTCTCTAGTTGACTCATTTTTGCCATAAGATTACTCTCAATTCTCTGCAAACTTAAATGCTCAATACTCAGAAACTCCTTCAAATAAGCACAATTTTCCTCAACTGATTATGAACACACAAAACCATGAGCTTAAGTTATTTATTGACATGAATCAAAGGTGTACAACTACCACCATTACTACAAATCTCCTTAATTGACCCCATATTCAATTTCATATACCCTCAGATTTCAAATTT
This sequence comes from Chamaecyparis obtusa, assembly GCA_027943335.1. Classification (NCBI taxonomy): domain Eukaryota; kingdom Viridiplantae; phylum Streptophyta; class Pinopsida; order Cupressales; family Cupressaceae; genus Chamaecyparis; species Chamaecyparis obtusa. The sequence continues at coordinate 1,090,132 of BSBK01000670.1, forward strand.
TGAGCTAGCCCTATCTGGATGTTGACAGATAGATTAAACAACTTGAAAACAAGGAGAAGAGGAAAATGATCAGGATTCTATACTTTAAAGCTATTTGTGTCATGTAATCTTTTTTATGCAATTGATTTAATGGCTTACTAGTTCAAACTCCAGCTCGACAATGTACTTTATCTATGTGGCAATTATTCTTTTTCTTTTTCCTTATTACCTTTTCTATCTGAGCCAATTCAGCGAATCAGCAACTACAAGCGTCTCTTGATTGCTAAATACAATGCTAACCCTAGTTAATAATCAAAGAACTAGTGACCAAAGCTTTTGCGGGTTCTCGTAATGCAATCCTCAAGTGTCCATGCACTTAGCGAATCAGTGAACAAAGGGTTCCCACTCAAACACTTGACTACAGTTAACATTTGGAGAACTGGCAAATGAAGCCATCTCCCATTCTCTTAATATTATGGCTAACTGTTAAATTTCTTGGAGATCTAGTGAACAAAGGGTTCGCGCATTCGCTTAATACTACACTTAGGCACCAAATTATCTGGAGAATTGGCGAAGCCCTTTACTCTCTAATTCACTGAATCTTTCCTTAACCGCCACTTTCACAGTGGGGTTCTAGATTGACCATTTATCTTCATAATAATCCACAGTTGTTGCTAGTTCTCTAAATGATATGAACCTTAATCACTTAATTTTGAGACTCAGTGAAAAAAGCTTTCGCTGATTCTCCCAATACTTTATACCATTGAAAATCTTATTTCAAGAATACATGACCGAAGCCTCAAAGCCTTATTATCCTCTTGATTTGCTCATTCACCAGATAATTTTAGCCTTCAGTTTTCAATCAAGAGAACTAGCAACCACAAGAAAAATTTACCTCTGCTAAATTTATTTACCCAAAATGTCAGAACCGCCAGATTTAGAGGATAGTATTACCAGTATTCAGTCGCTTATTCACCAAGTCAAACCTGTAGGAGCCAAAAGATACTTGAGATTTAAAACAGAGCCGTCGATCTTGACATTCATCAATAGTATTTGCCAAGTCACCAATTAACATAATCATTGACCACTGGATTCAGAGAATGAGCGAACACCGCTTTCGCTAGCTCACTGAGTATTAACACAAAACCGCCAAGAAATAAGCGAACTGGAGATAACACTTGTTCTCTGATTCGCGCAATACTTAAGATAGCCACCAAAACATTTGGAGAACTAGTGAATGAGGGAAACATATGACAAGATTCAAACATAGTTGCCAATTCACTTAATAGTTGAAGTATCCACTTGAAGATTAAGAGACTTGGTGACTGAACTCGACACTTAACATGAAAATGGCCCGTTCACTGATTCGCTAAATAAAACTTGAGACATACTATGGCATTCTCTGATTCAGCAAACACTAAGATAAAGGAACAAGTGCACAAATAACCACTTAAGTCACCAAAAAGTAACAATGAATTAGGAACAAAAGGGCCTATATGGGGGTTTTGTCATGAATTCGAACAAATTTTATTGGACAAGACCTAGGGTAAGGGTTTTTTGAGCATGGCAATGACAATTTTCAAGAATTTTATAAACCCTAGACCAGGTAAGACACTTGTAAGGAGACTTAAAATAGAAATTGAACACAACCCTCTGAAAATTAAGAATATTCCAAATAGTGGCTCTATCTGAGGATGCTTGATTGCAAGATCACAGCAAGAAACCATGAATCTCTAGGAGACAGACCGCCAAACCTTAACCTAAAACAAGAAACAAACACACAACAGAAGCAAACACACCAATACATATAATACAAGCGTATTGTGCATGGAAATAAATACTTCAACTAAAGAAAATTTTTAGGAACTGTCCATGCACAGGCAATTCCTGCTCTTCACCATCCATACCTTTTAGAAAATATGAATCCTTACCATGGGTTTGATGGAAAATATAAGGTCCCATCCATAAAGACTCAAACTTTTTGTGTTTTCCCTTTTCTTCAGCCCTGGCATTCCATTGGAGAACCACATCACCAGGCTAGAATTTCCTTATGATCGCTCTCTTATCAAAAAGGTATTTCATCTTTTGTTGAAGCTTAATATTTTTCTTTTGTCCTTCCCTCCTGATCTCATCCAATTCAATCAGCTGAACCATCCTGTCTTGCATCGGGTCATTGATCTCCATTTTCTCTTCTTGCATAAAATTATAAATTGGAAGGAAATTATTGTCTGGCAATCTCGACTTTGCACCATAGGCCATTTCAAAAGGGGACTTCCCTGTAGCTCTCTTCTCAAAAATTCTATCAGCCCATAGTGCTAGCTTTAACTTTACATGCCAGCTTCTCTTATTCTTTTCCAAGGTCTTTTTCAGGATTTGCAAAGTACTCTTATTGTTGGATTTGGCCTATCCATTGGCCTATGGATGATAGGGGCTTGAATAAGACAAAATAATTCCCATTTTAGAACAAAAATTAGTGATTTCCTGGGATCTGAAGCTCATTGCATTATCTACAACCAATTTGATGGGAACACTAAATCTAGTGATCAAATTGTTCATTAGGAACTCAATTACAATAGCACTGGTTGCCCTCTTGGTTGGAATGGCTTCAATCCACTTGGTGAAATAATCAGTAGCCACCAAGATGTGACTATGTCCACCACTAGATTTTTCAACAAATTCCCCTATAAAGTCCATCCCCCACATTGCAAAAGGAGCTTCTGCAACTACAGGGTTTAACAAAAGTGCACCTGAAAACTTCAGCTTCTTTGAAAACCTCTGGCAAGGCTCACATTTTCTAACATACGAATGTGTGTCTTTGAATAATTCAGGCCAATAATATCCGACTCTCAAGATCTTATGAGCTATTGACCGAGTAGAATGATGCCCTCCACACATTCCAGAATGCATTTCCCTCAACACCTTCTCTGATTGGTGTTTATCCAGACAAAATAGTAAAATCCCATCAGTGTCCTTCCAATACAAATCACCTTGAATTAACACATACCTTTGAGCCTGCAATCTCAGACTCCTCCTTTGATTATCATTCAATTCAGGTGGACACTTAGCATTTTTAATGAAATAAATAACATCCTTGTACCAGGGTTGTATTTCAATGCTAGTGATCATATCCATATCAGTAGCAACATTATTTACCTAGACAAGGTCCATATTTTCCTCAGTCATTAATTTAGCAAGTCCCAATCCTCTTACCAATTTGGTAATATGAATTTCAAGGTCAAACTCTTGAATCATGTTTATCCATTTACACCTCTTTCTTGTGACTTCACTTTGTACTAGGATATCCTTTACTACAGCATGAGGTACATAAGCATTAACCTTTGCACAGACTAGATAAGGTCTGAAAGCCTTGACTACCTTCACAAGTGCATAGGCTTGCTTTTCCATTAGTTCATAATTTAATTTAGTAGATTGTAAAGACTTTTTGAAAAAGGCTATAGGATGTTCATATCCTTCTTGATCCTTTTGTAAAAGGATAGCTGCAATAGTATGAAAGGATGCAAAAGAAAATAGAGAAAATGGTTTTAAATAATCAGGTGACACCAAAATTGGGACCTCCTAAATTGCTTGCTTGAATTTCTCAAAAGCTTGTTGAGCTTCAAAGCCCCACTCAAATTTTACTTCTTTTTTTAGGAACTTTACTATGGGTTTGACCAATTTTGCAAAGTTAGCCATAAACCTCCTTACAAAATTTATCTGTCCCAAGAATGACAGCACCCCTTTTATGTTCTTTGGTGGAGGGAACTTTTGAATCACTTCCACTCTTTTGGGATCGATCCTAACCCCTTCTTTTGACACTATGTGTCCAAGTAACTTCCCTTCTATCACTGCAAATTGACATTTTCTGGGATTCAGGGACACACCAAATTCTAAGGCCTTAAGAATGACCTTTTCCAAATGAGAACAATGATCATCAGCTTTCTTGGATTAAGTAGTGAGATCATCTTGATACACAACCATTAGAACATTGATCAACTCTTTGAATGCAATATCCATGGCTCTCTGAAAAGTTGCTCCAACATTTTTCAGACCAAAAGGCATGTGGACATATACATAAGTTCCCCATGGGGTTGTAAAGGATGTCTTGAATTTCTCTGATTCTTTGACCAGCACTTGGTTGTACCCTGAGAAACCATCCATCATTTATAGGAGTTCACATCCAGTCACCCTATGTAGCATAGCCTCCATATTAGGCAATCCATAGTTATCATTGAGTGACGCCACATTTAGGTTCTTAAAATCAACACAGAGCCAGATGTCACGATTCTTTTTCCTCACTGGTACAAGATTTGAAACCCAAGTTGAGTGCCTAATTGGTTCAATGATACCAGCATCTCTCAGTTTTGTCAACTCAACTTGCATCTTAGTGGCCAACAAAGGGTTAATGGGTCTCTACTTTTGTCTAAAAGGCCTGGTTTCCTCCTTTAGAGGGATTTCATGCTAGAATAGATCATCCCTATAAGCTTTGAGGTCATCAAATGACCAGGTAAACACATGTTTATATTTTTTTAGAAGTCTGATCAAATTTCCTCTGACTTCTCTAGTCAACTTCTTACCAATGTATACCATTTGGGGGGAATTTTCAGATCCTAGGTTTATTTCCTCCAAGTCTTCCATTTTGGTGTTAGACTTTTGGGACAGAAAACCATCATTTATTTTAAACATCCCCTCTAGTTCTACTAACCCTTTTGGTATATGGTTAGATGGTAGTTGCACTATCTCATTCCCCATAATGCATTCTTTTCCTTCAACCCACTACTACACCTCACTAACATCTATTTGTTGATAATCATATTGATCTAGGCCTTGAAGGAATCTAAGGATATCAAGGTCATCGTCAAACACTTGCCAGTTGTACACATTATTAGGCATTGCAGGCCAAGTTTTGGTTTCTAGCATGGAGACACCAAAGAGAGTAATATCATTGTCTTTCAAAGAAACATTAGCAAGGAAGTCTGCCATGATATTATTAGACCTTTCTACCCAAAGTAAATTGAAAGCCTCAAAAAACTCCAATCTATCCCAAACCGCATCTTTATACAACTTCATTTTTTGATCCTTAGAAGCATATTGGGACCTTACTTGGGCTATTATCAACTGGGAGTCACCATGGACTTTTAAACATTTAATACCATGCTTTATGGCCACATCTAACCCCAATATTAAAGCCTCATACTCAGTAGTGTTATTGGTACATGCAAAAGTTAACAAGAAAGAATACTTAAATGTGGTACCTGATGGGGAAATGAATACAACACTAGCTCTTGATCCTTCTTTGGATCATCCACCATCAAAGAAAATTTTCCAGAGCCCATCTTTTTGCAAGACCAATTCATCCACAATTGGATCTATATCATGAAATTGCCCATATCAATATCTATAAAACAATTCAGGTACTCCGGAGCAACCATTTCCACCATCACTGAAGAATGAGGATCCCTATAAAACTTTACATCAACTCCATTTACTAGAATAGGCCCATATTGGTACTGCTTCTTTAATCATGAAATTGCCCATATCAATATCTATAAAACAATTTAGGTACTCCGGAGCAACCATTTCCACCATCACTGAAGAACGAGGCTCCCTATAAAACTTTACATCAACTCCATTTACTAGAATAGTGGCATATGATAAGTCTAGTTCTAATTTTCCACCTACTGCTACAACCCACTGCCTTGACAATAACATGCCATAATGAGGTTTAGTATCAACAACAACCACATCCATTTTGTATGTGGCCTCTGGGAATGCAGCAATTTTCACTTCAATTCCAATCAAGGTGCCTATAATAGGTACTGCCCTGTTGTCCATTACATAACACCTTCCATTAGAAGTGTCAACTTGTAATCCTAGTTCCTTCATCACATGATATGGCATAACAGTAGTAGTAGCACCAGAATCTATCATAAAAATTTTCAGTAGAAAATTATTGACAATTAAAGTAACATAGAAAGGATTAATAGTAGAGGGTTCTTGTGTCACAATTGTTTTGACACATACATCAAAGATGTCACTAATTGCAATGGGCATCTCCATAGAATTCCCTTCTCCTTGCAAAATAGGGATAGAACTTTTCTCATTTATAAGAGCCAAGGCTACTGCCTTATGCTCTTCTATTTTCTACATTTTGAGCAAAGGGATAGAGACCTTCATTTGAGACAAGGCATGTCTCATGTCAAAGGTAGGGGAATCAATAATAGAATCAAAATTGTCCTTTGACCTACCATCTCTCCTTTTTACCTTGTCAGTAACAACTTCCTCTATTTTCTTTTTTTCACCCATAAGCCCCTTATTCTTACTATTTACAACATTGGGTTGTGGGGAGTCCTTATCTTGCAACTTGCCTTTGACAAAAACTGATCTGGGAACTCCCTGCTCATTATCCACCTTTCTATTCCTCAAGTTATATGATGGATTTTCTTGGGTTATGGCAGCCACAGTTAAGTTTCTAATTTCCTCTTCACTGGGCTTCCTCCATTGTTTTTCATCTGATCCAGCCTCTACCATATGAGTTTTGCAATTTTCATTGTCATATTCTTCATGATCAGATTGTGTGAATACTTGTTGTTCATAATTAGAGAAAACCTTCCTCTTATGATCAACATCATGGTAAATATCTTCATCTTTTGAGGACACCAGGTCCCCCATTAGTTCAGTAGTGAACATATTAATGGAAGGCTTTTCAGATCCTTCATAATCTCCTACACATGAGTTATCAGCCTCTTCTCCCAAGGCTTGAGCTACAGCACATTGGAATGGAGAGTGTGGCATATTACAAGCCATGCACCAAGGAGTACTTTCCACATTGTGTGCTGCATTTTTCCTCAGAGGATTAGGGGTATCTCTTCCCCTTTGAGGTTCATTATTATCAGGAACAGGCCTCCCATCTTTCCAGTTTGTTTTGTAAGGCATATCCCTCAAGTTAGGAGCCTTGTTCTACCTTTGATAAGGGGGTCTTACATCTTGAAAATTTCTACCACCTTTATCAAACCTTTTTGGGAAGTCTTTGTTAGCACCAGGTCCTTTGTCCATTCTATCCTCCTCTTTGGATGATCTTGCAGGTTGTGGCCTAGTCTCTTTCCACAGTCTACCCTCATCCCTTTTGTACATTTGGCTAGATGCCTTTCAGTTACTCTCAATATTTATGGCCAACTTAAATATATCCCTAAGGGTATAGGGATTCTTATCTCTCAAAAGGTAAGACATCTTACCATCCATGGAGTTGAAATAAGTTGTCATGTAGACTGCATCATCCAACCTAAGTACTTGGAACAATTTATACATAGCCTTTTGGAATCGGCTATTGAACTCTAATATGCTCTCATTATAATGTTTCTTAATATTATTGAACTCATTGAGCATGTAACTAGAATTCACATGTTCTACATACTGTTCTTTAAAATCTCAGACAAATTCATCCCAAGATGCAATACTATTCTCAGGGAGACCTCTATACCAATCCCTTGCATCTTCAATTAGTGATTGGACAAACAGCTTCATGATAACATCCTCATGTTCAATTTCGTAGTCATTAAATTTGTCTATGAAAAACTTCAAGTGCTCTTCACAAGTAATTACATTATTTCTAGTGAACAGGGGAATTTTCTTCCTAATTTCATTTGGGATAGCATTGGGGTGACCAGGAATACCGTCAAAGAATAAAGGCCTATATCTATCCAAATGAACTGGTCTTCTTTGGATGTTCAGCTGATTTGGAGGGGGGGCTATAACATTTTGACAGGGAATAGTCCCCACCGTACTACTAGCTATGAGGGGAACTTGAATAAGAGCTTGTCCAGGTACAATTTGTCCAGGGTGACTAGCTTGAGAATTTGGAAGTGTAATAGTGGGCTGAGTAAGTGGAATCATTCCTGTGGTAGTAGGGATAGAACTGCTGGTAGATGTATTCATGTTAGCATGTAGGAAGGCAATCTTCCTTTTCATTTCATCTACAGTAGCCTCCAACTCAAGCTTCTCAAGTTGAATAGCCAAATCCTCCTTTTCTTTTCTGGGCTTCTCCAAGTCAAGGCTTGTTTGAGAAGGTACATTAGGAGCAACCATAATTGTTTTGGGCTCACTAATAGTTATGCCCACCATATTTTGCTTTACCTTATCAGGGATTTCTTTAGGAGCAATTTTAATCTCCTTATTTCTCTAGATCTCAAAAGGATTCAACTTCCTTAAAACATGTTGATTTCCCTCAAATTCACCTTGTTTGGGTTTGGTATCCTGAGCCCATTTCCTTAGGTCTTCCATGTCACCAAACAAGTCTTTATCCAAACCTTGGACATCTTGGTTTAGATCTCTAGCCTGAGCCTCATTTTTCCTAGTCCTTATAATGAGCTCCTACCTCTCCATTAAAAAACCATAGATTTGTTCTTCTCTTTTCTTTACCCTATTGTCAATTTCAGCAAGTAGTTCACGATCTTTCCTTCTTAAAGCTTCCACATCTTGCTGCAACTTTTCAGAAGCATAAGAAGAGGCATCAATAGTAGAAGCTTCTTCCAGTTTCTCTAGGGTTTCTCTTGTAGGAAAATAACCTACGTCTGTGACCTCTATGATCACTTCTTTTGGGGAGAGAACAACTGGTGTGATCTGCTTAACATGTTCATGGTCATCAGAAGAGGAAGAAGTTCCACGAGGCAGTGGAACGCAAGATCTTTCTCGAGAAGGGCCTTGGGGATTGGCATTATTCTGACCTCTCCTAGACCATTGCTTCCTACTAGGTGTATGGAGCTCATCACCCATATTATCTTCTGGGTGATCCTTATAGTAAGACCTTATATATCTTGGTCAGCTCATAATATACCATGACAATTTTAGCAAGATTTACAATTACTAGCAACTGATAACATAGATTTTCAGAGTTGCCACCCGCTACAAGTGGGAGTCAAATTATTTAAGCTGATCTATAAATGCACAATAGATAGGAATTGTACTGACCTATTGTAGGCTATTAATCTTTCAAATCCCCAGTAGAGTTGCCAATTTTGTTAGTGCTTAAACTTACAGATTATCAAATACTTATAAACTCATGTAATCCCAATAGATACAATCTAGCAAAATGCAAGCACTAAGGTATTAAGGTTTAGAAAAAGCTTCTTCACTTCAAGTATGGACTACTCAGGTGGGTATATCTATATCAATTCACTACTTGATTGAGCCCCGAATTGTGAACTAGCTCCTTCACTGCTCTGTCTTTGCTTTCAAAGTCAACTTAATAAGACGTGACAACCTTGAGCATAGCCCAAATTATCCTGATGCACAATATTATGACAGAAATTATGAAAGGAGTAGCATGAAACAATGGTTTAAGGATATTCATCCTTCTTCTTTTTGAGAGTTGAACTCAAGGAAGGCTAACCTTATTCAGTGCTTCTATAAAGCATTACAAAATACATCTATGAACTTGTCATAGAATACTTCAGATTTGAGATCATACAAGTAAAGTAAAAAGAGAAAATATTTGTACTATGGGTGGCAAATAAATGTAAATGGATTCAAAACTAGTGCCTTATCCACTCAGGCAATAGATTCAACCCTATCTTTGCAAATGTCTATCAAAACAAGCACACTGAAACTCAAATGACATGCCTAACATACCATCCTTTTAATTCTTTCAATTGTTATCAAATTCCTACATGGACAATTTGTTCCCAGAGATCTCCCCTAAGATTTTACTCTTTCCTTGAAAGAAACTTAAGTTTAACCCCTATATTCACCTTGTGAACAATGCATTAAAATGCCTTGCAATTTAAGTACATAAGAAAACTAAAACATTCCACATATAAAGACAACAAAATCATAGTAATAGAGCTTCAGTATTTTGTATTAATAGCCAAAATGCATTGACACAGTATCTCTCCACTTTTAGAAAACAAGGCTTTGTATTCAGAATCTTCTTTACAAAGTATTTTCAACCACCTCTAAAGAAACATCAAACTCGCTATAAATACTACTCAGCCATCTTGGAATCCTCGAAAGGATGCAAAAAGCTTCAAATGGCTGACAAAAGAATCTTGCACTAGAAAATAAGAAAACCAACAGAAAGACGCTTGAGCAAATAGCAAGACACACTTCTCCCATCCTAAACAATTTTCGCAGGTGGCACCTTTGTCTATAGCTACTTCAGAGTGTGTGTGTGAATTTTGTACCTGATCTGTATACACAACACTTCAGTAAATCATTAGGGGTTAGCTATAATTGAAATTGAGTAAAATTGAAATCTAATCTAACCAAGTGATTTACTGCCTTCTAATAGATGCGAGTATGATGCTCTCAGAATGAAATCCAGATCAGTGACTTGACTACACCTAGACGAAGGATTTGAATGCAATTTGATCTATATTTTTGGATTTTCTATGTAATAATAATGAAAAACTGATATGCAATCTAACAATGATATGAAAGCTATGAAATTATATGCTATGATATGAAAACTATGAAATTGAAATTGATCTCACAAAGCTTGGAATTCGCAAGTTGATTCTCAATCTCCAATTCGACTGTGTAATTATGCAATTCTTTGTGGATGATTTGTGAAGAGCTGAGCCTTGATTTTATAGAAATCCAGGGCTTTGGAGGTGCATGAAAGAAAGCCATAAATCACTCAAATAACTCAGGTTGATTTTTGAGTTATTTGAAATAAAGAGATAATTAACTCACAAAAACATGCAAAACTAGAGCTTTAACTCAAATTAGAAGTTTAGATCAACTTTAAAAATCAAAAAGATGTTGAGTTTCCAAAAGATAACAACTTGCATTGATTTTCCAATCTGGAGTTTAACTACTCTTTGATATGCACATGGATAATTATGATTTAATAAATAAATAATTTGATTTATTCTCATTTTTTTTTATTTTTTTCATTTTTTCAATTTTTATTTCTTTTCTCTGAATTTCAAAATTTATTTGGAAGAAGGCAAGCTTTTTAGATAATGCTCCTTGAAAGGATAAACCATGATATGTCAAAGATTCAAAATGGTATGCTCAAAGATGCTGATAGGGAAAGGAAGATGGAAGAGAAAAATGGAGGATAAGGTTTTATGTAAAGCGAGTGAGGTTGGAAGATAGGAGGAATAGGTAAATGAGGAAAAAGGATAGAAGGTAGAAGGATAATGAATGGAAGGTTTGTGAAACGGTCGATGGAAATGAAGGCAAGATCAATGTCAACACATACCTTGAAGGGTGGTGAGAGGATGGAGGAATCATGAATGAACGAATACGTGAAGAAATATGTTGAATGTTTAGTAGAGGTTGTGGTTCAGGCACATGGAATGGAAGAATGTTTTTGGAAGAAGATGAAGTGGAAGTCTTTGGAAGCTTGAATGTCAACTTCACTTTTTTCTCAACACCAGACTCTTTCAAGAGAGACTTTGGAATCCATATAGCCATAGGCTTTTCATTTCTTTTTGGTAATTTAGAGAGAATATCTTCAATGATGGATTTTGGAACCCATACTTGTCTTGTAGTTTTCTTCTTAGATATCTCTTTTGATTTTATGCCCCCATGTCTATTAGAGGAGACATGGTGATCTTCTTTTTTTGATAGATTCTTGTATTGCTTCTTTTTCTTGTATTGAACATTCAAGTTACTTCCAAAAGACTTGGGACTTGTGGAGGGAGAAGGATGATATGACTTTTTTAGATGGGTGGGTGGATGAAAAAGATTCAAGGGTGTGAATCTATGTTGATCTTGAGGAAAGATGGGAGATGGAGGGATGTAAGGACCCAAGATGGATGGAAAATTAGGAGAGTTAGGAGGGGAAAGTGAAGGGACATAATGACCCAAGATGGAAGGCAGATATGAAGCCCTTAGTAGTGATGGGGGAGGTCCAAGGATGGATGTGGAAGATGCAAAAGGATAATCAATAAGTTCATCAACATCTATATGACAACCAAGAATATCAGCATCTTTAGAGTGAGCATTAGGATTTTCAATAGGATCGTGAACATCTTGAATATGAGCACCTTCTTTGATAGGATTGTCCAAAGCTTGCAAAGACTTAGGAAGAGTAGAAAGTGGAAGTGAACATGGAGTGGTAGAATAAGAAGATGGAAGACTTTGATCTTGACAAGGATCTTTGGATAGCATAAGCTCAAAATTTTTCTCTTGATTTTCAATAGGCTTAACATTGGAAGTAACAACACCATTTTTATCAACCTTAATGGAAGTATCATCTTTGGAGAGTGCAAGTGTAGTAAGGTTATTTTGACTATCAATAAGCTCAACGGTGTAAGTAGTAGCTTGATCTTGCTTAGGAGAAGACTTAAGACATGGTGGAATGTATGAAAAAGGGTGTGCAGGATCAGAAGAACCCTGAGGTGGATAAGAGACATTGGGAAAAGGAGTGGATGACATGGAGGGTTCTTGATGTTGATCTTTCTTTATGTTCTTTTCTTCATCATTTTTAGAGTCCTCTTGACATGGAGCCACTTCTAAGGAAAAGGAAGCATGTTGGGATTGTATGGATGACTTTGGAAGAGATGGTGGAGGACTAGGTGAAATAGGGATTATAGCATATGAAGGCTTAGGCTCTTTAAGTTTAGCATTATTGAAAGTATTCATAGCCAGGTGAAGGTTAGCTTGAGTTTCCTTAAGAGGTAGCCCTGGGGGATAACTATAGGGAACTGCATGAAAAGTATCAGGGCTTGTGTCAGATGAAGGTTCTATGAAAGATTTGAAAGACTTAGAAGCTTTAGGAAATGTATGGGTATTGGAGGAAGTAGGGGATGGAAGGGAACCATCACAAGACAAAGGCCCAACATTAACTGATCTTTCTTATGAGTGTAATGTTTATTTTCAGCCTAAGAGTTCTTAGAGGGGAGATCCTTATAGTATTGACATTTCAAATTGGCATGGTGCATTACAGTCCTCAGTAGTAGTAGATGGATCACAATCAAGGTATTGTCCATAAAGTCCATCAAAATCTCTTTCAAAATTAGAATCATATGGATCACCATCACAATCTATCCAATGTGATGGCCCATTTGTAGTAAGTAGGAACACCCGACGAGGAGAACTCTTAGGAATAGAGGTGTCATAAGCATCATTACATTGTCAGTCATCATAGTCATCATAGTCTCCAAAGCTAGATGTGTCACTCTGCGTGGAAGAGGTATCATATTGATCAAATTTTTTCTGGGGGCATGGTGACATGGACAAGTCTTTATGAAATGGAAAAGGGTGAAGGGCCTCCATGGAGAACTCTTTAGATTCCTTCTCTTTCTTAAGATTATCAAGTTGGACTTGCATAGCATGCAGCTATTTCATCATAGCGGCGATCATAATTTCTTCCTCATGTGTACTAATTATTTGAGACATGTGTACTGATTCTCAATGGCTACTGCTCTATTCTTGACGTAGTGATTTGTATGATAGACTCTAAAAATAGGTTGTAAAAGCTGAAGTATTTGGCAATTCTGATAATTTTCTGACAACTCTGCAAAATTTCCCAAACGACACTCTCCAAACTCGTACGACAATTGGGTAGGAATGAAACAACAGTTGTAAATCTCATACAATAGTTGCTAATACGATTTTGAATTTTTGAATTTGCTGACATGAAATCTCATACGACACTAGGTACTTATTCATACGACAGATGGGCAGTACTAAAATGACACTTGATAAAAACTCATATGAGTTTTGACCTTCTAAAATGACTTTTGACTCCAGAAAGGATTTTATGTCAATTTTTGCAAAATTTAGGGTTTTGAGTTTCAGATTGTTTGCAAATTGTACTATCTAGATTTGAAGATTATACCAAATTTGATCATTTTTAATAGCCAAGTAGATAAACAAGCACACACAACAACAGGAAAGTGATTCCAAGCACGTCTGAAAACAATGAGCAAGGGAAAAAGCAACCTTGCACATGAAAAATCAAGTGACCAATTTGTGCTAATCCCTAAGAGTACTAATCGTGTATGTTCTAAAAAGTTTTACAATAATGCACAGATACCTGAAAATGAAAAGTTGGTCTCTCTAGGGTTTTTAGTAATGGCTTGACTCTGCAACTTTTATGATTCAAAGGGGTGAACTCCAATCCTGGCACACTAGGGTTTTTGACACAGTCTGAGAACTTAATCTTCAAGAGCTACTAGGGAGGTCTGACAACCCAACAATGAACCATACCCATGGAGATTTCTTCCACAAGGACATTTATATAGCGACTGTCACTACCATGTCTGAAATGGCTATGACCGCTTGAGGTTCCGTCAACACAGTTTTCCCTTTGAAGGGATTGTCTGCTACGGTTAACCCTCTCTAAAGGTGACTCACAGATTTATACCACAAGGGGACTTGGCTCTAGATCCAAGGTTTTGACGCCTCTTCACTTTTAACCCAAACAAAGCAATCAGATGAATCTGACATGCTAAGACAAAGTTTTGCTTCACAAAGGTTTGTGATATCAACTCCACATGATCTATCAACCTCTCTGGAGAGAGAATGTATCAATCCATAAGAGAAGATGCACTAACCAATTTTGATTCACCAAAGCTTGTGATATCAACCCCACGTGATCTACCAATCTCCCCGGGGAGAGAATGTATCAATCAATAGGAGAAGATGCACTAACCAAGTTGAATGTGAAACACACTAAGTATCCTCCCTACCTACAAGGATTCCATCATCAAGGAAGGAATTCGCTAGGAATCCAATCTCTCAAGAATCACGAATAGTGTTCATAGGGCCTAATTACTATGTGAGCATAGATGTGTATTTTCCTGAAAGAAAATCTACCGAAAGCACTCAGGAAAGCAGAAGGAGGAACACTTAACGCTCAGAGCAAATATGAGGTGAGTCCACAAGGTGGAACACTTAACACCTCACACAAGCTAAAAATGAGTCCACAACCTAGAAACAAGCGAGTTCCAAAGAGCAAAAAAGGGTTGCCAGGTGGAACAATTAACGCTTCTTTCCTATTGACCCCTCCCCTTTAATGTGGCGCTGACCTTGCAAACACGGGGTGGAATGAGGGGCCAGTGGATTAGCAAGTCCAATAACCTAATATAGAAATCTAGATCAATCACAAGTATCTAAGACTACTTAAATGAATACCTAAGGTGTCACAACCTAGTATCAATTATGCAAGTGTGTAGAAATAGATCAAAGCATCAAAAGATGCACACAAGCTAGACACCCGAGAGATTTATTTTAAGTCCAAATCCAAATGTTATCAGAACAAGGAGAATACCTAAGATCCTCGCAATGCGCTTAGTAGATTTTACCTAATTTTTAGCAATTCTTGCACTTTTCGCAATCAAAACCAGCAGAGAGCAATAAAAAATAGAGAATTTCAATTGTCAAAATTAGCAGTTAGCCAAAATATAAAAATCAAATTTGATACTCTGCTCTGAAAAATGAAATGACAGTCAAAAACTGGTATGAAAACTCATACGACAGTGGGTAGGTTCCCATACGACAGTCCAAAAACTCATACGACACTGGGTACTTGATGAAACGATAGTCCAATCTTCAAACGATAGTGCGTACTCATTCAAATGAGCCTCAATCTGATAGACTATCATACGACAGTGGGTACCTTCTTATACGACAGTGGGTGTCTTCCCATACGACATTTGTCAGAAACTCGTACGACAGTGTACAGACAAAAAAATTAAAAGTCATAGCTTTGCACAGATCCCGAGAAGAAAAAGATAGAAAGTGATAGAAGTGAATTGGAAACCTGTTAAGGGCCCCATGGTGGGCGCCAGAAATGTGTGTGTGAATTTTGTACCTGCTCTGTATACACAACACTTCAGTAAATCATTAGGGGTTAGCTATAATTGAAATTGAGCAAAATTGAAATCTAATCTAACCAAGCGATTTACTGCTGTATGCACCCAAAAATGGTCGCCTAGACTTTGGGCCCCATTTATTTGATTTATCAACCCTGAATCAGTTTTTATCAATAATCAATATCTTCAACATTATCAATTTCTCAATCAAATCTTAATTTCGATCATATATTGGATTTTATCCTATGGGCTAACTATTTTATCCTAAGTTTTTATTTACTGAAAAGGAATATTTCCTCCCCTTTTGATTAAACAAAAAAGCCCACCTTTTCCTCTTATCCTAAGTTGCACAAATAAAGCATTATTCCTATTTTACAAAAAGAAGAAAAGCACTTTTGTCTCACATGGACATAAAGTCAACTCTATTTTCCTATTGGAGGAATCTTGTGCACACGGATTGAGCTCTCCTTTTTCCTCCATCGTTGATTAAGTTCTTTTGCCTCTTAATCTTGACCGTCCATTGACTCTCATTTCCTATAAAAGAAGAGCTCTCTTCTTCATTTAGAGACCATGTTTTTGATGCTAATGTTATGCTGCAGGTTTTGGAGCTCTCTTTGAAGACACTCAAGCTTTGAAGCCTTTTCATTTTTAGTTGCATTTCATAGTAGTTTTGCTTTCATAGTTTGCATTTATGGCATCTATAGCTTAGATTTCTTTTATGCAATAGAATAGATCTCACATAGCTTAATTAGGGGTTTGAAATCTATTGTATTTCCTTTTATAGCTTAGTTTGCACTCCATTTGATAGATTATTCTTGCACATTCATACTAGTTATATTTGCATTGCATTCCCATTTAGATTCTTGGAGATATTGGCATTGTTGCCCTTGTCTTCACTTGAATCTCTCAGTGTGTGGTTGACTAGCAAGGTCATGAGTTTATAGCTCTAGCTGAGAGCAATTTTCAATCTTGCAACTCCATGCATAGAGAGCTATGGATCGATTTGTGAGGCCTCATTCTTGAGCAACCTTGCATGTAAGGATTCATAGAAGTGCACCATTTTAGTGTGTACATCTTTGGCGCCCACCGTGGGGCAGAGTAGATAGCTTTGTCCTTTCATTTGATGTATTTTTCATCATTTTTGGATTATTTTTCAGAAAAATCTGCATTTTCTGGTTTTCTGTCTCAGATTATCGCGCGACACTTGTGACAAATATCGCGCGATATACTTTCTATCTTGGTGTGATAGTCCTTGCTAAAATAGTATCGCACGCTTTTGGAACTTCTATCGTCTGGTCTTGGGCGAAGTATCGCCTGGCCTCGAGAGAAGTATCGCCCTACTACAGAAGTATCGCCTGGCTACTGTAAGAAGTATCGCGCGATACTGGTGAACTTTCTGGTATATCGCCTGATCCGATAGAGACTTGCAATTTCAGTATTTTCTTCCGATTTTGATCATAACTAGTTTAATTAATATACTTTGCTCCTTTTAGACAGAATTCATTTTCATAGTTGTATGCATTTCTTGGTTATATTAGCTTGTTAGATAGTTAATGCATTTCAAAAGTTGTATACATTTCTTGATCTCATTAGTTTCTAAAGTGTGGGTTGTCTTAAGTTGATACAAAGAGTTAAATGTTCCACTTTTGGACTCCTTTTGAGTAGATGTGAAGGGTTAAATGTCCCACTTTTGGACTCTCTTTAGGTTGATGTGAAGGGTTAAATGTCCCACTTTTGGACTCTCTTTAGGTTGATGTGAAGGGTTAAATGTCCCACTTTTGGACTCTCTTTTGGTTGGCATGAAGCGTTAAATGTCCCACTTTTGGACTCTCTTTGGGTTGATGTGAAGTGTTGAGTGTTCCACATCTTTGGACTCATTTCACATTTTCTTAAAGGGTTAAGTGTTCCACTTTTGGGCTCACTTCATATTAGCTTAAAGGGTTAAGTGTTCCACTTTTGGGCTCGCTTCATATTAGCTTGAGGGGTTAAGTGTTCCACTTTTGGGCTCACTTCATGTTGGCTTGATGGGTTAAGTGTTCCACTTTTGGGCTCACTTTACGTTTGCTTGAGGGGTTAAGTGCTCCACTTTTGGACTCACTTTGTAATGACTTGGATGATTACTTGTGATAGTAGGAGGCTTGATTTTTTGGACTTAGTTGGACTTTGAGTTTGTCTAACAAGTGGTGTTTGTAGGTGCACTTGCTTGAAATATTTTGCCAAAAAGTACGCATGTCAAAGAGGGCTACTAATGATTGTTGTAGGGCTTCCCTAAGCTTAAAAACCAAACTAAGTGCTTGTTTAGATACTTTCTTTGTTAAGTGTGGCATATACTAGTTGTCTCATTTTCATAGGCACTTAATACTTTCTGAAAAAGATTTTGAGGTGGTAGGAGAAGTATGCTCTTCACCTTTAGGTGAATCAGAAAATCTTGACCCATCTTGAGATTTTGGAAGCAAAGGGGTAATTGGATTTTGCTTGGTGTGTTTGGGAGAAGTTTTTGAGATAGGGGAGTATGCTCTTCACCCTTGTAGTGAATCAAAAACCTTGAACCTCAAAAATCATCCATTCTTTGTTTAGTATAGGATCCTTTAGCGGGCCTACTCTTGAGCAATCAAGAGGAATGACCCAAGTGGGGACAACCTTGTCATCATTTTCCTTGGTGGCGAGTGATTCCAACTCACTATAATCTCAAGGCTATCGAGGACACAAAATCTTGGTAGACATAACACTTGTCTTCACTTGATGTAAGTACTTGTGGGATTGTGACCATGAGGAAAACATTGAGTAAGAATGCTTAAGGTACTCTTGAGGCCGCGAGGTCCTAGTCCTTTATGAGGAGCAAGAGGGGTGTTGTGAACGGAAATCCTTACTAAGAACCATAGATTAGAAGCTACCCTTTTCAGCCGCTTATCTTCTTAGTGCAAGGATTGATCCAAGTGGAATAACCTGGATCACCCCAAGATACTCACCATATGTGTCCCTTTGGTTGTGTTGTTTAACACTCCCACGACAAAGTCAATATCTCTTGTGGGCAACCACTTGGTGTGAGGCAAGGGGGCATCAAGTTGTGGGCTAAGTTGATAAGTATTGAGCCTTGTCTTGTAGGTAGATATTGCTTAAAGTGTTTTCGAAAAGTGCTATACCAGTGTAAACGTTCTTGACATACAAACAAGCAATAGCATTCATAGGGTGCTTTCTCAAATTTGATATCACAAGTGTTTGTCTTGGCAAGGTTGCTTTTGCCCTTGTTTCAAGTGTTTGAAGACATGTTTGATCACTTACTGTTTGCAAACTTGTCCCATTGCTGTTAAACTTGTGATTGATACCCAACATTACACCCTCAGACTCAAGAAATTCGAAATCAGACATTTAAAACTTGAAATTTTGCACAAATTGGTCAAAAATTACAACAGTATCGCCTGCCTTAACCAAAAATATCGAGCGATACTTCGCGCCAAAACTTTTATCGCCCAGCAGTTATAAATTCTATCACCCAGAAGTGGTAAGGTTTATCGCCCTCCTTTGGGAGAAGTATCGCTCAGTCTGAGAAGTATCGCCCTGTATGCCTGGAGTCTATCGCCTGGGAAATTTTAGCTGTGATCTTTGTCTTGGACATTAGGTTGACTTTGGGTACGGCTTGACTTTTAGATAGGTTACCTACTTTCAGTGTTAGACACCATTTTGGCTGCGAGTTCCTGATTTTAGCATACCTAGTTATCATTTCAATTGATTCACAAGGCTACCTTAAACATAACTTGCCAAGTTAAGAAGCTATTCTTAATGAGAAGTTTATCTTCAGAACTGTTGATCACACCCTTGGAGAATTTTGGTCCTCTTACTGTCCAGATCATTTCATACATCTCTGAATTTGCATTTTGGCTAAGTCCAACCTCCTGATTCAAAAGTGCAAGGATATTCATCCTTTGATTTGAAGCACCTCTTTGACAGTGTTGGTGACGCCCTTTGTTTTTCTATCTTTCATATTTCTTTTGGACATTTGAGAACCCCAATTACCCTCGGTTGAAGTTAACACTTTGAGAGAATGACTTATCATTTAGAATCCCTTTATTTCATGTCAGTTAGTACAAGATACTAAGTGAATCAAGGGAAAAGACGACCTGTTATCTTTATTCAGTTACCTCCAGTTAGAACCCATCGACAGCATAAAGGAAAGGAACGTCTCTTTGATCAATCTCCTAGGAGTCAACCAGAAGTTGAAACTGATCTTCCCGAGAAAGGTACACCTGAGACACACTATTCATCAGGCAACGACATGAGTTTGTCAGACGTCAAGAACTCAAAAAAGGCACTTAACCAAAACCTCCAAGAGATGTTTTCAAGCTTTAGGGATGACAGCCACATACCATATGGATTTAGAAGGGCTGTTAGTTCCCCTGAGTCGCCTTTGATCGACACAAGATATTTGGATCCTCAACAAAGAACATAAAGGCATCATAGACATGATTCTTCAGAAACGGTATCCCAACATTATGATAATGAAACAGAATATCATGTTAACGCAGCCAACTTGCATAATGTGTCAGGACCTTCATCTCCTCCCAAAGAAAACTCTTGGCATGCTGACGCCAGGTTAAAAGCTATTGAAAAAGCTAAACAAGCCTTCAAAGAAGAACAAGCTGCGAAACAAGAAAAACTGAGGAGACTGGAAGAAGAGGAGAAGATTCTGTTAGAAATGAAGGAAAGAGCCTCACAAGAAGAAGAAGATAGAATGTATGCACAACGCCTTCAAAGACAATTCCATGGTAGGGGGACTAACAATGGGACTAACTCTCCCCCATCAACTCCATCACAAAGTCCAAGGACTAGAAGGAGGTCCAGGACGCCCTCAAAATCTCCACCCCCAAGAGGGAGAAGAACGTCAAGGTACAATCATCATAGAGGAAGTCCACCTCCCAGACTTTCTAGACAACCCTATCAACGAGTACATGACAATTTGGATACTTTAGATTTCATGGCCATCCAACAAGAGCCAGCGTTCCAAGCCTATGTTGAGAAGTATGTTGAACAAAACAAAGATCAATTCTTGGAGAGCCTAATCAACAAAGGTGCTAGGGTGCCTTTTGACTTTGATGTGAATGGAAAGGTGAAGAAACAAGAACCATCAACTAATGAGGTGATTAAGCGATTGCAACAAACTGTGGATAATATGAGGGCTCCTAAAAGTACATTCAACTTGGATTCGATTTGCCCTACTCCCATTGATAAAAGTGTTGTGATGGTTGATTTCCCTAAGAAAGTCGAGTTTCCTACGTATGACAAGTATGATGGTATTGGCGATCCTCATGACCATGTTAGATAGTTTTATATCATGAGCTTTTCTTTCCACCATGAGGATTCTTACTTACTGAGATTATTCCCACGAAGTCTCAAGGGACAAGCTATGGAGTGGTTCACTAACCTAACTCCACCAGTCAAAACATTTAAAGAGCTTGTGGAAAGATTTGTCCAATATTTCGCTTATAATTTGACACGACCAGTCACCATGCTTGATCTATGTAAGTTAAAGCAAAACCAGGGGGAGTCATTTGTTGCTTTCCTGCTGAGATGGAGACGTTTATGTGCAAAGTACTCAAGAACAATTCCTGAAGAGGAGAGGATTGATATTATTGTGAACAATTTGATACCCGAGCTAAGGTATGAGGTTAAGAAGTATCCTTTCAACTCTTTTGACATCATGGTTGATGTGGCATGTCACATTGAAGATGTTTTAAAAGAACAAGGGATTTTGGCCAAGACAACGAATAACAATAGCCAAAATAACAATAACAATCATGGAAACAAGGACAAGAAACATAACTATTGGAACAAGAATAAATAGGTGATCAATGATGGTGTTGTTGACTCGCCTCAACCTAAGAATGACATCCTTAATCTCTCCAATGCGGTTCAAGCCATGAAGTTACAAGTATCCTTGCAACAACAAGCTAGTAAACCAAAATATCAAGGAAAGTCGAAAATAGAAAAATGACAATTTACAAAACTTGGGGATTCCTATGAGGATATTTTTAAAACTCTTCTTGCTCATAACTTAGTACAACCTCAAGATCCTTCCAAGTTTCATATTCCTGAGATGAAGCCATATTGGTGGAATGAGAAGGCATATTGTATTTACCATAACGGAATTGGGCATGATATCGAAAACTATTTTAAGCTCAAACATCTTGTCCAAGACCTTATCGAGAATGGGAAATTGCAAGTGGATGGTTTAACTTCTAATTCAGATCACAAAGCTTTCAAAGAACCATTGCCTAAGTATGAGAGAGGAGAAGGATCTAACAATGACAACAAGGGTAAGGCTTCAATAAATTACACTTATCCCAAGGCGGACAAAGTCATCAACATGCTTGAGATTGTCGAAGAGAATGTTAATATGATGAGAAAAAAGGATCCCTATGAGCACAATAATGATCTAAGACAAGTGCCTTATGATGGACCCGTGGTGGTGTTAAAGGGCCCTAACTCTCAGAAGGAGTCTCAGCATCTTCATGCGGTTACTAGGAATCAAGCTACTCAGTCTCCTATCATTATTAGAGGTCCCAACCCTAGCAAGCCTAGACAATCTACATCCAAACAGATCTCTTCTAAGTCTGCTGTTGACCCTAAGCTTAACTACAATCTTGTAGACCACTTACAATGTACGCCAGCACAGATTTCTATTTTTGAGTTATTGGAATTATCCCTGAGACATAAGTGTATCCTTGAGGATGCCTTGCGAGCGGCAACTGTCCCCACAAACTTAGATGTGGATCAATTCCAGAACATGGTCAACCATTTGGCCAGCCCTCATTACCTTACTTTCTCAGAGGAAGATGACAAATCTTTACATCACCCACATAATTTGGCCTTACACATCGAAGTCATGATTCATAAGACTCGTGTCAAGCGTGTGTTGATAGATGGGGGTGCAGGGTTAAACATTTGTACCATGCATTTATTAAAAGCTTTAGGATATTCTGAAGAGGTCATTGACACAAGGAAAAAGATCACGATTAAAGCATATGACGAAGCAGAAAGGAGTTCCAAAGGGTTAGCAGTTTTGCCAATTCATATTGGCCCAGTCTAAAAGGATATCTTATTTCAAATTATTGATGTTGGACCTTTGGCCTATAATATTTTGCTAGGGAGGCCATGGATTCATGAAATGCAAGCGGTCCCGTCAACATACCACCAATGCGTCAAGTTTCCTCACAATGGTGTAGAAATTTGCATCCCTGGGGATAGTACTTTGTCAGTCAATAATGTTTCTGCAGGATCACACATACCTTTGAATAGGGAGGCTGACACTTCTAGCGCTTCACTAGAACAATCCAAAGAGAAGTTTAAAATCCTTGACCTCGGCATGGGAGATTACAAGATTGATTCTTTTACACAATTGCCTATATCTCCTAGATCTTATGGTAAACCTTCACCAGATATGAAACCTTCTTCATCGGCTATGACATTGTTTGGAAAGTTTGTTGAATCTTCAGTTCCTATCCAAGAAGAAAAAGAAGAAGTTGTCGTCAGAGAATGGATTTATCATGAGGAAAAGTACCAACATAATGAAAGTTTTGCTCCTTCACCTAAAGCTTATGGGAGAGGGTACACACTAGTCAAGAACATGGGCTATCCAGGACATGGTCCCCTTAACCATAGGCTAGATGCAAGAGCTGAACCATTGGATCATGCACTTTTTGCACGGAAAGATAAATCGACAACAGGGTTAGGTTTTCAAAAGGATGCATCAGCACATGCTATTGTCCCAATTACCACAGATACTGATTCCGATTCTGAATACACACCCAACCTTACTAATCATCAAGACATGACAGAAGATTGGGTGCCCTCAACTGATCTCCTTTGGGGAGAATTCTAGAATTTAACCATGGAAAGTGTTGTCGTCCAAGCTGCGACGGGTGACACTAATTTGGACACTTTACATTGCGTGGCTTCCACGTCACAAGGTCTTGCTGTTGAAGATTCAGAAACAGACTCACATGAGTTTGAGTGGGACTCGCTCTCAGATGCAACCATGGATTTAGAAATTGATGTTATTCAATCTTATAGTGCTCAACCTGACGTAGTCGATAAGTCTAGTGTAGGGCTAGAGGACTGGACTCCCTGGATTGCTTTAGTGGATGATACTTCGCTAGGAAGGACAACTCTCGATTCAGGTATCTTAGAAGAGGATTTGATGAATTCTGAATATATGGTCACCAGAAATGACACCCATCACATCCACAATATTGAACCAGTCATCGACCTACCCATTGTCCACCACGATTTAATTGACTGGTCGCAAGCTTCACAAAAGCCACAACTGCTGACTTTCCAGAATGACTATGAGATTGCATGTTACCTTGACGCTATTGAGCGAGTAGTGTCTTCCACCAGTGAGCCAAATACAAGTATGACTGAGCCTGACATTAAGTACCTCAGTCACAAAATAAATGAAAAAAAGAAAAAGAATAAGCGTTCTGATGGCGAAAACCACTTTGTGGCAGTGTCAGAACCCAAAATAGTAAAAAAAAATGACGTATCCAATGGGGAAAACCTCTTTGAGGCACCTAAGGATGGGGTACTTAATGACTTGCCCAGTTATTTCCAAGACAGGTCATCAGTGCTAATTGAGCCAACAAAACCCATTAATTTGAACACAGGAGAACCTCCTCAAATTGTTCATCTAGCTCAGTCTCTATCAGAGGAAGAAACGAAGGCATACACACAATTCTTACAAAGGAAAAAGATCAATTTTGCATGGACATATTCAGACATGCCAGGGCTTGACACAAATCTTATAATGCATCACCTATCCATAGCTCTAGGAATCAAGCCAGTCAAGCAAAGACTCCGAAAAATGCATCCGCATGTTGCTCTCCTTGTCAAAGCAGAGTTAGAAAAACTATTGGGACCTGGATTTATCCGGGCTATAGATTATACAAAATGGATTTCAAACATAGTACCAGTTTCCAAACATGACGGGTCCATTCGCATCTGTACAGATTTTAGAGACCTAAACAAAGCATGCCCTAAGGATGATTTTCCACTTCCAAATATTGACATGATAGTGGACATGACGGCCAGCTATGAAATTTATTCTCTAATGGATGGATTCAGTGGGTACAACCAAATTAAGATAGTGCCAGAAGATCAAGAGAAAATAGCGTTCACTTGCGCATAGGGAACCTACTGTTGGAATGTCATGCCATTTGGGCTAAAGAATGCGGGTGCTACATACCAAAGGGCCATGACTACTATCTTTCATGACATGATGCATAAGAACATGGAAGATTATGTGGATGATACCCTGGCTAAATCAAAAAAAAGGACTGCACACCTTATCGATCTGGAAGTAATTCTAGATTGCATGGAACAATTCCAACTCCGATTGAATCCCAAGAAGTGCGCATTTGGTGTCACCTCAGGCAAACTTTTAGGATTCATAATATCAGCAAAGGGTATAGAGGTTGATCCCGAAAAGGTCCAGGCAATTTTGAATATGCCACCTCCAAAGAACATCAGTCAAATGAGAAGTCTTCAAGGACGACTCCAGTCTATTAGGAGGTTCATTTCTCAGCTTGCAGATAGGGCACAACCCTTTAATAAAACACTGCATAAAGGTGCTCCTTGTGTTTGGAACGCGGATTGTCAAAAGAGTCTTGATCAAATCAAACAATACTTGGCTAATCCCCCAATTTTGATGCCTCCTATTCCAGGGAAACCTTTGATCTTATACATTTCAGCTACAGATACTTCCTTGGGGGCTTTGTTAGCTCAGTTAGATTACAATGGAAAAGAAAGGGCCATATACTACATAAGTCGTACTCTTGTATCATACGAGGTCAATTACAACAACATTGAGAAAGCTTGTCTGGCTGTGGTATTTGCTTCCCAAAAGCTACGACACTATATGCTAGCTCATACTACACACTTGATTGCCAAAATTGATCCTCTAAAATATTTGCTTAGTAAGGCTTCTCTCACTGGCAGACTCGCTAAGTGGATGATGGTATTGTCAGAATTTGATATTGAGTACATTGAAAGAAAGGCCATAAAAGGAGAGGCTATTGCAGACCAACTTGCTGATTTCCCAGTTCAGGATACCATGCCTATACAAGTTGAATTTCCTGATGAGCATATACTACATGTCACATCTCGCACTTGGAAGATGTTCTTTGATGGCTCTAACATGCAAAATGGGTTGGGTGCAGGAATATTGTTTGCTTCTCCACATGGATACACTATCCCAAAGTCATACAAATTACTCTTCCCATGTACAAACAATATTGCAGAATATGAAGCATTAGTTAATGGCTTGAAGCTGGCTATAGACTGGAACATTACTAAGTTACATGTCTTTGGGGATTCACAGTTGATAATAAATCAAGTCAATCAGGAGTACCAAACTAAGGATGATAAGTTAATACCCTACAAAAAGATGGTTGATTCTTTGAGACACTACTTTGCTTTTGTAACATTTCAACGAATCCCTAGGGCAGATAACAAAGCTACAGATGCTATGGCTACATTAGCCTCACTTTTACAATTAGAGCAGCATGAGTCCCAATTTGAGTTCCTGGTGGAAGAACTACATCGTCCAATTTTTGATTCTCCCAAAAGTCATATCATCTGTACCCTTGTCACTCGTGAATCTTCCTGATACGGTGCCATTTATTCATATCTCCACGATGGCATTATCCCTGAAAATTTTAACCGATCTGAACATAGAAACCTCATTCGTAACGCCTCTCGCCACACCCTCATTTCTGGTGACCTATATAGGAGGGGTTTTGATGGGACGCTTCTTAGGTGCTTGGAAAAGGCAGAATCTGACCAAGCGTTAGTTGATATCCACGAGGGCATTTGTGGTGGACATTCTAATGGTCTTGCCATGGCCCGTCGATTGCTTAGGGCAGGGTATTACTGGCCCACAATGCAACATGATGCCGTAGCTTTTGCTAAATCTTGTGAGAAATGTCAAAAACATGGAAACTTGATCCATGCTCCAGGTAGGGAGCTGATTCCTTCTATTTCACATTGGCCATTTCAGCGATGGGCCTTTGATCTTGTTGGGCAGATTTACCCCAACTCATCCAATGGACATAAGTTCATTATCACAGCTACTGATTACTTCATGAAATAGGTGGAAGCAGTCCCTCTTTCTGTTGCCTCGGGCAAAACAATCTCACTCTTTATTCTGAATCACATTATTTGCCGATTTGGGATACCTTCTGAAATTATTACTGATAATGGAGGACAATTTAAGAACAAGGACCTGACACATTTATGCAAAAAGTTTAAAATCAAGCAACATTGGTCCTCCATCTACTTTCCACAAGGCAATGGCCAAGCAGAGGCCTCTAATAAAACCATTCTTAAGATCCTTCATTGAACAGTACACAAGAATGGTAGGGACTGGCACTTGCAAATCAATCCTGCACTTTGGGCTTATAGAACAAGCATTCGCACACCAACAGGAGCTACGCCTTTTGCTCTTACCTATGGCTCTGAAGCAGTGTTGCCTCTGGAGGTAGAGATTCCTTCACTTAGGGTCTCTCTCAAAGGACTGATTACAGATGAGAATTATCGTGCCATGAGATTACAGGAACTAGAACTACTAGATGAAAAGCGCAAAGCTTCCTTTGATCATATAAGAGTATATCAGAAGCGTATGTCCAAAGCATTTAATAAGAAGGTTCACCCGAGGGAATTTCAGATAGGTGATCTTGTCTTACGAGAGAACCCAAATAATCAATAGAATAGAGAACAAAAGGGCAAATTTGAACCTAATTGGCTTGGGCCATACGTTATCACAGCAGCTTTTGGCACCGGTGCATATTTACTGTCAGATGAGGATGGAGAACAGCTCCCTGAGCCCATCAACATTGTGCACCTAAAGAAGTTCTATCCTTGATGCCCATTTCTGTCTGGGGGCATCCTTTGTATATATTTTATGATCCTGAAAAAATACCCAAAAAATTCATATATGATGCTGAAAAAATCTTTAAAAGCATATAAAGTCCTAAAAAAATACAAAAAAATTCAAAAAATACAAAAACAAAAATAGAAAAAGTGCCTTGGTGAAAATCTAGCAATAGGCGCCTTGGTAGCAAAAATACAAAAAAATTAAAAAAGAAGAAAAAAATTGCAATAAATCTAAGTGGTGAAAACCTGGAAACAGGCGCTACTTGAGGCCTTTGCACCCCTATTTGTTAGCATGCATCCTCGACACTTAGCCTTTCTTCGTCATACCTTGACCTTATTTGACTTGGTCTGGAATTGGTCTTTGTCTTGTCTAGGGGGCATAACTATTCGCATAGGTCCTTTAGGTGCGTTTGTCCCTTGGGACATTTCCCAACAGGTGTTTTTCAACACCACCCCAAATAGTGTTTTTCAACACTACACTTGCGTCGAGTGTTTCTCAACACTTATCAGATGTCTTTCCTAACAGTCTAAGTTTGATACGATATTTCTATTGGTAGATGCAATACTCAGAGTTTGACTCTTTGACCAACACACACGCACTTAAACAAATCAACTCGATTGAGATATGTTGACTTTATTTTTCTTTGTGTGCTGTCTATGAGGATTTCTTTGATGAGTGGTCTCTCCCTGAGAATTTTTCGATGATGCATAGCTAGAAGACTGAGGGTATGAGAACATGTTTTATTTCTTTATCTGCTTGTGGGTATATTTTGTTGGTCCTAACTGTCATGAGCATCTATGCTAGTCCTACTTGACACTATGGATTGGCACGGTAGTATCCTTGACTGTTCTGCGAGTGCGTGCTTTTAGCTATCCTGACTTTTCATGTGTCTTGATATAAGCATAATCTCGCCATATTAAATTTAGGTAGTCTCACTGCATTAGTCATCTTAAATCATATGTCTTTGATGCCTAGGTGAGATTCCCACATTCCTATCTGATATAGATCATATTCATATCCACATAGTTATACTAGTGTGCATTGTATGATCTTACGATGTTGCCAAATGCTCGATGATGATAATTAGATGTCTATAAGTGTTGTGACCTTGCAAGTCAACCACTTTTCATAGTAGCTTGCATTTTAGGTTCATGTTAGTCTAGTTTTGCATCTTTGCATGAGAAGAGAGTTCTTCCTTTTATCGTACATGGACCAGCTAGTCAACTGTACTCGCATTCTTCTTTTCTCGATCACATCTTTTGCTCCTCATCTATATCATTTCGAACCTATTCCTGTTCATCACAAGGGGTTAATCACATCATGTCAATATCTCAAAAATGTCATTTTCAGAATCCCAAATCTATGTCATACACATGAGAATCTATGAGAAAGAAAATCCATAAGCATATATACATATTTTGAGCAAATAAGACAAGACAATACATAAACTGATATACATCCAAAGGAGACATTAACACATGATATGTCAAAATATCCAAATATCTATCTCATATATAAATGTCATGATACAATACAAATGATCCCAACTGGATAACAGTTTCAAAACTGACATCCCTAGACCTATGCCTATGCCTAAGCAGCACTATCTCCATCACGTGGTGGTGGTGGTGGTGGTGGTGGAGGTGGCATCATCCCTGGGAACATATCTGAAGCCCCTGCCCTCTGAGAGTATGACGGTGCTCTCTGACCCTCTGGGACTGCCTGGAGATAGAGACCATGATAATATGCTGCCCTCGCTATTTCCCGTCTGATCTCTAAAGTAGCCATCTGAGCTGCTGCCTCTCGGCGTGCTATCTCTGCTCTGAGATTAGCTATCTACTGATCTCTCTCTGCTCTCAAATCCGTCAGCTGCTGCTCTCGCATGGCTACAGTGATCCTTAGCTGCTGGATCTCTCTCTCTAGAGTCTGCACTCGGGCTCTTAGCTCCTCTCCCACTGCTGGATTCGCCTACCCTGGTACCTGTACCTGTACCTATACCTGCTCCCTGGGAGGTCCCTGTGCCTCTCCACTCCCTGAACTCTGACCTCGTAGCTATTTTTGGCTACCAGATCTAGATCCCTCTCCCACCTGTTCCCCTCCTCCTCCCCCCTCATCACCACCTCCCCCATCTCCCCCTACTGGGGCATCCTCTGCTGCATCCGGCACAGTAAACCTCAGGAATACCACCCTCCGCCGCTCTGCTCTATAAGCTGCATTTGCACCTGCATCCGCCATATCTGGGAGATACTCCCAGGGCTCTCTCCTAATCACTGCTGTCTCTGTGATAGCCGCCTGATGATCTATCATGGGGAGCCACCCATGTCCCTCCTCATCTCTGGTCCTGGCGTATGTGGTAGTCTCTGTGGAGACTCTCTGCTGACGCCCAAACTGCCGCCATACCCGAGTGATACAAAACCTCTCTACTATCTCTGAATAACGGCCTACCAGTGGCCGGGAGCATAACATGTAACTCAGCTCCTCATCAGCATCACTCCATGCCTCTACATCTCTGTATGGCCTCCATGTGAAGGAGGTCAACTCATCCAAAATCCTGCTGTAGCGTGTCACATCCCCTGAGTGAGCATGTGACCGGAATCCTGAGTACCTCTATATATATGGGAATCTCCTCTCCCTTGGTTGTACCAAGGGACGTACCACAGCGATATGCTCCCACGCCCACACCTGTGCCAGAATGGCCCCACATGCCCATGTCCGACCGTCTTTGTAGACAATCTCGTGCAGCTCATGGTACATCTCTGCTAATATAGCTGGCCCCCATGCCATCCGACGAGGCCTGCCTACTAAATCAATTAGCAATCAAGCCCATCCAAGTGGAAATCCCTTCTGACTACGATCAGTCATCAGGATCTGTGAAATGAAAGAAGCCACGATGCAGGGAACAGGGAAATCCTGGCCAAAGTCCTCAATCAGCCTCTCCCAGCTGGCATGTCTATTCAGGATGGTGACATCCTGCAACATCTCCTGCATCAATCGACGCCCCTCAGTGGGATCCTGATCATAGTATACCTGTGACAACACATACATCATGTCAGTTTTCATCTTATGGAAACATTATGCTTACACAATTATATCTCAAAACATGATCATACTTACAGGCTCTCCGTGGCATGGAACTCGCAGGATCCTGTAGAGATCCTCCAAGGTGATCGACGCCTCTCGAGTAGGCAGATGGAAGGTGTTGTGCTCACTGTACCATCTCTCAGCAAGCGCAGTCAACAACCCATGGTCGGCTCTAATGTCAGGCAGCCTCAGCAAGTATCGGAACCCCATCCTCCTGATGTCATCCTCACCTGGATTATCCAGGTATCGGACACACCTCAAGCCTACCACCTTCGGCGCTCTGATGAGTAACGCCAGAAAGACCTCCTTTAATCATTCAACCAAGCCTCATGTCAATATATATCATGGTGAATATCAATACGCACTACTCTAAGTACAAATATTGTCTGGACCCATGTCTTATTTTGCTCAAAATGCTTAAGATTTTAAAATTTTTTAGAGAAGTATCGCGCGATACTTCTCCCTATAGTGGGGCCATACTTCTTTGGTCGGGTGATACTTCACCTGCTATCGTGCGATACTTCGCCCGCTATCGCGCGATACTAGAGTCAACTACCACGCGATACTTTGGGGTCACGCGAAGTATCGCGTGACATTTATCCCCAAAGGGCGCGATACTTCTAAAGTATTGCGCGATACTTCACCCCGTTCTTCAAATTTGAAAATTTGAAATTTTAAAATGCGCCTAAAACGTATTAAATGCTATAATGACGTAATTAAAATGGCTCATTTTTCGCAACATACCGGGGCACCATAATGTGGAGGCCGGTTGTGTAACCGGGCGCGCTCAAATCGATGTCGGTGAAGCGAAATGCCTGCTGGTTGCGCTATCACTATCTCTCAGAGCTCTAGATTCTCGAATAGTAAAAAGTCAAATAACCTTTGAAAATGATATTTTCACCCCTTTTATAGCATTTTGACTTTTTGACCAATTTTCAAAACACCTCGGAATTGCGCAAAAATTGCACCCCTACGTAATTTTGATGTCCTGGATCCATTTTCGGCTTCAAAATCAAAATTCGAGATCATCTTGTTAGTCAAAAACATGTTTTAAAATTTTCTCATTCTTCTGCGCAGTTGACTGACCATTCGAGGCATAATTCTTTGATCTTTGATGGAATTTCTTCCTTCCATGTCTTTCCAATTTTTCTAGTCTTCCATTCACTCTATTTCTAGTCTCTTATTTCTATTCTTCTATTTCCTCGCTAGGGCATGTTTTCACTGCCTAATGGTTAACCTTTTGACCTTTGCCTTCGGTTATGATTTCATTTTGATTTGATAAAATTTTTTATCCGTTTGTTGTTCCCCTCTACCTGATTTTGATTTCGACTCCGAGGGGGCAGTACCTATGGGATTCTCATCCCTGATTCCCTTGATTTTCTTGATTCAGACATCCTTCCATGAGCTTTCGCTCAAATTTGAGATTCTTATCTCTTACTTTGAATGTGATCCCGAATCGACCTCATGTTCAAAGGCCTTTTGTTTATGCTTTGTCTAGATGTGATCCCGAATCGACCTCATATCTGAGTTGTTTTGTGATCCCAGATCGATCTCACATTTCAACTTCATTCTTTGACTACATGTGTTCCCAAATCGATCACACATTAGTCAAAGAGGGGCAAATGTATGCACCCAAAAATGGTCGCCTAGACTTTGGGCCCCATTTATTTGATTATCAACCCTGAATCAGTTTTATCAATAATCAATATCTTTAACATTATCAATTTCTCAATCAAATCTTAATTTCGATCATATATTGGATTTTATCCTATGGGCTAACTATTTTATCCTAAGTTTTTATTTACTTAAAAGGAATATTTCCTCCCCTTTTGATTAAATAAAAAAGCCCACCTTTTCCTCTTATCCTAAGTTGCACAAATAAAGCATTATTCCTATTTTACAAAAAGAAGAAAAAAACTTTTGTCTCACATGGACATAAAGTCAACTCTATTTTCCTATTGGAGGAATCTTGTGCACACGGATTGAACTCTCCTTTTTCCTCCATCATTGATTAAGTTTTTTTACCTCTTAATCTTGACCGTCCATTGACTCTCATTTCCTATAAAAGAAGAGCTCTCTTCTTCATTTAGAGACTATGTTTTTGATGCTAATGTTATGCTGCAGGTTTTGGAGCTCTCTTTGAAGACACTCAAGCTTTGAAGCCTTTTCATTTTTAGTTGCATTTCATAGTAGTTTTGCTTTCATAGTTTGCATTCATGGCATCCATAGATTAGATTTCTTTTATGCAATAGAATAGATCTCACATAGCTTAATTAGGGGTTTGAAATCTATTGTATTTCCTTTTATAGCTTAGTTTGCACTCCATTTGATAGATTATTCTTGCACATTCATACTAGTTATATTTTCATTGCATTCCCATTTAGATTCTTGGAGATATTGGCATTGTTTCCCTTGTCTTCACTTGAATCTCTCATTGTGTGGTTGACTAGCAAGGTCATGAGTTTATAGCTCTAGCTGAGAGCAATTTTCAATCTTGCAACTCCATGCATAGAGAGCTATGGATCAATTTGTGAGGCCTCATTCTTGAGCAACCTTGCATGTAAGGATTCATAGAAGTGCACCATTTTAGTGTGTACAACTGCCTTCTAATAGATGCTAGTATGATGCTCTCAGAATGAAATCAAGATCAGTGACTTGACTACACCTAGACAAAGGATTTGAATTCAATTTGATCTATATTTTTGGATTTTCTATGCAATAAAAATGAAAAACTGATATGCAATCTAACAATGATATGAAAGCTATGAAATTCTATGCTATGATATGAAAACTATGAAATTGAAATTGATCTCACAAAGCTTCGAATTTGCAAGTTGATTCTCAATCTCCAATTCAACAGTGTAATTGTGCAATTCTTTGTGGATGATTTGTGAAGAGTTGAGCCTTGATTTTATAGAAATCTAGGGCTTTGGAGGTGCATGAAAGGAAGCCATAAATCACTCAAATAACTCAGGTTGATTTTTGAGTTATCTGAAATAAAGAGATAATTAACTCACAAAAACATGCAAAAATAGAGCTTTAACTCAAATTAGAAGTTTAGATCAACTTTAAAACTCAAAAAGATGTTGAGTTTCCAAAAGCTAACAACTTGCATTGATTTTCCAATCTGGAGTTTAACTGCTCTTTGATATGCACATGGATAATTATGAATTAATAAATAAATAAAGTGATTTATTGTAAACTTAACTGATTTTTGAAATTAAATAATTAATTTATGGGTCAATTAATCATTAAATCAAACTTTTATTCAAAAATAATATTATTAAATATGACATGTGCTATTAATCAATTAAATAAGAATCTAATTAATTAATCATATGAATTTTGATTTATTCTCAAATTTAAATAATACTATCTAGGAATAAATATAATTAAATTCAATTAAATAATTAAGTGGCAGAATTAAATCTAATTAATTAAATATGAAAATACTTAATTAATCAAACTTTAGGATAAATTGGATTTATCGCCAAATAATCATTAAATTAAAAATAATTAAGATAATTAAGAATATTCAAGGAATATTCCCTAATGCAGATTTTAAGATAATCAATTAGGATTCGATGATGTTCAGATGTGCTTTAGGTTAAGACTTTGATGTCGATTTTGTTCGATTTTGTTGATGTAGGAGATTAATGAACCTATAGCCCATTTTTGGGGTATTACACAGAGCAGTTGCTAAATTTGTTACATGAATGATGATCACCAATATTGGCTAATTTACATCATCCTTTGTTTGAAACATGCTCTCCCTCAAATTTTGGATCAGGTGCCAGGTGCAATCTATTCTTCTTCTTCCTCCTCTGTTAGCTGGATAACTAACTTTTTCTTCTTCTTTGCTACTAACTTCTCCCAAGCTATCACATCATCATTAGATGGCCAGTCGTAACTCTGTAGCTCCTATAGTGATTTAATCTGCCGCTCCCATGTAGAATCAGTTACACTTTTGGATTCTATTATAAACTTGATGCAGTCACCCTCAACCTTAAAAAGATTATTAATTATGCTGTTAGTTCTTTCCAAGTCCAAAGCCTTATCATCTTTTAGGAAGGCATCTTGTTTGATCACTAACTGATCCATTGACAACTTCCACTCTTCCAACTTAACTATTTTACCATTGTCATCATAGACCAGAGGCAAATACTTGCTATAGTCCTTATCAAACATGGCTAGCTTAGCCTTTATTTGGTTTGATTTTCCTTTAAAAAACTTGAAAGTAGCACTTATTAAGCCAATTTTCTCAAAAACATCAGTCACTACCATTGGAATGTCAGGCCTGTGTTCTTGAAACTATCAAGTTTATCAAACAATGAACTCCTTCTAGACCAAATACTATAGAGTGGCTCCAAGGTGGCTAAGTAGTCATTCACCTTTTCATTGGTTTGATGCAACAAGCTGACCGACTTATGGAATGATTCCATCTTGGCCTTTATCTTGTCTTGCCTATACTACACAATTCCTACTACAGTGTCTAGGGATGCATCCAATTTTATCTTTTCCAAGTCTCCAGTGGGTCCCTCGGGTACTTCCACATCTATCTAAATAGGAGCCTCAACTTGCACATGAGGAGGAGGAATTACCTTTGAGGCTTCTTCAAACCTAACCTTTACCTCTGCCAGCTCATCTTCTAACTATTTGATCTTCATCATCTTCATGTCTCTATCCTTGAGAACCATGCTTGAACTTTCGAACAGCTTTGCATACCTCTCTGATAATTAAGCTATCTTGGCCTCATTCAAATTGGCCTAATGAGTCACTACCTTGGAAACTTCAAGGTCCGTAGTCTTTTTCACAGTCCATATGACTTTGTTCCCTTCCATCTTATAATCTATACTTAATACAGATGGCTTTTGGGTCCTAGGGGCCATAGACCACAGTGCAAGAGCTTGAGGCTTGGGGTCATAACCACTTCCTCTGATCATTTCACCAATGTGAACCTCATATGATAGGCTACCCTGTGGTTGTTTTCTTATTTGATCAATGATGAAAGTAGAAGTCAAATCCCACCCTAGAGTTAACAACATTCCACTTGATTTAACCAATTGTCTAGGCTCATTCACTGTTATAGGATCGAGACTTGGATCATATGAGGCTAGGGCCCTCAGGGTTTCTGCACTTGGTTCCATACCTTTAGGCATGGCCTTTGCTACTTCTTGCTACTTATTCCAGGTAAGAAAACTCTTAAACTCATCAGATTTGATAAATTCATCATCACTAAGGAATTCACCTTGATAGACTTCTCTAATGTCCTTTTCTAACCATAGAGATTGTTCTTTGTCAATTTCCTCAATGGCCACCTTCTTGCCTACCCTTATGGTCTTCCTTAACTAGTGATGGTAAGCCCTATCACCTGGCACTAGAGCAGATGCCCTGTCAATCAATTTCTTTTGTTTTTTCTGCCTTGAGGGCTCTCCTTCTTCAAGCTTCTACTTCTTTAATGGTGGCTCTAGGACACTCTCTTCCTCTGGTTGATCTTCAGTAAGATCCACAACTTGTAACTCCCCAACTTGTGGAGGACTATCTTCTTCTTGTGACTCATTAGTGAATTCTTCCTAATCAGAAGATGAGTAATCTTTCTTCCTCTTCCCTGGCTTATTCTTATTAATCAAGCTCTCCAATTGGTTTGCCAGAGTATCATACAATTCTATCATTTTATCAATTCTATCCAAGTAAGATAGATCAGGGAAAAAACCTTCAAAAGGTGTCTGAGCTGCTTTCAATTGCTTAGAAACATCTACCAAGTCAAAAAACCTGTCCCAT
Source organism: Chamaecyparis obtusa (assembly GCA_027943335.1). Classification (NCBI taxonomy): domain Eukaryota; kingdom Viridiplantae; phylum Streptophyta; class Pinopsida; order Cupressales; family Cupressaceae; genus Chamaecyparis; species Chamaecyparis obtusa. The sequence continues at coordinate 1,126,663 of BSBK01000670.1, forward strand.
CTTCTGCTAGCCTCATCCATATCCAAAACGTTCCTGATCACATCTTCCTCATCCATACCTTCATGTTCCTTGATCACACCAATGTTGGGAATGTATGTCATTCTTGCTATTCTGATAAAACCCTCAGGGTCCACATGTCTATAGGCACTAGAGATCATCTTGAATTGGTTCATCCATGCTGTGATTTGAGGAAAAACCCTCTTTCCTTTCAAGAAGTCACCTATCTTGAATTGCCTAGGTGTGAATGTACCCTTTCTATGAGGGGCTAGAAGTTCTCTATCCATGCACATCAACTGCCAAATAAATTCCAAACAAGCAACTCTTGGAGGCACATATTTTGGTAACAAATGTTGGGGTTGGGGACAACCATAAACTCTAATAATTGTATAATTCTCTCCTAGGTAGAAATCACCCCAATTGTGGTTTCCCTCCCATTTGTCCACATACTGTACTGATCTCAAAATCCTCAAAACCCTAGGTGATAACCTGGTGACATTGATACCTAACATCTCAATTATTGGAGAGATAATGAAATTTTGAAAAACACAATAATTCCCTTCATTGGAAGTTGAATTCCACACCCTTACCCACAATTGCACTGGATTGTGCTAATCCTGGAAAGTGAATTTTGGCTTCAACATATTCAAGTCAAAGCTGTTGATATTGAAAAACAAGATCAAATGCATCAATAAAGAATAGTGCGAGAACTTCACAAGTGCCTTACTGTCCTTCACAAATATCAAGCCTTCATGCATTTTATATGTAATCATAGTCGGTGTTTACCAAGGGATTTTGAATATCTAGGATGATCATCAAAAGATCAGCTGGTAGCAACTCTACATCTCCATCAATCCCTAAAACTCTACACAATTCATAACAAGTGTATCTCATGTAATGATGGAGAGATTTAAACTGGTATGGGGCATTCATGCTAGTAGGAAGAGGGGCTACACACTTGTCCTGTTTTGGCATATGCTTAAGAATCTAGTCCTTCACTAACCCTATGCTACGTCTATATTTCTCCCTCTCTTTGCTCAGGTCAATTTTAGTAGAAGTGGACATATATAGACCAAAATCTTTCATAAATGAACCCCTATCAAGAGTGACTAATGGTGACTGGTCCCTTTTTCTTATTGTTTTGGAAATAGGGTCATAATTTCTAGACAAAGAAACAATCAAATCTACATCTAGGAAGACATCTGGGACAACCATTTTCCCCAATCCTAAAACCCAACCATTACAGACAGGAACATGCTTACTTCTATTTCTGTAAAAGAAATTAAAGATAGTGTAACCTGAGAAATTCGGGGTGACAGGATCTCTACACTGAGCTAGAAAGTCTTCAAACACATCAGCAGCTGTCCTTTTGTTTGGACTAGATCCTAGCAACAACTTCATGAATTCATCTAAATAATTTGGCTTGCTTTTGTCTTCAGCACCCTTGGCCTCACCGCTGGATGCTGCTGCAGTCTTCTCTGGTTGACTCATTTCTGCCATAAGATTACTCTCAATTCTCTGTAAACTCAAATTCTCAATACTCAGAAACTCCTTCAAATAAGCACAATTTTCCTCAACTAATTATGAACACACAAAACCATGAGCTTAACTTATTTATCAACATGAATCAAAGGTGTACAACTACCACCATTACTACAAATCTCCTTAATTGATCCCATATTCAATTTCATATACCCTCAGATTTCAAATTTTGAGCTAGCTGTGTCCGGATGTTGACAGATAGATGAAACAACTTGAAAACAAGGCAAAGAGGCAAATGATCATGATTCTGTACTTTAAACCTATTTGCGTCATGCAATCTTTTTTATGTAATTGATTTGATGGCTTACTGGTTCAAACTCTAGCTCGACAATGTACTTTATCTATGTGGCAACAGTTCTTTTTCTTTTTCTTTATTACCTTTTCTATCTGAGCCAATTTAGTGAATCAGTGACTACAGGTGTCTCTTGATCGCTAAATGCAATGCTAACCCTAGTTATTAATCAAAGAACTAGTGACCAAAGCTTTCATGGGTTCTCATAATTGAATCCTCAACTATCCATGCACTTAGTGAATCAACGAACAAAGGGTTCACACTCAAACACTTGACTGTAGTTAACATTTGGAGAACTGGCGAATGAAGCCATCTCCCATTCTCTTAATAATATGGCTAACTGTTAACTTTTTTGGAGATCTAGCAAACAAAGGGTTCGCGCATTCGCTTAATACTACACTTAGCTGCCAAATTATCTAGAGAACTGGCAAAGCCCTTTGCTCTCTAATTCACTGAATCTTTCCTTAACTGCCACTTTCACACTAGGGTTCTGGATTGACCATTGATCTTCATAATAATCCATGGCTATTGCTAGTTCTCTGAATGATATGAACCTTAATCACTTAATTCTGAGACTCAGTGAACAAAGCTTTCGCTAATTCTCCCAATACTTTATACCATTGAAAATCTTATTTCGAGAATACGCGACCGAAGCCTCAAAGCTTTATTATCCTCTTGATTCGCTCATTCACTAGATCATTTTAGGCTTCACTTTTCAATCAAGAGAACTAGTGACCACAAGAAAACTTTACCTCTGCTAAAGTTATTTACCCAAAATGTTAGAACTGCTAGATTTAGAGGATAGTATTACCAGTATTCAGTCGCTTATTCACCAAGTCAAACCTGTAGGACCCAAAAGATACTTGAAATTTAAAACAGAGCCGTCGATCTTGACATTCATCAATGGTATTTGCTAGGTCACGAATTAAATATAATCCTTGACTACTAGATTTAGAGAATGAGCGAACACCGCTTTCGCTAGGTCACTGAGTATTAACACAAAACCACCAAGAAATAAGTGAATTGGAGATAACACTTGTTCGCTGATTCGCACAATGCTTAAGATAGTCACCAAAACATTTGGAGAACTGGAAAATGAGGGAAACATATGACAAGATTCAAACACATTCGCCAATTCGCTGAATAGTTGAAGTATCCACTGGGAGATTAAGAGACTTGGCGACTGAACCTGACACTTAACATGAAAATGGCCCATTCAGTGATTCGCAAAATAAAACTTGAGACATACTATGGCATTCTCCAATTCAGCAAACATTGAGATAAAGGAACACGTGCACAACTAACCACTTAAGTCACCAAAAAGTAACAATGAATTACGAACAAAAGGGCCTATATGGGGGTTTTGTCATGAATTCAAACAAATTTTATGGGACAAGACCTAGGGTAAGAGTTTTTTGAGCATGGCAATGACAATTTTCAAGAATTTTATAAACCCTAGACTAAGTAAGACACTCGTAAGGACACTTAAAATAGAAATTGAACACAACCCTCACAAAATTAAGAATATTCCCAACACTATCATTCCAATCAACTATGTAAGGAAATCTTCTCAAAATGTGGAAAAACATATAGGTTATCAAAGATGAAAACCTAAACTCTGTGTACTTAGCCTTCTTAAGCTTCTGTAAGTTCTCAAACAATTGAATTCTTAGAATTTCACATAAATCTACTTGTTTCTTCTCAATACACACAAGATAAGCTACATGAACCATTCTTGCAGCCATGTCATCTTCCCTTGAACTACCATAGAATTTAGTTGTTAGGATCTTGCAAAGGTACCTAACATCATCTTGCTTAATCTTACTTATCACAATTCCTCTTCCATTATAACTAGATCCTATATAGTTTGAGACAATCTTTCTCATGTTCTTTTCATTCAGTGGAATCTCTCCAACTTTTGATAATCCAATAACATCATGTATTAGGTCAGATGTAATATCAATAACTCTATCCTCCATCCAAAATTTCCCATTGTGAATTCTACTTAAAATGATCTTGGTACACTCTTCATCATCAAATTCATACTTCATGGAATAATTGATAATTTCATTATTCTCTAAGTGCTCATAAACTAGTTTAACTAACATATCCTAATTATACAACTTTCTGTAATCTTCACTAAAGTCTGCATCTCCCAAGGTTTCAAACTTGCAACCTAAATATCCTTTAACATTCTCAATGTGTAATACTTCGTCTGGTATGGATGACAATGCTAAACTATCATCAATCTCTGCTAGTTCTACTTGTTCTTTCTTAATCTTAGGTCTATTATTATCCTTAACATTATGAACCATAGAAATATCCATCTTAACAATTGATTATAGATCAAAAAATACCTCAATTTTGCAAATCTAGGGTTTCAGTTTGAATGGCGCTGCAAACTACTTTCAAACTTCTTCAAATCACTTCCAAATTGCTCTTCTACTTTCCAAATATCTTTCAATCTCTTTGTAATCGTAATAACTTCAATTTGAACCTTGTAACATTTCACATTAACTCGATCTGACATCACATTCATTCATTTTGCTGCTAAAATGCCAAAAACCTAATTTTTTAAACCTGCAATCATAAAACTTCTTGCGACCTCGCAAAACACAATTTTTTCTTTTGCGCACTTAACCATAGCATTAGTACAACATAAAAAACCTACATCTAACTGTGCAAAACTTAACTCATTCAAATTTCTAATCTACACTAATCCTAAGTCCTAAACTACAAAAATTTACATAATTTAAGTGCTTAAAGAAGGGTCAGGTAAAGATTCATCCTTACCATTAGATACATTACCTTCTTGATTACCTTCAATGTTGAGTATACCTTCTTGATCTATGCCTTTATCAAATTTTACTTCATCTTCATTGCTACAACCTTTCTCTACATTTTCATTCATTCCTGCATTGTTCCTAGGATTAGGGTTATGATAATAACCTCCATTGTTTATTGTGCAAGCTCTTGCTATGTGTCCAAACTTGTTGCATATCTGACAAATGATTCCATTGTTTCCAAATCTCTATCCTTGCTAGTTAATCAGTGACTTGCAATTTCTAGCATTATTTCCTACTTTGTTGCATTTAAAACATACTACTACATTTCTTCTATTCATTTCTTCAATAGGTCTCTTATCTGCATTGTTAGTATTCCTAATCATTCTATTACCATAATTATTCTCAATTACTTTAGGTCTTCTACATTCATTAGCTCTATGTCCAAAACCATGACAATTATACCAATGTCCATTAAAAGGTTTAAATTGCTTACCTGTGCAATCTCTCTTCATGTGCCCAATAGTATTACAAGAAAACCATCTACCTTTGAATTCTCTTTGCATACCTTTAGGTGATTCTTCCTGTTTGGATGTTTCTCCTTGCTTCGGTTCTTCTTTCTTTGATTCTTCTTTTTCTCTAGGTGATTCTTCTTTAGGTGGATCTTTAGATATGTTCTCATCAGGCTTCATGCTTTCAGATGTCTTCAAATCTGGATTCTTACTTTCATGATTTGTTCTAAACATACTAAATCCAAGTACAGTCTTATCAAAGAATGGTTTCCCAAATGAAATTTTTTTTGAGTCCTATCACCATTAGAGTATAGCCTTTCAAGTTGTTGTTTAGATTGAGTCAATTCACCTTTCACAATTTCATTACACTTCTCAAGTTCTGCATACTGCACTTTTACTTTTTCAGATTTGAATGTTACTTATTCAAGTCTAGATCTCAGATCTTCATTCTCAATTTTCAATTTTTCATTATTAGATCTCAAATTGCCATCTTTCATACTAAGCTTCAGATTTACTATCCTCAATTCATGCTTAAGGATCACATTTTCTTTTTCTAAATCATCACAATCTTCAACAAGAATGTCAGATTCCTTTTCAGATTTCAGATATTCAATCTTACCTTTAAAATTGTCAATAACATTCTTTGCATCATCATACTTTCTTCTTAAAGAGTTTCTTTCATTAGTAAGCATATCAATCTGTTCAAGAGCTTCTTCAAGATTCTTCTGAAGTTGGTCCATATCCATAGAGATCTTACTCAAGCTACTAAGCTTTCCTTGAATGTTACTTCTCTGAGTAACAAGGCTCTGATACCAATTGTTAGAAATAGGAAATACTGAGAGGGGGGGTGAATCAGTATTTCACAAACTTTTACTTTTTCCCACTTATGGATATAACAAATTACTTTAGTGCATACAAAGATAATCAAGCTAATTAACAAACATAGCAATAAATGGAACAAACTCATAACACATGATATGTTCTCAAGGAAACCTTGGCCAAGGGAAAACCCCAGTGGGGATGGTACCAACAAAGATCACTAATCAAAAGTATCATGTTAGGGATATTAGACCCTGTTAGGAGTCTGTTTACAATATATAGTAGATCTATCCTGGTTAAAGGACTTTAGGCCTTGTTAGAAGCCTTAACCCTATTAAGAGTTAGATAACAAAACCTGATCACCAGATGAGCTCACTACCCAAATAGGTAATACAAATGTTTTTGATTACAATATGGTTTTTCTTACAACTTTTCATCAATAGCTTTTGTTGCTATCACAATATACAACTTTCGCAAGTTACTTGTCACCTTTTTTCACAACTACATTACATTTCAAGTATGCTTGGTATATCTTATATACAAGTTATTAGAGCTAATAACTTCACATGGTCGGCTTCCAAAATCTTTATCCAAGGGTAAACATTTAGGGTGTCATCCCTTCATAATGTTAAGTCATTATTTTTACAAGCAAAATAATCCCTTAACTCTTTTGCTAATACTATCTCCAAAACTGCTCTGTCAGCAAAACTGTCTTTGGTAAACTTTGAATAACTTCATCCGTACTGCTCCAAACTTTATGTGCACTAAGATGGGGTATCCTCATAGTCTATAAATGCTTCAATTAATTGTGCAAACACAAATATTGCTCCAGTGAACGTCACCAACTAAATCTTCATCGGGTGCTTTGTCAGGATTTTTGTATCCATACTTAGACAATTTCTTCCTTCAACCTACCATACTTGCTTTCCAGATTCTACACTCTCAATAGAGATCATATGTTGCCATAATGACAACATCTATGCAACCACATTAGCCAAATTGCCAATAGATTTTTGCTCGGCATACACTAACTCGGCTGACACAAACATTACTAGGCTCAAATATAATTTATCCATTTTTTCTTGATTAAGCCTACCCGTTTGGTCTTCAATCTTACTAAGATAAACAATACATTGTCTCATCATTGTGCAACATATTCAAGTACACTTTGTAGTATCAAGATAACTCAACCTTTCTTTAGGTGCTATTGTTAACAACCTTGCCCCGATCCTTCACTACAATACAATAGATATAGTACTTTCCCAAGTAGCAACAGTCTTACCAATTAAGGTTTTGACATCAATGACAATACAATAATTGTTTCAATTACAGTTTCCAACAACAACTGCTATTCAAATTGTATAAATTAATCATAAACAAATGAATCAATGAAATAACACAGTAGGATACCTTGGTTCATAGAGTAATCTGAAAAATTGATTGAAAAATAAGAAACTATATAACCTCAAAGTATAAACACTTATCTATCATTTGCATTTGAAAATTTGGACATTAAGTTCAAATCTGTAATTCAAGAGAGTTTTCCATTTTATTTTTTTGTGAAGTGATGATGTCTATTTTTTACAAATTGAATTAATATAAATATCTTTCCCAATGGTTCTCTATGAAAGGACATGCCCTTTCAGAAGACCTAATCCTAGCAACTAACCCTAAAAATATAATTAAACCATAATAATGGTTCTTAAGGAAATATTTCCCGTACAATTAATTTTCTTTATGATACTTTAGGTGTTTCGTCCATAATAATCCAACATCTAATTTCCTACACAAAACACCTAACATTAGATAATCAAAAAATAAAAAATCATTACATTCATAATATATTAGGTTTTCATAAAAACTCTTATTATTCATTTAATAATTAATTGAAAATAAATTCATGCCATACATTATACATGCATTTGATAAAAAAGTGGAAAATAAAAATTAAATATTAGTTATATGTTATCCACATTAATTATCAAAAACATAAGCAATCACATTAATTATTAAATCATAAGGAATTTCATTAATGAGATAATATTTAAAAAATAAAAAAATAAAATAACATTATGTTTACAATGTTGCTTTTATTTTCAAGATAAGTCATAATGCATTTATATTTATTTTTTGATATATCTACAAATATAATACAATGTAACATAGAAATGTTAAAAACATTAGGGTGAAGGATTTTACAATTCACCCTCAAAAGGGGCATTGTACCCTAAATTCACAATATCACTTAAATAATTTTGACATAGGGTAAGTACAATAACAACCCTAAAATTAATAATGCTTTTAATATAAAACCATATAGCACCAATTAAGGGTTTTAGAAATAAAGTATTATTAACACATAAACCCTAAACAAGAAAGTGAAAAAACAGTTAATTTTAATTAAAAATAAATTTCTTAAGCCTTTTCACCATTCAAAATAAAATTATCAAAGTTAAGAATATAATAAGGTGAAAATACAAAATACATGTAGGGATATGAAAACTAAAAATTAATACCAAAACCCTAAAACATAATAATATTTATCACATACACATTTATTGTATCATATCTTTTTCACTTTAGGGTTTTAAGAATAAAATATAAATTAAGATTAAAAACAATTATTAGTAACCACAATAATTTCACATAGTTAAAAATTTCTCACACTTACACAAAATATTCATTCCCTTAATAATTTATTTCAAAAAGGAAATAAGATTATCTTTAACTTATACCGTTATTTACACCTACACTCTCAAGGAATAACATAGAGTAATTGGTAGGGGTAGAGTCAGGTAGTTAGGTAGGAAAAAGGGATGGGTCAAGAGGTCAAGTGTTCAACTCCCTCTCCCCATTCTTTTTTCCTAAAATCAGAAAATAAATAATTTATGATAAAGTAATATTTCACATAGATTTGAAAAAGTGATTAAGGAAGAGATTACTCCCTGTGTAAAAATTGTATTAACTTCTCACCTACACATGAAAACAAAAAAAAAGGTCAGCTTGAGAGGTCGAGGGTTCAACTCCTTCTCACCACCTTTTTCACTTAATTTATTTTATTCATCATTTTTAGAATAATTTCATTTCAAAATGAATATACATTGAACAAGTTCAAATAAAACAATCAACAACCTAATATATGAAAATAGAAAGTGACAAACATACATGCCTTTTTATCATTTTAATTTTTTAACATAGGGAAATTATATAAAACATGAAGAATGTATACTATACTTCCCTGACGTTTCGTTCTTTTAGAACTTGAAATTTTCAGTGTCACCAAGGCTGACCAAAAAGCAATGTTGGTTCCCAATCTCTTCCACAAAGTCTTCCAAAAATGCTCCATGAATTTTACATCCCTATCTGAGACTATGCTGATTAGTAGGCCATGAATCCTTACCACTTCCTTAAAGAATTGTTGTGCTTTATAATTGGCATCATGTGTGGTCTTGCATGGTATGAAATGGCTCCTTTTTTCTAAATCTATCTACCACCACATAGATACTATGAAACCCAGTAGTTGTCTTTGAAAAACCAACTATAATGTCCATACTTGGACACTACCATGGCCTTCTAGGGATTGTTAGAGGCTGGAATAACCCTAAATTTGAAGATGTTCCCTTATCCTTTTGACAAACAATACATTATTCTACATATTTTCTTACATCACTTAGCATCTTGGGCCAATAATAGAGCCTTTACACTAGGTCCAATGTCTTGTTCAAGCCAAAGTGTCCACTAAGGTTGTCATTATGCTTTTCTTGTATAAGGTTCTCCCTCATGGAGCCTCTAGGTACACATAACTGGTTACCCTTGAAAAATAATCCATTTTGTAATGTGTAGTCAGCAAACTCACTATGAAAATGATTCTCAAAATTTTCACATACCTTTTAGGCTTTGGAGAAATTCTCATCCTCCTTGTAGAGTCCTTTGAATCCTTCTATATCAATGCTTTGGACATGGATTTCTTGGATAGTCAACAACCTTCTACTTAAGGCATCGATTACCTTGTTGTTAAGGCCCTTCTTGTGCTTGATAGTAAAAGTATAGGCTTGGAGGAATTCTATCCACTTGATGTGTGTGTATGGCTTAGCTTGTCTTGAGTTTTGATGTAGCTCAATGCTTGATTATCTATATAGACTAAAAATTTCTTAGGCAATAGATAGTGCCTCCACTTTTTCAGTGCTTGAACCAATTCATAGAGCTCTAAATTATACTTGGAATACTTTGATTTAGCCTCATTTATCCTTTCACTAAAAAATAAAATTGGTCTCCCTTCTTGATTCAAGATTGCTCCCGCTGCTATATTGCTTGCATCACATTCAATAATAAATAACTTGTCAAAGCTTGGTAATATAAAAATACCCTGAGTTTCTACTCTTTCCTTCAATTTCTCAAACCCTTCTTGAGCTTCCTTGGTCCACACAAACTTGGTTTTAACTCTACCTTTGATATTGTTGAGCATAGGTGCACATATCTCACAGAATCCTCTTACAAACTTTCTATAAAACTAAGATAATCCATGGAAGCTGCTCACTTCAGTCCCTATTTTGGGAGTGGGAAAACTCACTATGGCTTCCACTTTGCTTGGATCTATCTTGAGGTCACCTTTAGACTCCACAAAACCTAGGTACACTAGTTCTCATTTAAGGAACTCACTCTTCTATAGGTTGATGGCTAGCTTCTCCTCATGTAATCTTCTTAGGTCAATTTCTAGGTGTTGCATGTGTTCCTCCTTGGTCTTGATAAAGATGAGAATGTCATCTAGTTACACCATAAATAACATACCAATATAGTCTTTTAGGACCTCATTCATTAACCTCATGAAGGTACTAGGTGCATTTGTAAGTCCAAAGGGTATAACTAACCATTCATAAAGACCCTCATTGGTTTTGAAGGCTGACTTCCACTCATCCCCTTTCTTCATCCTAATCTAATGATACCCACTTTTAAGGTCAATTTTAGTAAAGTAATGAGACCCACCAAGACAATTTATAAGGTCTTCTATTCTAGGGATAAGAAACCTATATCTAATGGTAATCCTATTGATTGCCCTAGAATTAGTACATAACCTCCACTTACCTCCCTTCTTTGGTGCCAAAACCATAGGGACAACACATGGACTAATACTTTTCCTTATCAGGCCTTGATCAATAACTTCTTGGATCTACCTTACTATCTCCTTATTTTGGTATGGGGTCACTTTGTATGCTACCTTGTTAGGTAAGGATGCTCTAGGTAAAAATTCAATTTGATGAGTGATTGATCTTTGAGGAGGTAGAGTGGTTGGTGTCCCATCACTTATGATATCCTTAAATGGATTCAATAATTATTGTACTTCTTTAGGCAATGTAGTCTATAGTACCTTGGTCTCCTCCTTGGCTTTCAAGACTATAGCTAGTTCCACTCCTTCCTTAATTTCATGCAAGAACTCCTTCCCACTCATCAAGAGTACATTAGGATCAACTACACTTTCAACTCCTTCCTCCACTAGTGACTAAATTTTATAAGTCACTCCTGATGGAAATATAGATGGAGTAACTAAGAGGGGGGGGGGGGTGAATCAGTTAACCACAAAATATTATCACAGATCCCTTAAATGTCTATAATAAATATTTTCTGCTGTCTCTCGGTAAACAAAGAGAATAACTATAACTCGGTAATAATAGAAAGCATTAATTATAACTATTCTTCAGCATTCACCAATTATTAATGTGTATGCATAATGAAACAACAAGAGCACAAGAGACACTAGATTTAACGTGGAAATCCAATATGGGAAAAACCACCAATGTAACTAGTTACTATTTTTCACTCTTCTGAAGTGATGCCCGGTTAGAGGCCAACCCAGTAAAAGGTTACAAAACACACTGTTAGGTGTGACCTGGTTAGAAGATTTAATCACCCTATTAGGAGTGGCCTTGTAAGAGGTCTTTAAAACAATTCAACTGAATTGCTACCTTGTTAGAGGATTTACAATATGGTTTTTAAACCAACTCGGTTAAGAGATTTAGAGATCACTACTACAATGATAAGAAAATAATAGTGAAATGACCTGTACAAGATGCAACTCAATTGTTGATTACAGATCTCTATTCTACTCCACTTTAGATCCTTTTTGATCGTATATATCTTTGCTACTCCTCAAGGATATTTGATCATCCTTCACGATTTGCACATATCTGCCTTCAATTGATTTTCATATTTTACCCATGCTCACACTCTTTTCTTCTAGAATGACTATATATATATCATTCAGATTGTTCATTTAGTTTGTCAAGTTGGCACAAATAATCATTTCAAATATTACAATGGTCGGCTAGAATAAACAAACTTTATTCACAAAAATCCTTCACTGGTCGATAGTGCTCGGTAAACACTAATCCTAAAAGGATTTCCTTTGATGACCGACGAAGCTCGGTTACCTCTGCAAATTTTGCAACATTCTTTGGAGACCGAGTGAACTCGGTAGATACTAACTTTTCTTTGATAACCGAGGAAGCTTGGTTAACACTAACTTTTGTCATACTTCCTTTGACACCCGGGAGAACTCGGTAGATACTTAGCTGACTGAATGAGCTCGGTAGACACATAGAATTGATATATAATATGGCATTGTGTGATATCAAGGACAATACATATTTAAACAATTGTATCCAACAATCTCCTTTAGACAATTGTTTCCAACAATCTCCCTCTTTGACATTGATGGCAACACAATATGTCATAGCACAATGAAGTTTCATAGATATCAAAGAAATATATCCTTAGCTTCATTCTAATTCATATCTCCCTCTGTCTGCAAACTATCTTCTCAACTGAAAACTCTCCCTCTTAAATTCTCAAATTCTTCTTAGAAATTTCTCTTAAATGACAACAAACTCTCCCTCTTTGACAACACATGCCAAAGATAACTCACATACTGCCAGTGTATACCAATGTACCTCAAGTACTGATTCATATGCAATGATTGCTTGAATATGTTGCATCAACTTATTGATTTTCAACATGCTCTGGTTGATGCATCACTAAAACTTTATTTAGTGAGCCTCAGATAGGGGAATAACCCCTAACTTACCTTGTAGATACAAAAATGCATCCTTAGGTAATGGTTTGGTGAATATATCTGCAATTTTCTCTTTTGTATGAACATATTCCAATCTGATTTCCTTGTCTTGCACTAATTCTCTGACAAAGTGATATTTAATAGCAATGTGCTTGGTTTTGGAATGCATTATTGGATTTTTTGAAATTTTAATTGCACTTGTATTATCAAAAAACATAACAACTGGTTCTTTGATCTCAACCTTCATGCCTTCCAATAACTGTTTAAACCAAATAACATTAGAGCAATTTACTGCAGCAGCAACATATTCTGCTTCAGCTATGGATTGGGCTATGCAATTTTACTTTTTACTAGTCCAAGATATCAATCTTTTGCCAAGAAAAAATGCTCCACCACTTGTACTTTTCCTGTCATCAATGTTTCTTACCCAATCAGCATCAGTAAATACTTTTAAGTCCAGATTGCCTCAAAATTTATACCACAAACCATATTCTTCAGTTCCTTTCAAGTACCTCAAGATTCTTTTGATTTCCATCATATGATTTTCTCTAGGTTTTGCTGAGAATCTTGCTACTATACCAACTGCTAAGGCAATATCAGGTCTTGTATGCACTACATACTGCAATTTTCCAATCATGGATCTATATAAGGTCTGATCTACTTCTTTTTAATCATCATCTTTGGTAAGCTTCAATCCAGTACACATGGGTGTACCAACAGATTTTGAATCTTCCATACCAAACTTCTTAAGTATTTCCTTAATGTATTTAGACTAAGTAATGTAGATACCATTCTTGCTCTGTTGAATTTGAAGACCAACAAAGAATTTTATCTGACCAAACATAGAAATTTCAAATTCTTTGTTCATTTTCTCTAAAAATTCTTTTCACTGATCATCATTCCCTGTAAATATAGTATCATCCACAAATATTTCTGCCAAAATAATTTTGTTATCTGGTCCATCTTTGATGTACAAATTACTTTTATCATTGGTTCTTTTGAAATTAATCTGAATAAGATAGTTATGTAATCTTTCATACCATGCTCTAGGGGCTTGTTTCAGACCATACAATGCTTTGTGTAATTTGCAGACCATATCCCTTTTGTCTGGATCAATGAAGCCTTCAGGTTGTTCAATGTAGACTTCTTCATCAAGAATTCCATTAAGAAATGTAGATTTAATATCCATCTGATATACCTTAAATTATTTATGTGTTGAATAAGCAAGTAGAGTTCTTACACCTTCTAATCTTGCAACAGGAGCAGAAGTCTCACCATAATCTATACCTTCTTCTTGAGAATAGCCTTTACATACCAATCTAGCTTTGTTTCTTGATACTTGACCATCTTCATCCAGCTTATTTCTGAATACCCATTTTGCTCCAATTACATTTTTGTCTTTAGGTCTAGGTACAAGAGTCCATATTTTGTTCTTTTCTATTTTTTCTTTTTCTTCATTCATAGCCTTAATCCAGCTTTCATTTTCCAATGCATCTTTCACATTTCTAGGTTCAAAATCAGCAAGTAAATATGTACCTTTTAGTTTACTTCTTGTCATGGTACCATCTGATTTGTTTCCAATAATCTGATCTGGTGTATGATGCCTCCTAACATACTTGGCCAATATAGGTTCCTTGCCTCGTGAATGAGTTACATTGTCATCTTCTAGAATTTCCTTTTCAAGTTTAGGTTGCTTGGGCTCAGTAGATGTTTGCTTAGTAGCTTTAGGCTGAGACTTGGTTCCTTGTGACTCGGTTTGAACTTCTTCTTGTGACTCGGTAACTGTACAGGGTTCGGTAGATACAATCAACTTATTATTGATAGATATATCTGGCAATGTATCAGGTTCAATGTAAACAAATCTCCTGTAATTCTCTGGTTCCTTTTTGCTTTCTTCTTCAGTCTTTTCTGCAAACTCATCAACTTTCACATGTATACTTTCTATGACTTTGTGAGTAGACAAGTTCAAACATTTATATGCCTTGCTTTTGCTAGAATATCCCAAGAATATTCCTTCATCACTTTTCACATCAAATTTTATTTTTCTAGATTCTTTTGAGATATAACACTTGCTGTCAAATACTTTTAGGTAACTCACATTAGGTTTATAGCCATACCATAACTCATAAGTAGTTTTAAATGTGTCTTTTCTCAACTGTACTCGGTTCAAGGTATGAACTGCAGTGCTGATAGCTTCCTTCTAGTATTTTATAGCAATGTTCTTTTCAATCATTAGAGTCCTTGCACAATCCATGATAGATCTGTTCCTTCTTTCAGCTATTCCATTCTGTTCAAGAGTTCTAGGGGCTGATACCTGTCTTTTAATTCCTCTTTCAATGAAAAAATTATTGAATTCATGGGAGATGAATTCACCACCTCTGTTTGATCTTAAGCATTTCATTCTTTTTCCTATTTCCTTTTCTACTCTTGCCAAATACCACTTGAATTTCTCAAATGCTTCTGACTTTTCTCTCAGATACATAACAGTCATCATTCTAGAATAGTCATCAACAAAGAGAATAAAGAATTTTTCTCCAGTATAGCTCTCAACTCCAATAGGTCCACATAAATCAGTATGCACAATTTCCAAAATCTCTTCAGACTTATAGTTTTTACTTTTAAAACTATTCTTTCCCATTTTACCAATTTGACAATTTTTACATAGACCAATATTAGGTTTCTTTAGAATAGGAATGCCTCTTACTTTCTTGACTTTTCTTATCTTCACCATGTTATCAAAATTTACATGACATAACCTTTTATTCCATAACCAAATTTCTTCAATTTGAGCAATAAAACATGAGTATTCACTAAGATCAAGATAAAATAGGTTACCTTTTGTTTGTTTGCCTAATCCAATTTGCTTTCCTTTGTCATCTATCAGTCTTGCTTGGCCATTCATGAATTCAACTTTGAAACCGATGTTGATTAACTGTGCTACACTTAGAAGATTATGCTTTAGTCCTTCAACCCAATATGCATTATCACATGTAAGTTCTTTGGTTAGTGAGATTCATCCTTTTCCTTTTATACAGCAAGGTTCATTGTTTCCAAATCTTACATTACCATCATCATAGTCTTCAAGATTTTCAAATTTTTTTTTGTCACCATTCATGTGATGTGAACATCCACTATCTATTATCCATATATCATCTTTTCTTATATGAGAAACAAGTGCCATCTTATCTTCATCATTATCAAATTCATCTTTTACAGCAATAAAGACAATTTCTTCTTCACTATCATCAGAATCTTTAGCCATAAAACATGTTTTCTTACCTTTATCCTTGAATGATTTGAAATTCTTTTTTCCATAGTACTGGTGACCTTTCTTCTCATCCTTGTTTTGCTTGTTTGGACACCTAGCTGCAATATGACCAATTTCTTCACATGAAAATAGATTAAGGGAGTGTTACCTTTGTATTTTCCTCTACCTTTAGAGTATTTCTTTGCAAGTAATGATTCTACAATTTCAAGATCACTATAAGAACTTTCTTCTGATTCTTCTTCACTTTTTGACTAAACCTCTTTTATTTTCTTGCCCTTCTTAAGTGAAACCTTGGCCTCAAATGCTAATTCAATATTTTTGGAAGTTGGAACATAGTTGTCATAGTTGTCTAACTCAAATGATGTCAATCTTCCCACTAAAGCATCCAAAGTTATATTATTATTTTCTTCACATCTTCTTTCTTGAATAGCAGATACTCTTATTACATAAATAGGGAGTAAAGTTCTGAGAACCTTACTTATAACAGTTTCATCAGTAATTGTCCCTCTAGAAGCTCTGATTGCACTTACACTTGCCTTGATTCTTTCAACATATTTTGCAATATTCTTATCTTATCAAATTGTCCTCTTAGACTTTCTGCTTTGGCTCTTTTCACATTAGCATCACCACCATAGATTTTCTTCAGTTTGTTCCACATTTCATAAGCAGTGGTGCAGCCTTTGATCTCATCAAATTCTTCATAGGTAAGAGCTGATGCAATGTCTATCATCATGGTGTTATGATTCTTTTTCTTTGCAATGTCTTCAATAGTTAATATGCTAGTAGGAACTGTATACTCTTCATCAAAGTATTTGCATCCTGAATCACCAATGGAAGCCAGATGAAGTCTCAGGAGACCTTGCCATGCTGAAAAGTTTTCTCTATTAAGCTTTAGAATTTCTAATGCAGGAGCATCCTGGGTGTAAGAGCAATCTTGCATCACCCAAAAATATTTCTATTTTTATATTCAATAAGGGCTATCTTGTGCAGAACTACTATTTATGGAAAGTTACTATTTTTGGTAATTTTCATCTGTGCTCAGAATGATCTGATTTCTTTCTTGGAGGTTCATTTTGGTCATATAAGTCTGGCAGTAAAGTTTCATTGCCAGATCAGGTGTATATTGGAAGATATTGAAGATTTTCGGTATTGGCAGCAGGGTATAGAAACTTCAGACTCAGTTTTGAAGGCTTTAGAGGCCCCGGATGAGGTCAAAAAATTTGGGTGACAGGCGCATGCGCCAGTTAAGCCTGTAGAGCTCTTCGTGGTGTTTCCAAAATGGGGTTATAATAGCCGATCGGGTCAACTGGTGATTACTTATGGTCTTCGGAAGTTGGGCCACCTGAAATGGCAGAGAATAATTTTCTTCAAAAATTTTGTTCAGGTTTCAAAGGTTATCTTGAGCCGACTACGATGTAATAAAATATAAATTAAAATAATTCTAAGCTTGGTCGGCCTTATTGGTTAAAATTCTGGAACCTTCCCAGGCAGTGGAAAAATTGCCTATATAAGGAAGGCTGTATTATTGTCTTAAGTAATTTAGAATAGTTCTGGGTAGTAGATCTGGGTAATAATTCAAGGCTTTTTCCTACAGAATATTGTAAGGGAATGCCCATGTGGCTTTGCGTATTGTAATTCTGAAAGTTTGTAATTCCACATTTGTGGAGATAATAAGAAGCCAATTTTCTGTTCTTGCATATTGTTGTTATTTCTCAGTTTCTGTTATGTGTTTGTGGTATTAAGAGGAGCACCCTTCATCAAGTGGTATCAGAGCAGGAGTTCCTGAGTGTGTAGACAGATCGTTGACTGTGAGGCAGTTTGCACAGGACCGTGGTTAGGGTTTCAGTGTGCATCGCAAAAATGCCTCCATGAAGAGAACGTGGTGGAAGAGCTGGTGCTGTGACACCTGAGGTTACAGAGCTGCAGAGACAAGTGCGAGCATTGCAAGAAGAGATTCACAGAGGAATGAATCTTAATGTCAGAGATGAAAGTGAGGATGAAGCCGAAGAAGAATATCAAGATGGAGAAGTCAAAATTGTGAACCAAGAGGAAGAAAGACTTTTTTGAGCCATTTCCAAAATCGGGAAAAGACCTAAGATTGAGGTTCCTACATTTTCTAGAAATCTTAACCCAGAAGAATTGATCGACTAGATCAATGAATGTGGGGAATATTTTGAGTATGAAGATGTTGAAGATCTTGACAGGGTCAAATTTGCGAAGGCTAGACTGAAAGGTCATGCGAAGATCTGGTGGCAAGAGATTCAGTTGGAGCGAAATAGAAGAGGAAAAGATAAAATCACAAGATGGGATCGGATGGTGGATAAATTGAAGCGATAGTTCATTACTGTTGATTATGAGCTTGACCTACTAAAGAAAATGCAAAGTTTGAAGCAAGTAGGAAGATCTATTCAGGAGTATACAAAGGAGTTCTATCGACTCCTCATCAGAACAGGCCATGCAGAAGCTGATAAGGAGAAAGTTGCCCGATACCTTAATGGGTTAAGGCCAAGCATTCAGGAGGAGCTGAATCTGGTTTGAATGAACAGTATTGAAGAGGCATACCATTTTGCCCTAAAAGTAGAGGAAAAGTTGAACAAGAAGTTTGAGAGTAGACAAAATGGAAGAGGTCGCGGTGGACGATCTGGTGGACGGTCATATGGTGGTCGAAATGAAGATTTGAAAAAGAAGGATGAGGCTAGTAGTACTCAGAATCAGCGAGGAAACAATTCCAATCATTTCCAAGATAATAATAATAGAGATCAGAGAGGAAGAGGAAGAGGACAAGGATCTGGAAGAGGAGGCTTCCATGGAACATGTTTTCACTATGGAGAAGAAGGTCATAGGGCATTTGAATGTCCTCAGCACCAAGGAAGAACAGACAGAAGAAATGAACGCCAGGCCAGAGTTGCACATGTAGATGAAGATGCCAGATCATCACATTCTAAAGATGCTGAAAGAAGAGAAACATTGATTAACAAAAGAGTCCTGCTAAGTGGTGAGAAAGAACCTGAACAAAGGAGGAGCATGTTTCGCACCAGGTGCAAGTGTGAGGGTAAGTGTTGTGATGTGATTATTGATAGTGGAAGCACTGACAATTTGGTGTCAGAAGAGATGGTGACAAAGCTAAAGCTCAAGAGATAGAAGCACTCACATCCATATCGGATTTCCTGGGTAAAGGATGACCACAAGGTCATGGTCAATGAATAATGCCTAGTGAAGTTCAAGATTGGCGGGTACCAAGATGAGGTACTGTGTGATATCATATCTATGGATGTATGTCATATGTTGTTGGGTAGACCATGGCAGTTTGATAGATGTGCTGTACATGATGGTCATGCAAATACCTATTCCTTGAAAAAAGATGGAATGCGACATAAGCTAAAGCCATTGAATGGCACAGAAGAAAAGGTATGTGGTAGTGTAAGGATAACTTTTGTTGATGGAAGAAAGTTCCTAGGTGGTATGAGGCATGAGCATGTGTGTTTTGCTTTAATTCCAAAAGCTGGTAAGGAGGAAGTAGAAGATTTTCGTATAGAAGTTGTAGATTTATTGAATGAGTTTCAGGATATTGTATCTGATAATGTGCCTGATGGATTACCATCAGTCAGGAAGATCAGTCATCAGATGGACTTGATCCCAGGAGCGAGTTTGCCAAATAAGGCAGGACACAGAATGACACCTGCAGAAAGTGACGAGTTGAACAGAAAAGTACATGAGTTGTTGCAGAAAGGATTGATCCATGAGAGTTTGAGTCCCTGTGCTATACCAGCGGTATTAGCACCAAAGAAGAATGGAGAGTGGAGGATGTGTACAGATTCTAGAGCAATAAACAAGATCACAATCAAGTACAAGTTTCCATTGCCACGAATGGATGATATTATGGACTGTTTGAGAGGAGCCGTGTATTTCTCAAAGATAGATCTGAAGAGTGGATATCATCAAATTCGGATCAGAGAAGGAGATGAATGGAAGACTTCCTTCAAGACAAACAAAGGACTAAATGAGTGGTTAGTCATGCCTTTTGGGCTAACCAATGCACCGAGCACTTTCATGCGGCTCATGAACGAGGTTTTGAAAAAAATTCTGGGTAAGTTTGTCATTGTTTACCTAGATGATATTTTGATCTTTAGTAAGACATTGGAGGAGCATATGATGCATATTCGTATGGTATTTGAGAAGTTGAGAGAACAGAAATTGTTGATTAATTTGAAGAAGTGCAATTTTGTGAAGAAAGAGTTAGTGTATTTGGGATTTGCGGTTTTAGCAGAAGGTCTAAAAATGGACCCAGAGAAGGTACAGGCTATCCTTGAATGGCCTACTCCAAGGAGTGCTACTGAGGTAAGATCTTTTCATGGTTTAGCTAGTTTTTACAGAAAGTTTATCAAAAATTTTAGTAGTATTTGTGGACCCTTGCCTGAAACAATGAGAGGGGATAGAAAATAGTTTAAGTGGACTAACAAAGCGGAAATGAGTTTTCAATTTTTGAAACAAAAAGTTACAGAACAACCTGTTCTAGCACTTCCAGATTTTAATAAGGTGTTTCAAGTAGATTGTGATGCTAGTGGTACTACAATAGGAGCTTTTATGAGCCAAGAAGGTAAACCTATTGCTTATTTCAGTGAGAAGTTAAATGATGCCAAGAGAAAATATTTTGTTTATGATCAGGAATTTTATGCTATAGTTCAGGCATTGAAGAAGTGGAGACACTATCTGCTTCCTAAGGAATTTGTTTTGTATACTGATCATCAAGCTTTGCAATATTTGAATAGTCAAGGAAAGTTGAATCAAAGACATTTGAAATGGGTTGAGTTTTTGCAGAGTTATAAATTTTTTTTGAAACACAGGAGTGGAAAGTCTAACAAGGTTGAAGATGCTCTTAGCAGAAGGCAACTGTTGCTGACAGAGATGCAGATTGAGGTGGTTGGGTTCAATGAACTCAAGAATTTATATGCAGAGGATCCTGATTTTGGTGAAGCTTGGACAGCTTGTACGGAACCTGTTACTCTAGACAGGACAAAATGGTTAGATTTCATCATCCAGGATGATATGCTATTCAGAGGGAGCTAGTTGTGCATTCCACGAAGTTCTATGAGGGAGAATCTCATCAAGGAGAAGCATAGCGGAGGATTGGCTGGACATTTTGGTCATGATAAAACCATGTAAGATACTGAAGAAGCATGATTCAGGAAATGCATATGAGGTAGAATTGCCTACTGAACTAAATATTTCACCAGTGTTTAACATTTCAAATTTGACAGAGTATCATAAAGGAAGTGTTGAAGATGCGATCACAGCGACACAGTGGAGTATTCCAGCAAGTAGTTTAGATACCAAGGAGATTGAAGACATACTGGACAGTTGCATTGGCAGAAGCACAAGGAACAGAACATATGAAGAGTATTTGGTCAAGTGGAAAGGATGACCTGTTGAGGATTCATCAGGGTTGTCAAGGGAGGAGGTTAGCCGTCTTGGTTTTCCTCTTCAGACCTGACTTGTGACAGGGTCACTTCTCAAATTACCCCGTGTGTTTGATGCAGGAGCATCCTGGGTGTAAGAGCAATCTTGCATCACACAAAAATATTTCTATTTTTATATTCAATAAGGGCTATCTTGTGCAAAGCTACTATTTATAGAAAGTTACTATTTTTGGTAATTTTTTTCTGTGCTCAGAATGATCTGATTTCTTTCTTGGAGGTTCATTTTGGTCATATAAGTTTGGCAGTAAAGTTTCATTGCCAGATCAGGTGTATATTGGAAGAGATTGAAGATTTTTGGTATTGGCAGCAGGGTACAGAAACTTCAGACTCAGTTTTGAAGGCTTTAGAGGCCCTGGATGAGGTCAAAAATTTGGGTGATAGGCACTTGTGTGGGTCAAGCCTGTAGAGCGCTTTGTGGCATTTATGAAATGGGGTTATAATAGTCGATCGGGTCAACTAGTGATGACTTATGGTCTTCGGAAGTTGGGCCACCTGAAATGGCAGAGAATAATTTTCTTCAAAAATTTTGTTCGGGTTTCAAAGGTTATCTTGAGCTGACTATGATGTAATAAAATGTAAATTAAAATAATTCTAAGCTTGGTCGGCCTTATTGGTTAAAATTCTGGAACCTTCCCAGGCGGTGGAAAAATTGCCTATATAAGGAAGACTGTATTATTGTCTTAAGTAGTTCAGAATAGTTCTGGGTAGTAGATCTGGGTAATAATTCGAGGCTTTGTCCTACGGAATATTGTAAGGGAATGTCCATGTGGCTTTGCATATTGTAATTCTGAAAGTTTGTAATTCCACATTTGTGGAGATAATAAGAAGCCAATTTTCTGTTGTTGCATATTGTTGTTATTTCTCAGTTTCTGTTATGTGTTTGTGGTATTAAGGGGAGCACCCTTCATCAATTTCTCTCTTGTAAGACATCTTGATCTTTAGCTTAGGTTCTTGAAACCCTTCCTGTAAGCACCAAAAGCTCTGATACCAATTGATGGAAATATAGATGGAGTAACTGAGAGGGGGGGGGAGGGGTGAATCAGTTAACCACAAAATATTACCACAGATCCCTTAAATGTCTATAATAAATATTTCCTACTATCTCTTGGTAAACAAAGAGAATAACTGTAACTCGATAATAATAGAAAGCGTTAATTATAACTGTTCTTCAGCATTCACCAATTATTAATGTGTATGCATAATGAAACAACAAGAGCACAAAAGACACCAGATTTAACGTGGAAACCCAATATGGTAAAAACCACCAATGTAACTAGTTACTATTTTTCACTCTTCTGAAGTGATGCCCGGTTAGAGGCCAACCCAGTAAAAGGTTACAAAACACACTATTAGGTGTGACCTGGTTAGAGGATTTAATCACCCTGTTAGGAGTGGCCTTGTAAGAGATATTTAAAACAATTCAACTGAACTGCTACCTTGTTAGAGGATTTACAATATGGTTGTTAAACCAACTTGGTTAAGAGATTTAGAGATCACTGCTACAATGATAAGAAAATAAGAATGAAATGACCTGTACAAGATGCAACTCAATTGCTAATTACAGATGTTTGTTCTGCTCCACTTTAGATCCTTTCTGATTGTATATATCCTTGCTGCTCCTCAAGGATATCTGATCATCCTTCACAATTCACACATATCTACCTTCAATTGATTTTCATATTTTACCCATGCTCACACTCTTTTCTTCTAGAATGACTATATATATATATATATATATATCATTCAGATTGTTCATTTAGTTTGTCAAGTCGGCACAAATGATCATTTCAAATATTACAATATTCGGCTAGAATAAACAAACTTTATTCACAAAAATCCTTCACTAGCCGACAGTGCTCGGTAAACACTAATCCTTAAAGGATTTCCTTTGGTGACCGACGAAGCTTGGTTACCTCTGCAAATTCTGCAACATTCTTTGGAGATCAAGTGAACTCGATAGATACTAACTTTTCTTTGATAACCGAGGAAGCTCGGTTAACACTAACTTCTGTCATATTTCCTTTGACACCCAGGAGAACTCGGTAGATACTTAGCTGACCGAATGAGCTCAGTAGACACATAGAATTGATATATAATATGGCATTGTGTGACATCAAGGACAATACATATTTAAACAGTTGTATCCAACAATCTCCTTTAGACAATTGTTTCCAACAACTCCATCCTTCTTGAAGTTATACACATTTCTCTTTCCATGGTAAACAACATCCCGGTCATATTGCCATGGCCTTCCTAGTAGCAAATGGAAAGCATCCATTGGTAGGATGTCACATAACATCTTATCTTGGTAGCCACCAATCATGAAATCTACCCATGCTTGTTCATTCACAAGAACATTCTGCCCCTTGTTCAACCAAGTCACTTTGTAAGGGTGAATATGAGGTATCCTCTCAAGTTTCAGCTTTTGGATTGCCTCCTCTAATATTATGTTATTAGTTGAGCCTAAATCAATGATGACTTTGCAAACTTTTCCAAGGATCTTGCACTTGATCCTAAAAAGAGTCATCCTATGTTTAGGTTCTTTTTTAACAGGTTCCTTGAGTAGAACTCTCCTAAACATGAGGTTCTCTCCATGTTCTAAATCTAATTTCACTTTAGGTGACTTCACACTACTTTCTTCCTCTTGATCATAAGCTATCTTCTTCTCTCATTGAGAACTAGAGGCCTTATCCAGACATCTATATGCAAGATGACCTAGTTGTCCACCAATGTAACACTTCATACTTGCAAAGTGTGATCCCCTATTGAAGCCACTTGATCTTCCTCTACCACCTTGGAACCATTTACCTCTACCATAATTTCCTCTTGTACTTAGTTCACTATTTTTTTCCACCAACTTGGAGTCTTCCTGATTTCTAGGTTCATTACTCCTACCACCATAGCCACCTCTATGTCCTCTAGAGTCTATTCCTCTACCTATACCTTTGGTGTTGGAGTCTTGTTTCTTTTTGTTCTTTTCTTCTACCTTTAGTGCTAATTGAAAACACTTGTTGATAGTAGTAGGAGTCCAAAGACTGATTTCTTCTTGGATGCTCCATCTCAAACCACTCAAGTATCTAGCAACTCAGATACTTTCCTCTTCTTGAACTTTAGACTTCAAACATAGTTTTTGAAACTCATTGGTGTAAGAAGTCACATCCATCTCTTTTTATCTAAGATTCTACCTTTTCTTGTGCATTTGGATCTCATGATCCTCTAGCAAGTAATTCTCCTTGATCTTTGTAATGATATCTTTCCAATTTGCAATGGGGCTCTTCCCTTCTCTTTCCCTCTCTTCTTGCAGGAACTTCCACCATGTTAGGGTTGGTCCCCTTAGCCTTGATTTGGCTACCTTCACTCTTTGTGCCTTTGATACACCTTCACATTAAAATTTATTCTCCATCACTATCTCTGAATCTATCTTGCCAGTGAATAGGGGTATCCCTTCTAATGCTTTGCCTCCCAATGTCATGATGGATTTTTGGAAAGGTTCTTCTTGGATAGGTGGATCAAGTTTAGGACTATAATCTTCATTAGCAATTTATTTTCCCTTTTCATCTTCTATATCCATCTTTTCTTTCATTTTTTCAGTAGCCTCTTATTAAAATAATAACAAAATATTGAGAGAAAGGAAATTGTTTAATGCAATGAGCAAGGTGTAAGAAGATTTACCATGAATTAACACAAAACTAGGAGCATTCACCAAAGAGAAAAGTAACAAAGGAGACAATATTTTGAAGGGGTAAAATCATAAGAAAAGCCCCGTGATATAATGAATGTGGGAAAAAAATCCTAAGAATGAGAGAGAGAGAGAGAGAGAGAGAGAGAGAGAGAGAGCTTAGCTCATATAGAAGTGTTCAAGAAGAAGAATTATCAAATGTGTAGAAAGAAGGAGAGCCATCTCTTTTAATAGAGATGTGAGAAAGGAGTTACATTGTAACTCCCATTTCTATGTATGCCACATTTCACTAGTGTGTGAGACAAGTGTAGGATTCCTCATAAGGAGGAATATCTATTTTTCTTAATAAAGAAATTACAAATATGTCATGTCCTCCTACTTGGGCTAGAGGATAAAAACAATAGAATACCTTGGTTTATCCTTTAAATAAATAATTTTCCAAGGAAAGATTAAATTATAACACCTCCCTTTAATCTTTACTTGGGGTAATTACATCAAGGGGTATCAAACCCAAATTGTTACAATGAAATTCAAATTTCTCTCTAGAAAGAGGTTTTGTCAAAATAGCTGAAACTTGATCTTCACCTTTGCAATGGAAGAGGGAAACTTTCTTTTCTACAATGTGTTCTCTAATGAAGTGGTGGTGGAGAGAAATGTGCTTTGACTTTGCATGGTAAACTAGATTCTTTGCCAAGGCTATTGCACTTTGATTGGCACAATACAATGGTGTAGGTGCTTGTTGAGGTAGACCCAAATCTTCAAGTATTCTTCTAAGCCATAGAGCTTCTTTAGAGGCATGAGTACAAATTATATATTTAGCTTCGGTAGAACATAGAGACATAGATTGTTCCTTTTACTTTTTCAAGATATAGAACCTGAACCAACAAAAAAACATTACCCAAAAGTAGATTTCCCATCATTGGGGTCTCCACCTAGATCTGAATCAATAAAACCTTTTAAAGAAAGATTAGAATTTGCATCATAAAATAATCCTAAGTTAATAGTACCTTTAATGTAATGTAATATTCTTTTAACAATTTTGAAGTGAGTTTGTTGAGGTTTGGACATGAATCTTGAAACTAAACCAACAATAAAAGATAAATCAGGTCTAGAGAGGGTTAGATAAATTAAACTACCTACAAGTTCTCTATAAGGAGTAGCATTTATGAAAGGAGATTGCATATCTATCATTAAATTAGTTCCTAAATCACATGGAATTGAAACATGATTAGCATCATTCATATGAAATCTATCTAGAAGATCTTTAGCATATTTACTTTGAGAGATAAAAATACCCTTAGGGGTTTGCCAAATTTGCATTCCTAAGAAATAATGTAAAAAACCTAAATCTGTCATTTGAAATTTTTGGTTGAGTTGGAACTTAATATCAAAAATTAAATTTTTAGAACTAGAAGTAAGAATCAAATCATCAACATACATAATGATAATAATAATGTCATCTTCACTATGCTTGGTATACAAGCTAGGCTCATTTTTACTTCTTTCAAAACCTTGAGAAATAAAGAAAGCATTAATTTTGGAATACCACTCTCTAGGAGATTGTTTTAAACCATAAATAGACTTCTTGAGTTTACATACTAAATGTTCATTACCTTGTTGAATAAAACTAGGAGGTTGAGACATGTATATTTCTTCATGCAAATTGCCATTCAAAAAAGCACTTTGAACATCCATTTGGTGTATAGGCCAATTCATTTTTGCAGCTAAAGCAAGAACAACTTTAATGGTAGGAATTTTAGCAATAGGAGCAAAGGTTTCATTATAGTCTATTCCTTCAATTTAAGAGAAGCCACGTGCAACTAGTCTAGCCTTAGATTTACTAATTTCATTATTAGAATTTAACTTAGTTTTATATAACCATTTACAGGAAACCAAATTTTTACCATGAGGTAAAGGAACAAGATCCCAAGTGTTATTAGAAATCAAAGAGTCATATTTTTCTTGCATAGCATTTTTCCAATGAGGTTGATTTTTAGCTTGAGCAAAAGTTTGATGATCATTAGAATTAGAGAGAGAAGTCATAAGAGCATAATTGGAGTAGTTTATCCTTCTCGGTTTAAGTCCACCCATTCTAGAAATGTAATCATCACCTTCATTAAGTAAATCTTTAAACCATTTAGGATTTCTCCTAGAATTAATAGAAATATTACTAGGAGGAGTAAATAGATTATTACCATCATCATCATCATCATCATCATCATCATCATCATCAGTACTATTACTAGAAGGAACAAAAGCATTAGGAGTATCATTACTATCTTTATGTTCATCATTATCCTTTTGAAGAGTATTAGTATTATCCTTAGTGTTAGGAGCAGAAACAAAAAGAACAAAAATGTGAGGAATAGGGTTGAGAGATGGAGGTTGCTCCTCCATAAGAACTAAGTTGTTGTGACTAAAATCAGAATCTAAAATTTGAGAACAGTCATGGACATCATTTTAAGCAATGCAAACATCTCTAGCTATTTGAACTTTATTAGCAAGAGCATCATAAAATCTATAACCTTTAGTGTTCTCAGAATAGCCAACAAATATATGAGGTGATGATTTAGGATCTAACTTTTTCCTTTTATGTTTAGGTGTGTGAACATAAGCAATGGAGCCAAAAAGTTGTAAATGAGATGAATTGGGTTTTCTTCCTGATCAAGCTTCTTCAAGAGTTTTATTTGGTAGGGCCTTAGTAGGAGTTCTATTAAGAATATAGGTGGCACATTCCATGTCTTCAACCCAAAATTTATAATCCATATTTCTAGCATGTAAAAAACATCTAGCCATTTCTACTATTGTTCTATGCTTTTGTTCTACCACACCATTTTGTCCTGGTGTATAAGGAATGGTAATCTCATGTTTGATACCAAAAGATCTTAAGAATGGAAATCATGATTAACATATTCAATACCATTATCAGTCCTAAGAATATAAATTTTACAACCACTTTTTCTTTCCACAAAAACATGAAATTCAATAAAAATATCAAGGACTTGATCTTTACTATGTAAGAAATAAATCCAAGTTCTACAAGAATAATCATCAACAAAAGTTAAAGCATATTTAGAGCCTAAAATAGAAGTATTTTCTATATGACCTAAAAGATCACTATGAATGAAAACTAACTTATTATTAGCTCTCCAAGATGATTTATGGGGAAAATATTCTCTATGCATTTTACCACTCATACATCTATTGCAATCAAACTTAGGAGTAAACTTAGGTAGCCCATCTACCATATTTACTTTTTCCATTAATGAGATATAATTAGAATTTAAATGTCCTAGCCTCTCATGCCAAATGTGAAAATCAATAGTAGTAAGTAAAGAATATCTAGGAGAGGCAAATTGATAAAATTTAAAGAGATTATCATCATCTAATTTAGCATTAGCAACTATCTGATCAGTATTGCGATCAATGATATGGAAAATAATTTTATGAAACTCAACCTTATAATCTTGACATAATTGCGGAACATAAATAAGGTTAGCTTTCAAATCAGGAACATAAAGCACATCATGTAATTTACCATTTGAAATAGAGACATTACCAGTTCCTTCAACTTGATAGAAATAATTATCAGCTAAAGAAATAGGAATATTCATAGAATCAGGTTACAAAGAATCAAAGACTTCCTTATGAGATATAACATGTTGAGATGCACCACTATCAATAATCCATTCAAGTGGTTTGGAAGCATTAAAATAGATAGTAAAAGAAGAATGAGATTGATTTTCATTAGATTTTCCATTTGAGTAGTTTTGAGAATTATGTTGATCATCCTTTTGTTTCTTAAAATAGTTATGTATTAAGTGACCATCTTTACCGCAATAGGTGCAATGTGGCCTATTTGAATTATTACTATTTTGATAGTTATTGGAAGGCCTATAATTATAATAATAATTAAATTATTGGCCTGAGTTATTATTTGAATTATTAGTATTGTTAGATCTTTGATAATTTTGGTTATTTTGATTAGTGTTAGAAGATCTATTGTTATTGTGACTTTGAGAGACATATCTATGTTCATGAGTTTTAATTATGCCAAATTGAATCAATTTTGCTTCCTCTTGACACAACATATTTTGAAAGATGACATAAGTTAATTGAGATGTTAAAGAAGGAATAGCTAACTAAGAGTAAATATTTGTAATAAACTATTGGAACTATCTAGGAAAACATTTATGACTAATTATGTGGATTATCCTTAAATCAGAGAGAGGAACTTGTAAACCAATTAGTAAAAATTTAATTGAATTGAACTTGAGCAAGAAATCATCAATAGAGTTGAAGTTGGTATACCTGAGTTCTTCAAGTTGGTCTTAAAGCTGGATTTTTCAAGTCTCATCTGTACTGTCATAGGTAATTTTTAGGATGTCCCAAGCTTGATGGGCTTCTGTACAAGTAGAAATTAAGACATAAAATTTAGGACTTAAGGAGATCCCAATTAAACCAAGTGCTTCCTCATTTTTGGTCTACCAAGTAGTTTGGTCAGCTTGAGGAGTAGAGGTTGCTGGTTTTGAACTTGCATTAGTTGAAATATCTAAAATATATTTGAATCTAAAGATGAAGGTCATGTGCATTTTCCATGCATGATAATTTATACTAGTTAACTTTATTTCTAACATCAGGGTGGTCATGGTAAAATACAAATATTTAATGAAAAGAACACCTAAAATAGAGATAAATAAATGAAAAACCCTTAACAAAACCTAGAAAAGAAAATTATATACATTTGCACGGAACAACAGAAAGCTATGAAAGCTAACACCAAGGTGGCATGCAAGGAAAAACTACTAGAGGTAAAACTAAAACCAAGAACACTTAAGAGAAAATAAATCTCTGTTAAGCTATTATTGATTAACAGAAAATGACAAGAATCTCTTGCATTCAAAGAAAGTAATACACTTAAGCATGCAAAGAGGAGACAAAGAGAGAAAAAAGATAAATCTATTGAAGCCTATATACAACCTCTAGAAAAAACTATTAAAAGCAAGAAAAAGAACTAAATCTATTGCATGCAATAAGAAAAATGTAAATACTAAAAAAGTTTCAAACCTACAAGGAAACTGTTATACTAAAAAAGTTAATAATAAAAAGTTTCAAACCTGCCAAGAAATGTTAGCAAAACAATTAATCAGGTTAAAATAATGCTAAATCCAAAAAGAAAAAGAGAAAAACCTTAAAACCTATCTATTTAATTCAAAAAAAAATAATAGAGAAAACTATCGCATGAAGATTAATACTATGGCCGAGCAATTAGAGTTGAAGAAAGATAAAGACACAACGAGATAAGAAACAAATGTGATCTTTAATAGTACAACAAGCATGAGCTAAGAAAAACAAGGGAATATTAGATTGAATATTAATGTAAAACCTTATGTATGAAGATTTTAATAAACCTTGTGAATGTCCAATGTGTATAAGAGGCAATATGAAAGATAATAGAGAGAAAAGTGAAACAATGCTTCAAGCACATATTCTTACCTTCATGACAAAGGATGGTGAGAAGGGTATGAGTGAGGGGAGGAAATGTGAAAAAAGAGAGCTCTGAGGCTCGATACAATGTAGAAACTAAATGAGAGTAGAAATGAAGAATGAGTAAATAGAAGAAATGTTAGAGCCAAAAAACAAAATACAAGAAAATGGAAGTGCCAATGCAAAGAGAAAAAATCTGAAATATGAGAAAACCAAAATCAACAAACACTCTAATCTCAAACAACATGCTCTCAAATCACACAAAACTTGATCTATAACTCTATTCTCAAAACAACGCATGCATTAACATAGGGAGCATAATAAAAAAGATAAGAACTTAAACAAGATGGAAGCAAAGATGTAAGAAATGCAATGATAATAGCAACTATAATGCTATTGGAAAAAATGCATGAATGTAAACATACAAAGTAATGATAAAAAAATGTAAATTTAGAAACAAAATAATGAGAAATGATAAGGCAATCAGAGATAGAGGGCAAATAAAAATGTACTAACATTCATATAATGAGTAAAGAACTATCATTCATATAATATCACTACATGCAGAGATAAGACAAAAAAAAAAATGTATGCAATGATTTTTGGATTTGAGGTTAAAAGGAATTATTTGAACTTTTAGGGTTAAAAATTAAACACGGAATGAATGTAAATTAGAATATTTTGATATAAATTTTTAAAAGTATAATAATATTAAATTATAGTGAATGATATACTAAAAGAATCTAACTAACAAAAAGAGATTCAATACTCTCTAAACAACATCTTTGAAATTGGAGTGCACCAAGATATGGTAGCTTCTTTACCTACACACTTAAAACACAATTAAACCAAACTACTCTGATACTATGTTAAATTAATAAAAAAATATTGAGAGAAAGGAATTTTTTAATGCAATGAGAAAGGTGTAAGAAGACTTTTCATCAATTAACACAAAACTAGT
This sequence comes from Chamaecyparis obtusa, assembly GCA_027943335.1. Taxonomy (NCBI): domain Eukaryota; kingdom Viridiplantae; phylum Streptophyta; class Pinopsida; order Cupressales; family Cupressaceae; genus Chamaecyparis; species Chamaecyparis obtusa. The sequence continues at coordinate 1,158,546 of BSBK01000670.1, forward strand.
TGCATTCATCAAAGAGAAAAGAAACAAAGGAGACAATATTTTGAACAGGGAAAAGCATTAAAAAAACCCTGTGATATAATGAATGTGGCAAAAAATGCCTAAGAATGAGAGAGAGAGAGAGAGAGAGAGAGAGAGAGAGAGAGAGAGAGAGAGAGATCTTAGCTCATACAAAAGTGTTCAAGAAGAAGAATTATCTCATTGTTGGAAATATTCAAAACTAGCCAAGTTACTAAGAGGGGAGAGGTGAATCAGTAATATTCAAAACTCTTATATCAATTTTAGATCTTAACCTTACATTTAGATCAGTAAGCTAACTGCATGCATGAAAAATTGAAAGAATAAACATTCATAACACTTTGAACACATAGATTTGGTGATCCAGAAACCTTCCAAATAGAAAGTAAAACTAGGGTGGGGATGATACCCACAAAAATTCAATACTGCAACATAAACTTAGCTGGTTAAGGCTTACAATGATCACTTCTGATGATCAACCCTGTTAGGAGCAATAAGGACTACTAGATCCACCTTGTTAGAGGATTTACAAACATACAATCAAGTATGCACTCCGTTAAGAGATTTTACAAAAGACTATTAAGTCTACCCTGTAAAAGGATTTGAGGCTGAATCACCTATTAGGATGAAAGAGTAGATCTCTTACTTGCAACTGAACTTGCTGATTGAGATTCCTTGATGTTCTTGTTGGTCTTCAAAATGACACTTATGCTCTTAGGCTGCCAATATACCCTCAAAAAGATTTTAGGAATGGTTAGCTCCAAAATATTTTGAGGTCTTTAGGGTAACTGGACCAACTATAGGGACAAGACTTCCCTCTTCTGCTTCTGGCTCTGCAAAACCAAGGCAGGTGCACCTAACCCAGTATAAAATTGATGAAGGGTGCTCCCCTTAATACCACAAACACATAACAGAAACAGAGAAACAACAACAATATGCAAGAACAGAAAATTGGCTTCTTATTATCTCCACAAATGTGGAATTACAAACTTTCAGAATTACAATATGCAAAGCCACATGGGCATTCCCTTACAATATTCCATAGGACAGAGCCTCGAATTATTACCCAGATCTACTACCCAGAACTATTCTGAACAGCCTAAGACAATAATACAGCCTTCCTTATATAGGCAATTTTCCACCACCTGGGAAGGTTCCATAATTTTAGCCAATAAGGCCGACCAAACTTAGAATTATTTTATTTTACATTTTATTACATCATAGTCGGCTCAAGATAACCTTTGAAACCTGAACAGAAATTTTGAAGAAAAATTATTTTCTGCCATTTTCAGGTGGCCCAACTTCCGAAGACCATAAGTCATCACCTGTTGACCCAATCTGCTATTATAACCCCATTTCAGAAATTCCACGAAGCACTCTACAGGCTTGACCCGTGCAAGCGCCAGTCACCCAAATTTTTGACCTCATTCAGGGCCTCTAAAGCCTTCAAAACTGAGCTCAAAGTTTCTGTACCCTGCTGCCAATACTGAAAATCTTCAATATCTTCCAATATTAACTTGATCTGGCAATGAAACTTTACTGGCAGACTTATATGACCAAAATGAACCTCCAAGAAAGAAATCAGATCATTCTGAGCATAGACAAAAATTACCAAAAATAGTAACTTTCCATAAATAGCAGCTCTAAACAAAATAGCCCTTATTGAATATAAAAATAGAAATATTTTTGGGTGATGCAAGATTGCTCTTACACCCAAGATGCTCCTGCATCAGACACCTGGGGTAATTTGAGAAGTGACCCTGTCACGACTCAGGTGTGCAGAGGAAAACCAAGATGGTTAACCTCCTCCTTTGCTATCCATGATGAATCTTCAATAGGTCTTCCTTTCCATTTGACCAAATACTCTTCATATGTCCTATTTCTTGTGCTTCTACCAACATGACTATCCAGTATGTCTTCAATCTCCTTGGTATCTAAACTACTTGCTGGAATACTCCACTGTGCCGCTGTGATCTCATCTTCAACACTTCCTTCATGATACTCTGTCAAATCTGAAATGTTAAACACTGGTGAAATATTCAGCTCACTAGGCAATTCTACCTCATATGCATTTCCTGAATCATGTTTCTTTAGTATCTTACATGGTCCAAATTTATTCATTTTCAACTTGTTATATGTACCAACTAGAAATCTTTCCTTCCGCAAATGAACCATGACTTCATCACCAACCTCAAATTCCTTATATCTCCTTTTCTCATCTGCCTTAGCCTTATACTGTGCATTCATTTTGGTAATGTGCTTCCTCACTTCCTCATGGATGTTCTTCAAGTGTTCTGCAAAATCCTTAGCTTCAGCACTACTTATTTCTCTTTTATCTATCTTCCTCAATTCAGATGCATTTCTCGGACTACTTCCATATACAATCTGGAATGGTGATTTACCAGTGCTCCTATTGACAGAATTATTGTATGCAAATTCCACCTGTGGTAAAATCAAATCCCATCCTGTTGGCTTATCTCCAACCAAACATCTCAACAAATTTCCCAAACTCCTATTCACCACCTTTGTCTGTCCATCAGTCTGTGGATGATGTGATGAACTGAACTTCAAATCAGTCTTCAACTTCTTCCACAATGTACGCCAGAAATATCCAACAAACTTAGTGTCCCAATCTGAAACTATGGTCTTTGGCAAACCATGAAGTCTCACTACTTCTTTGAAAAACAATTCTGCTACATGAACAACATCATTAGTCTTCTTGCAGGGAATGAAATGTGCCATCTTTGAAAATCTGTCAACCACCACAAAAATTGAATCATGTCCCCGCTGAGTCCTCGGTAAACCAAGAACAAAGTCCATGTTGATATCCTCCCAAGGCTTCTCTGGTACAGGTAATGGCTGATACAACCCTGTATTCTACTTCACTCCTTTCACCATTTGACATACTCTGCAACTCTGTAAAAACTTCTTCACATGTTGCTACAACTGTGGCCAATAATAATTCTCACTAACCAAAGAAAGGGTTTTATCATGACCAAAATATCCAGCCAATCCTCCGCTATGCTTCTCCTTGATGAGATTTTTCCTCATAGAACTTTGTGGAATGCACAACTGGCTCCCTCTGAATAGCATATCATCCTGGATGATGAAATCTAACCATTTCGTCCTGTCTAGACTAACAGGTTCTGTACAAGCTATCCAAGCTTCACCAAAATCAGGATCCTCTGGATACAAATTCTTGAGTTCCTTGAACACAACCACTTCAATCTACATTTCTGTCAGCAATAATTGCCTTCTGCTAAGAGCATCTGCAACCTTGTTAGACTTTCCACTTCTGTGTTTCAAAACAAATGTATAATTCTATAAAAACTCAACCCATTTCAAATGCCTTTGATTCAACTTTCCTTGACTATTCAAATATTGCAAAGCTTGATGATCAGTATACAAAACAAACTCCTTAGGAAGCAGATAATGTCTCCACTTCTTTAATGCCTGAACTATAGCATAAAATTCTTGATCATAGATAGAATATTTCCTCTTGGCATCATTTAACTTCTCACTGAAATAAGCAACAGGTTTACCTTCTTGGCTCATAACAGCTCCTATTGCAGTACCACTAGCATCACAATCTACTTGAAACACCTTATTAAAATCTGGAAGTGCTAAAATAGGTTGTTCTGTAACTTTTTGTTTCAACAATTGAAAACTCTTTTCCGCCCCATTAGTCCACTTAAATTCTTTTCTATCCCCTCTCATTGTTTCAGTCAAGAGTCCACAAATACTGCTAAAATTTTTGATAAAATTTCTGTAAAAGCTAGCCAAACCATGAAAAGATCTTACCTCAGTAGCACTCCTTGGAGTAGGCCATTCAAGGATAGCCTGTACTTTCTCTGGGTCCATTTTTAGACCTTCTGCTAAAACTAAAAATCCTAGATACACTAATTCCTTCTTCACAAAACTACACTTCTTCAAATTAATCAACAATTTCTCTTCTCTCAGTTTCCCAAATACCATACGAATATGCATCATATGCTCCTCCAATGTCTTACTAAAGATCAAAATATCATCTAGGTAAACAATGACAAACTTAACCAGAAATTCTTTCAAAACCTCATTCATGAGCCGCATGAAAGTGCTCGGTGCATTGGTTAGCCTAAAAGGCATGAATAACCACTCATACAGTCCTTCCTTTGTCTTGAAGGTAGTCTTCCATTCATCTCGCTCTCTAATCCGAATTTGATGATATCCACTCTTCAGATCTATCTTTGAGAAATACTCAGCTCCACTCAAACAGTCCATAATATCATCCATTCGTGGCAATGGAAACCTATACTTGATTGTGATCTTGTTTATTGCCCTAGAATCTGTACACATCCTCCATTCTTCATTCTTCTTTGGTGCTAATACCACTGGTACAGCACAAGGACTCAGACTCTCACAGATCAATCCTTTCTGTAACAACTCATGTACTTATCTGTTCAACTCCTCACTTTCTACAGGTGTCATTCTGTGTGCTGCCTTATTCGGAAAACTCACTCCTCGGATCAAGTCCATCTGATGACTGATCTTTCTAACTGGTGGTAATCCATCAGGCACATTATCGGATACAATATCCTGAAACTCATTCAACAAATATGCAAGTTCTATAGGAACATCTTTTACTTCCTCTTTACCAGCTTTTGGAATTAAAGCAAAACACACATGCTCATGCCTCATACCATCTAGGAACTTTCTTCCATCAAAAAAAGTTATCCTTGCACTACCACATACCTTTTCTTCTGTGTCATTCAATGGCTTTAGCTTATGTCACATTCCATCCTTTGTCAGGGAATAGGTATTTGTACGACCATCATGTATAGCACATCTATCAAACTGCCATGGTCTACCCAACAACATATAAAATACATCCATAGATATGATATCACATAGTACCTCATCTTGGTACCCGCCAATCTTGAACTTCACTAGGCATTGTTCATTGACCATGACCTTGTGGTCATCCTTTACCCAGGTAATCCGATATGGATGTGGGTGCTTCTGTCTCTTGAGCTTCATCTTTGTCACCATCTCTTCTGACATCAAATTGTCAGTGCTTCCATTATCAATAATCACATCACAACACTTACCCTCACACTTGCACTTGGTGTGAAACAGGCTCCTCCTTTGTTCAGGTTCATTCTCACCACTCAGCAGGACTCTTTTGTTGATCAGTGTTTCTCCTCTTTTAGCATCTTCAGAATGTGATGATCTGGCATCTTCATCTACATGTGCAACTCTGCCCTGGCCTTCATTTCTGCTGTCTATTCTTCCTTGGTGCTGAGGATATTCAAATGCCCTATGACCTTCTTCTCCACAGTGGAAAAATGTTCCATGGAAGCCTCCTCTTCTAGATCCTTGTCCTCTTCCTCTTCCTCTCTGATCTCTATTATTATTATTATCTTGGAAATGATTGGAATTGTTTCCTCGCTGATTCTGAGTACTACTGGCCTCATCCTTCTTTTTCGAATCTTCATTTCGGCCACCATATGACGTCCACCAAATCGTCCACCGCGACCTCTTCCATTTTGTCTACTCTCAAACTTCTTTTTCAACTTTTCCTCTACTTTTAGGGAAAATTGGTATGCCTCTTCAATACTATTCATTCGAACCAGATTCAGCTCCTCCTGAATGCTTGGCCTTAACCCATTAAGGTATCGGGCAACTTTCTCCTTATCAACTTCTGCATGGCTTGTTCTGATGAGGAGTCGATAGAGCTCCTCCGTATACTACTGAACAGATCTTCCTGCTTGCTTCAGACTTTGCATTTTCTGCAGTAGGTTAAGCTCATAATCAACAGGAATGAACTGTCACTCCAATTTATCCACCATCCAATCCCATCTTGTGATTTTATATTTTCCTCTTCTAGTTTGCTCCAACTAAATCTCTTGCCACCAGATCTTCACATGACCTTTCAGTCTGGCCTTCACAAATTTGACCCTATCAGGATCCTCAACATCTTCATACTCAAAATATTCCTCACATTCATTGATCCAGTCGATCAATTCTTCTAGGTTAAGATTTCCAAAAAATGTAGGAACCTCAATCTTAGGTCTTTTACCAATTTTGGAAATGGCTCGAAAAAGTCTTTCTTCCTCCTGGTTCACAATTTTGACTTCTCCTTCTTGATATTCTTCTTCGGCTTCATCCACGCTTTCGTCTCTGACATTAAGATTCATTCCTCTACGAATCTCTTCTTTCAAAGCTCGCACTTGTCTCTGCAGCTCTCTAACCTTAGGTGTCACAGCACCAGCTCTTCCGCCACGTTCTCTTTGTGGAGGCATTTTCATGATGCGCACTGAAACCCTAACCATGGTCCTAGTGCAAATTGCCTCACAGTCAGTGATCTATTTACACACTCAGGAAAACTTGGCTCTGATACCACTTGATGAAGGGTGCTCCCCTTAATACCACAAACACATAACAGAAATAGAGAAACAACAACAATATGAAAGAACAAAAAATTGGCTTCTTATTATCTCCACAAATGTGGAATTACAAACTTTCAGAATTACAATATGCAAAGCCACATGGGCATTCCCTTACAATATTCTGTAGGACAGAGCCTTGAATTATTACCCAGATCTACTACCCAGAACTATTCTGAACTGCCTAAGACAATAATACAGCCTTCCTTATATAGGCAATTTTCCACCGCCTGGGAAGGTTCCAGAATTTTAGCCAATAAGGCTGACCAAACTTAAAATTATTTTATTTTACATTTTATTACATCATAGTTGGCTCAAGATAACCTTTGAAACCCAAATAGAAATTTTGAAGAAAAATTATTTTCTGCCATTTTCAGGTGGCCTAACTTCCGAAGACCATAAGTCATCACCAGTTGACCCGATCGGCTATTATAACCCCATTTCAGAAACACCACAAAGCGCTCTATAGGCTTGACCCGTGCAAGCGCTTGTCACCCAAATTTTCAACCTCATCTGGGGCCTCTAAAGCCTTCAAAACTGAGCTCAAAGTTTCTGTACCCTGCTACCAATATCGAAAATCTTCAATATCTTCCAATATACACTTGATCTGGCAATGAAACTTTACTGGCAGACTTATATGACCAAAATGAACCTCCAAGAAAGAAATCAGATCATTCTGAGCACAGACAAAAATTACCAAAAATAGTAACTTTCCATAAATAGCAGCTCTGCACAAAATAGCCCTTATTGAATATAAAAACAAAAATATTTTTGGGTGATGCAAGATTTTTCTTACACCCAAGATGCTCCTGCATCAAAAATATACTTCACACACCAAGGACTGGGTTTGAATAATAGATGAATGGATAGTAAGAAAGTACTAAATGCCAACATCACATTCATTGACCCTCCATTACTATAAGGTAGAACAGGACAACCAAAAACTTACAACTTAGGAATGGCTCTTAATTTATATGATTGAATTATAACAACCTCAATCAATATATATTGATAAGAGAAATACTCATCTAGGCCAGTGGCTCATCGATTGGGAAAGATCTCCTAGGAAAACTATACACACACACCAGACTATAACTAAGATTCAAAGCCATAAACACATTTACAATCTCCGTTACTGCTTATAGAATATCCTTAAATAGACAAGAGATAAACCTATGTCCCATCTAGAGCATCATTTCATCTAATCCTGGATTAGAACTCAAAAATGAAGACATATACATAAGTTAATATGCAGTGAACTAGAAAGCTCAAAATCTTCCTATATTGACACAAAGGAGAGAGAAGAATCATGTATCTGTATTAAGTATGAAGAATCCTCAAGTGTATACAATCAATCCAAGCAAACCATGCTTGCAAATTATAGCTTAGACCTGCAACTTTCTTTCTATTATCAACAAATACCAAAAACAAATCATTATAGTTCAGATTGAGAATAAGATTCACAACCCAGAAGTTTTGAACACCTAACTCCCAATAATCTTGAATGATCATAAAAGATCCCTTTATACCCAGGGTTACAATGCTAGCATAATGATCATCCAGATTCAAAATTTGAAACCACCTAACACCACTAAGGAGTTAACATAGACAAGATAAGGACCTAGTCAAAGCTAATGAACCCAAAGCAGTTCAATCTCACACCTATCTAAGTCTGTACCAATCCTAGGTACAAAAACATCACCAAAAATCAGGAAATCTAGCAAAAGAGACCCCTACAACATGCTCTGAGTACTACTCCATTTACTTTCCAATGGCAAGACATTCCCCTGCAACTACTCATCACACCCTGGAGCACACTGCAACGGCGAATAGAATCAATTTTACCCACTCTAGACACATCTGCAATCAATTTTAGTCCTTTTGGTCACTGGAAACCCTCTATAAATTTTAATTTGAAATGAAATGGTCACCTCCTAGCCTTTACCCTCAAATCAGCGGTCAAAATTCAAATCTCTGCCAACTTTAAAACATGACCGTCAGATCTTAGTGTTTCACGGGCTTTATATTTTATCTTTTATAGGAATCTTGGTTTACATTTAATTAAGAGGCGACACTTTGAATTTTATCAGCAACGCTAACAATTTATTCGGACCGCTAAACCGTCTGGGAAGAACAATCGGGCCGCAAAGGAGAATCAACGGCTAGTCTTTGAGAACATATGCCGATCATCAATCTTCGGACACATCTAGAACCACCTTCTATAGAAACCATAGACCCATACCGAAATCCACCTTAGTACACCTGGACCAATAGGAAGCATCCAATTCACACTCATCTGACAACAGGATCACCAAACTACCCAGTCCCACAAATGGGCCCGCACTAAGCCACATGTCATTTTGTCACTCACCGAGTCCATTGAGTCACCTGACACAGGACCCACTACCTCAAGCCTTGAAATCAGATGGCAGGCGTAGGATCTCATAGCTTTGACAAATTCTATGAGAACTCACACCCATCATTGATTTTATCCTCGTCACTAGTCCCTCTGACAATGGCCCCACTCTGCAGTATCATCCATGTCGACCAATAGAATTTAAACAAATCTACACTACCTGGCAAACAGTGCCACTACATCTTCATCCTTTCCTCCAATTAAAATAGTTCACGTCAGCACCAAATGTCAAAGGACCCACCTTTATTTTCCCAATAAGAATAAAGAAAAATCAACGGCTGGCATAAGATCTCATAGCTCTGACAAAACCTATGAGAACTTATGCCCATTGTTGATCTTCTGACAACATCAGGACCCACTGACACATTTGAAAACTAGGTCCCACTAACGATTGCCAACGTGTTGCTTCGTGGACCAATCACAAACTGCCAATTCACTTCCTTCTTGACATTGGGACCACAACCAAGTCTTCATAGTCATACTGACACCACTCCACCTATCTCTGACACACCCAATCAAAAAATGCCATTTTAGCACAGGTGGTAGTGGACCCCCGACATCTCTTCCAGCTAGATACCAAATCAATGGTTGGCCTAAGATCTCATAGGGTTGGAATATTCCATGAGATCATACGCTAGCCATCCATTTAGAAGAACATAGAGACACTAGGCCCATCGGGCACGTAACCTCCAATGCATAGCTTTCAGCCAATGAGAAGCTGCCAAATGTGCTGACATGTCAAGTGGACCTAGCCTGGTTTACCACTGCAACCGTGGAAGAATCAATGGTCATCTCATGATCTCAGGCCTCTGACAAATTTTATGTGAAGCTACGCCCGCCATTAGTTTAAGATGTTGTCAGAGACTACTAGGCCCAGGAAAATAAAAGCTTCTGAAATATTAGAGAAATTAAGGTCGAGGACTTAGGGAAAAAATAAAACATTTTTGTGCGCCAGACTTAGGAAAATAAATTTACAGGATGCTAGACTTTAGGAAGTATTAAGGCCACTAGGGGAATAAGACCTAGGAAAAATTAACCTTGGGGCCGACCAAAATATAAAGCACGTGCATTTAGGAAGATTTAAGTGGTCGATAAAGTAACTCAAAATTAGAACAGGCCAGGGATTTTAAAAGGCAATGACTATATTTTTAAAAAATTTCAAGGGTTTTCAGGACCAGAGACACAAAAATAAATGCAGAGGCCAGAGGAAAAAGGATGTAGCCATGTAAATTTTTGTAGGGGCTAACAGTGGCTCATACTCGGGGACATGTATCTCTTGCAGGTATAATGAGAAGCTAGAATCTTCTAGAAGAGTAGACCACCCAAAATTCCAACCAAAAACAACCCTAAAACCTAGGGAAGAAACCTAACTACTGTTCATGGAAAGGATACTTCAAGAGAAGTATAACTTTAGGAATTGTCCATGAACAGGCAATTCCAAAGTATCACCAGTTAGATCTTTCAAAAAATATGAATCTATCCCCCACTTGCTTTCAATCTGATAAGGGTCCAACCAAATAGGTTCAAATTTCCCATGTTTCCCTTCATCGTCTAGCCTTGCATTCCACATCAGGACCAGATCATCAATCTCAAAAATCCTTTGATTAGCTCTTCTATCATACAAACTCTTGCATTACTTTTGCAAATTTTCATTCCTCTCATGTGCATCCCTCCTTATCTCATCCAATTGGATCAATTCATCCATCCTCACCCTCATTTCATCATCTAGATCTTCATCATATGCTTGGATGAATTTTTACATTTGTAGTAAATTGTTCTAAGGTAATATGGCACCTATCCCATATACCAAATCAAAAGGAGCACAACCAATGGCCTTCTTTATGGTTACTGTGTTAGCCCACAATGCTAACCACAATTTAGAATCCTAGGCTTTCTTATTTCTATCCAATACTCTCTTGAGAATTTTGATTAAACTTTTATTACTGGATTCTACCTGACCATTCCCCTGTGGATGGTATGGGGAAGAAAATGAAATATGTATCCCACACTATTGACAGAAATCAATAAATTCCTGTGATCTAAAACACATTGCATTATCAACCACAACCACCTCTGGACATCCAAACCTGGTTAGAATATTCTGTATAAAAAAATTAGTTACAACTTTTCTAGTAGCTCTTTTAGTGGGGATAGCTTCAACCCACTTGGTAAAATAATCTGTGGCCACTAGAATATAGGAATGTCCACCACTGGACTTGTTTGGAATTTCACCAATAAAATCAATACCCCACTTCTAAAAAGGAGCCTAAACTACAACAGGTCTGAGTGGTAAATTCCCACTGAATTTCAACTTACCAGCAAACCTTTGGCAAACATCACACTTTCTCACATACTGTTTTACATCCTTAAAGATTGTAGGCAACCAAAATCCTAACCTAAGAATCTTGTGAGCTATAGTCTTTTCCATGTAGTGTCCTCCTCATACACCTCGGTGCATTTCCTCTTACAGAACTTTAGACTTCTCAAAGTCTACACATTTTAGTAACACTCCTTCATTACTCCTACACCACAACTCACCATGTATGATAGCATATTTAATAGACTACAACTTGATAGTCCTCCTCTTATTTTCATTCATGTCAGGGGGAAGAACTAATTTCTACAAATAACCAATGACATCTCTATGCCAGTCACAACAATCCAAATCACGAATGTATGGCCTCTCCTCCTCCTCTAACATATTCACATGATTTGCAACCAAATTGCTTTCTTCCATTAACTTCACAAGGCCAAGGCCTCTTACCAACTTTGTAATCTAAATGTCAATATTAAACTCCTAGATCCTGTTGATCCATCTACATATTCTCCCTAAGATTTCTTGTTGCACCAATATATATTTAACAACAACACTAGGAACATAAGCTACTACCCTAGCTCCCATAGGATAACACTTGAAAGCCTTGACTGCTTTGACTAAGGCATAAGCCTATTTTTTAGTGATGTCATATTTCAATTCTGTTGCTTATAAAGACTTTCTAAAAAATGATATGGGTTGTTCATATCCATCTGAATTCTTTTGCGATAAAATTGCTGCAACTGTATGACAAGAAGCAAAAGAAAATATCTGCATAGGCTTACCATAATTAGGAGTCCTTAATACTGGAGCATCTTTGATGGCTCTCTTGATATTCCTAAAAGATTCATCTGCTTCTTCATTCCATTCAATCTTTGCCTCCTTCAACATTCTAGAGATAGGAACACTGATTTCTACAAAATTAGTAACAAATCTTCTTAGAAAATTCACTTGCCCAAAGAAGGACTGCACTCCTTTAACATTTCTTGGTGTTGAAAGTTTGTCTATAGCCATAGCCCTTTCAGGGTCAATTCTCACTCCATCCTTGGATAAAAATGCCCTAAGAGCTTACCCTCTACAACACCAAAAGAACATTTCTTTGGATTCAAAGAAATCCCATATTCCAAAGCTCTAATAAAAATCTTCTCAAGATGTTCACAATTCTAATCCTCCTTCTTTGAATATGTTGTGAGATCATCCTGATATACCACTAGGAACTTGTTTATGAAATCAAAAAAGGCTACATCCATGGCTCTTTGGAAATTAGCTCTTGCATTTGTCAGACCAAATGGCATTCTAACATAGACATATGTCCCCCAAGGAGTGAATGTAGTCTTAAACTATTCTAATTCCTTGACGACAACTTGGTTGTATCAAGAGAAACCATCCATCATGGACATTAACTCTGATCCAGTAACCCTTTGCAACATATTTTCCATATTAGGAAAACCATAATTATCTTTTAAAGAATTGACATTTAAATTTCTAAAATCAACACACAGTCTAATGTCACCATTCTTTTCTCTGACTGGAACCAAATTTGACACCCAAGTAGAGTGTCTGACAAGCTTGATGATCCTGGCATCAATCATCTTTCTCAATTCATCTTGCATTTTTGGTGCCAAGGTAGGATTCACAAGCCTCAATTTCTACCTAAAAGGTTTGGTACCCTCCTTTAATGGTATCTCATGTTGAAAGAGATCTTCTCTATAGGCCTTCAAATCCTTATAAGACCATGCAAAAACATGTCTAAATTTCTTGAGAAGATCAATCAAATGTTTTCTATTTCTTGGGGAAAAACATCTACCTATGTAAATATTCTTTGGTTCTTGGCTTGTTCCTAGATTCACTTCCTCCAAATCATTTATCTTGTCAACAATCCTAGAAACACAAGCTCTCTCCTTATTATCAAATACCCTTTCAAGGGCAGCCAATCCCTTAGGGATCCTATTTGACTTTAGTTACAAAACCTCTTTGCCAAGAACATTTTCCTTTCCATCTCTGATATCAACATAAGTACTAAAATCCATTTCCTGACCATCAAAGTGAGACTCACATTGCAAGAATCTTAATATATCCTGATCATTAGAAAAAACCTGCCAATTATGAACATTGTCCAGGATAGAAGGCCTGGACACATATTCAACTTTAGATATCTCAGCAAAGGTGATATCCTCTAGCTTCAATGCTATGTTTTCCAACAAATCAGCCATCCTATTTTGGCTTCTATCTACCCAATCAATACCAAAGGCACTGAAACCTTCAATCTCATCCCATACAGCATTCCTACACTGCTTCAGCCTTTGATTCTTAGATGCATATTTTGATCTAATCTAAGAAATTACTAACTCAGAATCACCAATCATCCTAAGATTTTTGATTCCATATTTTCATGCTTGTTTTAAACCAATCAGTAGGGCCTCATATTTAGCAACATTGTTTGTGCAAGGAAACAAGAGAGTGAAAGAAAACTTAAAAGTCTTACCACTTGGGGATATTAATAACACTCCTGCTCCAACACCTTCTTTTGAACTTTCTCCATCAAAGTATAATGTCCATAAGACATTACCTTCTACCATGTTATTCTCATCATGAACTAGAGGGATAGGTCTGAACTCCTCTTGTAACCTTTTCTCCTGAACTTGGAAAGAGCCAATATCAATGTCAACAAAATAATTCATGTTATCATCTTCAATCTTCTCAATCATGTGAGGGGTTGGGGTTCTTGTTTCCCTTGACACCTTCACACTTTCTCCTCCAACACTAAATGTAGCAAAAGACAAATCACATTGAATACTTCCCCCCATAGAATCACTCCACGTTCTAGATAAAAACATCCGATATTGAGGGGGAATATCAACAACTAGCACACTCATTGTTAACTTCTTATCAGGATATGCTGCTAGTTTATAAGGAAAAGCCTTAATGGTACCAATAACTAGTACTTCCCTTGATTCCATAGCCTAACACCTTCCATGAGGTGTATCGACCTTTAGTCCTAGTGATTTCATGATCTCTGCAGGCATGACAGTATTTGATGCCCCAAAATCGATCATACAATTCTTCAATATTTTACCATCTATCACAAGAGACAAGAAGAAAGGATCAACTATCCCTGATGCATTGTTTACAACATTTGTATCTAAAAATATTTGAAGAATTTTAGAAATAATTTCTTCACTCTTATTTTTAGGTGTGTCCTCCAAAGAAGCCACATGTTCATCATTCTTAGTCACCTCTTGGATTCCTATAGAAGAAACACCATTCACCCAATCCAGAGCCTTCACTCTATGTTCTTCTATCCTCATCATTTCCAAAAGTGGAACCTTGATAGTCATTTGTGACAACAATTTTGTCATGTGAATCAGAACATACTTTTGATCACTTATGTCACCCTCAGAAACAATGACAACTTTATCCTTTGCTAGATCAGACTTATTCCTGAGAGAAGAGTCCTCTCCACTCTGAGGAATGGGAATAACTACTTGTAATGTCTTTGCTTTATTTTTAGGTGCTGCAATAGGCACAATTTTCTTCTTTACCTTCACTTGTTTAGCAGCATCAGCACCCTTCCCCTTTTCCTCAGATTGTTGTGCATTATTTTATGTCCTCTTAATAAACATACTGCTTGGTTTACCTTTTGCACCTCCAATTTTCCTGCTCCTTAAATTATAATTGCTTCTAGCTTGAGTGACCATGTTTACAGTGATTTGAGCAATTTCCTCATTAGATGGTCTCCTTAATGAAAGCTGCTCCTCATATTTTACCACACCACATCCAACATCATCAAACCCTTCTTCTTCATCAGTACAGCCAATCTCATTCCACACATGTGAAGAAATCATTCCACACCCATCCTTGTCATAATGCTCACCATGCTCTTGATTCTTTGATAAATTCATGGTAATGGCTCAATATTATGGACTGTGAGGAGACTGACAAGTGGCACACCATGGGACATCATCAGTCACATTTACTAAATTTGTTTGCAAAGGATCAGGGATCCTGCCGTCAGACCTATCCTTCTTGGTTGGGAGAATGGGCCTGCCATCCTTCCACTGAGTATTATAAGGGTAATTTTGCATTCTTGGCTATCTGCTAAAGTTGTTTGGAACTGACCTATCTATAGCCATAGCCCTATTGTTTCTCTTTTCACCAGGCTTCAAACCTTCTAAGGCTTTCAAGACCTTTGTTATTTTGTTATCCTCCTTGGGCTTAGAATTAGCAGACCTTCCCATTTCTTTCTTATTTTTTATTTGAGGCCTAAAATCATCTCTTCTTCCTATCTTTCTTGATATTCTTCTATTGCTCTCTATATTGATAGCTAGATTGTAAGCTTCCCCAAGATTTCTAGGATTCTTATCTCTTAAGAGATATCCCATCTTTGCATCAAAGGCATTTAAGTATGTCACAAGACACACTCTATCATCTAACTTGATAACCTATAGGAGCCTATGCATAGCCTTCTAGAATCTAATGTTAAATTCTAGGACCTCTTCATTTTGATTTTTCTTTATGTTATTGAATTCATTCAAGATAAAACCCTCATTTGTTTTATCTCCATAATGCTCCTTGAAACAATTCTTGAACTCATTCCAAGATCCTATACTAGCATGGGGCAATCCTCTAAACCAATCCCTAGCATCTTCAGTCAGAGATTGTACAAATAGTATCATTATAACATCATCAAGCTGAATATTATAATAATCTATAACATCTATAAAGTTTTTTAGATGTTCTTCACATGTGATAATATTATTTCCAGCAAATTTAGGGAGATTTTTTCTAACGTCATCAGGAATTGCATTAGAATAACCAGGAATACCAAAGAAGATAAGTTGTTTGTATCTTTCATGAACAAGAGCTCCATGTTGTGGATCCATGCCTTGAGATGTAGATGTCCTTGTGTTTGAACCATCAGGAAATTTAGTAGCACTTGGTACACCATTTGCCTGAGTTGCAATATTACCATGATTTCCCCCTTGTTCCAAAAAGGAAGCAGTAGCATTTGAGGGTCCTGAAGTATGCTTAAGAAAGTCAATCTTTTTTCTAATTTTTGTAGCAGAAGCCTCCAACTCTGCTTTCTCAAGTTCTTTATCTAATATTTCCTTTTTCCTTCTAACCATCTCAAGATCTGCATCTAGTCTCAACCCTTGATCTAATTGGTTTTTCTCATGGATTTGTTCATTGATTTGAACTTCAACAGCCTTTTGTTTGCCTTTATCTCTAGGCCTAGTTATCTCATGTTTTTTATACATAATAGGTTGTTCCTCAGTTCTTTTAGGCTCAGGGACAAAACTAATTGCCTCCAAATCTAGCAACTGCCTCTTTAGCTACTCAGCCCTTATCATGGCTTGTCTTACTCTATCTTCCTTATCCTTATCTCTTTGTTGTCTAATAGAAATTTGTTCCTGAACTCTTCTTTCAAGTTCATAAACCTCCTCAAAGATCTCTTCTGATTCAGGGAGAGTAGTCTTAGACTCACCATCTTCCACCTGAATTTGATCCTCATACTGGTTCAAACCCATATCAATAGCCTCTTCATATTCTGAATTATTTTCTTCTTGACTAGGCCTGGTTTGAGCTTCTTGTCTTGTATCTTTTTTACTCTTCCAAGTATGAGAGACATTTCTATTTTTTCTTCCCACCTTTGTTTGACTAGGCCTAGAATTTCTTGGAATATGTTCTTCCATTACATCTTCAGGATGGTTCTTTCCCCGAGACCTAGTAACTCTGTAACTCATTCTCTTATGAAATCAACTGACCGGCACTACTGCAGAGATATTTGAGTCACCACCCAAATTTATTGGGAGTTTGAAATACTAATTTGATCACTAACAAGATCCTTAATGAGTTGACAAAACAAAGGGGCAAAGAATAACCCTATTTTTCAATGATGTCCTACTGGTTATAATATACTTGTGTAACATTTCCCCAGTAGTGTTGCCTACTTTTTGGTCTTCAAAATGATGCTTATGGTCTTAGGATACCAATATACCCTCAGATATATTTTAGGAATGGTTAGCTCCAAAATATTTTGAGGTCTTTAGGGTAACTAGACCAACTATAGGGATAAGACTGCCCTCTTCTACTTCTGGCTTTGCAAAACCAAGGTGGGTGCACCTAACCTAGTATAAAATATACTTCACACACCAAGGACTGGGTTTGAATAATAGATGAATGGATAGTAAGAAAGTACTAAATGCCAACCTCACATTCATTGAATCTCCATTACTATAAGGTAGAACAGGACAACCAAAAACTTACAACTTGGGAATGGCTCTTAATTTATATGATTGAATTATAACAACCTCAATAAGTATATGTTGATAAGAGAAATACTCATCTAGGCCAGTGCCTCATCCATTGGGCAAGATCTCCTAGGAAAAAAATACACACACACCAGACTATAACTAAGATTCAAAGTCATAAACACATTTACAATCTCCCTTACTTCTTATAGAATATCCTTACATAGACAAGAGATAAACCTATGTCCCATCTAGAGCATCATTTCATCTAATCCTGGATTAGAACTCAAAAATGAAGACATATACATAAGTTAATATATAGTGAGCTACAAAGCTCAAAATATACCTATATTGACACAAATGAGAGAGAAGAATCATGTATCTATATTAAGTATGAAGAATCCTCAAGTGTATACAATCAATCCAAGCAAACCATGCTTGCAAATTATAGCTTAGACCTGCAACTTTCTTTCTATTATCAACAAATACCAAAAACAAATCATTATAGTTTAGATTGAGAAGAGGGTTCACAACCTAGAATTTTTCAACACCTAAATCCCAATAATCTTGAATGATCATAAAAAATCCCTTTATACCCAGGGTTACAATACCAGCATAATGATCATCCAGATTCAAAATTCAAAACCACCTAACATGACGCAAGGGCAAGGTAGATACAAGCAGAATCAAGCAGAATTGAGTCTAGTTGAAACCACAACAAGCCCTTTCTCAAAGTTAAACAATGGAATAAATATAATATCACATGAAATAAATGGAAACATAATGGATATGAGACAATCAACTGGCAGCAACAACAAAGGATTATATTATTTCTTTCAACATGCCCGGCTGTGAGGCCTTCCGGGTTTCGGCCTTATACAATGAGAATTATGAATTCAGAATTACAGCTTGCATCCTATCTTTTTCTCCAATCATTTATATTGATAATCCTTCCTATATCTCACCCATGATCATCTACTACATCAATCTAGACCCCTTATATAGTCAGCTAAGCCACAGGTCAGCTAGTCAGGCATTTAATTACAATATAGGTCCTAACATGACTAATGCTAGAATGAATATAAATTGATGTGCCTTTGGATTTAGGTCCTAACATGACCAAAGAAGATTTATTTAAGTGTGAAAGGTCCCATATTATCACATGAAACATTGCAAGAAGAAACATCACACGTTTCACCCGAAAACTAGTAGGAAATAGGTCCTAAGGCAAAATGGGCATAAATTTTTACTCATAATGAATTGGAGTTTTCACCCTTGGTAAATGATATTAATTTAGGTCCTCTTAAATTATTTAAGTTCACAAAATAAAATTCCTTATGGATCAAGAGAACCAACATGAACAATTAGCACCAAAACTGCAGTAACAACTCAAACATGAAAGCTGGCAGAAAATAGGTCCTGTGCCAAAAAGGCCATAACTTTTGACTCATAATGAATTGGAAGCTGCACTCTTGGGAAATAGTATTAATTTAGGTCCTCTTAAATTTATTAGGTGAAAAAAATAAAATTCCTTATGTATCAAGAGCACCAACATGAACAATCAGCACCAAAACTGCAGGAAAACACTGTTCTGACGGCAAGGAAAATAGCTGTAACTTTGAAACAATCCATCCAAACTTTATGTGCTCATAGAAGAAGGTTCCAAAATAGGTCCTCAACATAATTTAAGCTTATAACATCATGGAACCATCAAATTCAAATATAATAAACAAAACAACATCAAACAGGTACAGAAATCAGGAAATATTTTTGGTTGATGCAAGATTGCTCGAAGACCCAAGATGCTCCTACATCATAACACCATTAAGGAGTTAACATAGACAAGATAGGGACCTATTAAAAGCTAATGAGCCCAAATTAGTTCAATCTCACACCTATCTAAGTCTGTACCAATCCCAGGTACAAAAACATCAGCAAAAATTAAGAAATCTAGCAAAAGAGACCCCTACAACATGCTCTGATTACTACTCCTCCAGTGGTAAGACATTCCCCTGCAACTACTCATCACACCCTAGAGCACACTACAATGGTGAATAGAATCAATTTTACCCACTCCAGACATGTCCGCAATCAATTTTAGTCCTTCTAGTCACTAGAAACCCTCTATAAATTTGAATTTGAAATGAAACGGTCACCTCCTAGCCTTTACCCTCGAATCGATGGTCAAAATTCAAATCTCTACCAAATTTAAAACATGACCATCAGATCTTAGTGTTTCACAGGCTTTATGTTTTATCTTTTATAGGAATCCTAGTTTACATTTAATTAAGAGGTGACACTTTGAATTTTATCGGCACCGCTAATAATTTATCCAGACCGCTAAACCTTCCGAGAAGAACAACTGGGCCCGCAAAGGAGAATCAATGGCTAGTATTATAGCCTCATGTGTCAAAAAAAACCCTTGAGAACATATGCTGATCATTAATCTTCTGACACATCCGGACCCACCTTCTATAGAAACTGTAGACCCATGGCGAATTCCACCTCAGCACACCTGGACCAATAGGAAGCATCCAATTCACACTCATCTGACAATGGGATCACTGAATTTCCCAATCCCACAAATGGGCCCACACTGAGCCACATGTCAGTCTATCACTTGCCAAGACCATCCAATCACCTGACACAGGACCCACTACCTCAAGCCTTGAAATCAGACGGTGGGTGTAAGATCTCATAGCTCTGACAAAATCTATGAGAACTTACACCCATCATTGATTTTATCCTCATCGCTAGTCCATCTAACAATGGTCCCACTCTACAGTATCATCCACATTAAACAATAGAATTTAAACAGCTCTGCACTACTTGGTGAATGGTCGCACTGCATCTTCATCCTTTCCTCCAATGAAAATCGTTCATGTCAGCACCAATTGTCAAAGGAGCCACCTTTATTTTCCACCTGAGAATAAAGAAAAATTGATGGCAGGCGTAAGATCTCATAGCTCTGACAAAACCTATGAGAACTTATGCCCATCATTGATCTTCTGACAACATCAGGACCCACTGACACATTTGAAAACCAAGTCCCACTGACGATTTCCTTCATGTTGCCTCATGGACCAATCATAGACTGCCAATTCACTTCCTTCCTGACACCGGGACCACAACCAAGTCTTCATAGTCATATTGACACCAGTCCACCTATCTCTAATACACCCAATCAAAAAATGCCATTTCAGCATAGCTGGAAGTGGACCCCCAACATCTCTTTCGGCTAGATACCAAATCAATGATTGGCATAAGATCTCATAGGGTTGGAATATTCCATGAGATCATACGCCAGCCATCCGTTTAGAAGAACATAGAGATGCTAGGCCCATTGGACATGTAACCTCCAATGCATAGCTTTCAGCCAATGAAAAGCCACCAAATGTGCTAACATGTCAAGTGGACCTGCCCTATTTTACCTCTGCAACTGTGGAAGAATCAACGGTCGTCTCATGATCTCAAGCCTCTAACAAATTTTATGTGAAGATACACCTGTCGTTAGATTAAGATGTTGCTAGAGACTACCAAGCCTAGGAAAATTAAAGCCACCAAAACATTAGAGAAATTAAGGGTAAGGACTTAGGAAAATAAATTTACAGGATGTGAGACTTTAGGAAATATTAAGGCCACCAGGGGAATAAGACCTAGGAAAAACTAACACTAGGGCTGAGAAAAATATAAAGCACGTGCATTTAGGAAGATTTAAGTGGCTGATAAAGTAACTCAAAATTAGAATAAGCCATGGATTTTAAAAGGCAACAGCTATATTTTTGAAAATTTTCAAGGGTTTTCAGGACCAGAGACACAAAAATGAATGCAGAGGCCTAAGGAAAAAGGATGTAGCCATGGAATTTTTGCAAGGGCTAATAGTACTGATCACCTTCTATGTTAGATATATCTCTGCTACTCCTTATACTATTGTAGCCCTTTGTAATTCACTTATCTCTGCCTTTCTTTCATCTTCGCATACACTTCTTATTCCACTACACTACACTTTGGATATGATACAAAACATTGTTTATATATCAATCCAAAACAATTAAAAAATAATTTTAAAGTTGGCTCTAAAACAAGAAAACACAAATATTACTGGGTCAACCCATATATAGTTACTCGGTTACTGCAAACTAACTTGGTAACTTTCTGATACTCAATGTCCACTATGTTACTCGGCATTGTCAGGCTCTCGATAGAAGTGGAAGCTTGGTCCATACTAATCACTCGGTCATAGTTTTGAACTCAGTATATACTAGAGACTAGATAGATATAGTGTCACTCAGTAGAAACTGAATTCCTTGTTTACCATGCTAGCACTCGGTAGACATTGCTCATCTCATTACTTAGTTAACACTATTCTGCTCGGTCTACTAGGTAAACATTATTCTGTTTGGTCTTCTTGGTAAACACATAGAGTCTAAATAAGCATTGTCACTAATGACAAACATAACTTAATTCCAACAATCTCCCCCTTTTGCATTAGTGACAAAAACACTTATTGCCTAAAACTTATATGCACAATCATACTGATACTTGTTTTTGATTTTTCAAAATTTATATTTGTCAATCTGCTATATATAGATTTCATGACTCCCCATACAATATATATACATACAAATATCTTGTTTCACCTCATACTCATATTTTCTATTTCTCTCATATACTTTCTCCCACTTTCATATCTCTTATGTCTTTCCATATATCTCCCCCTATCTTATATACTTTCTCCCCCTTTTTGTCAATAATTCCAAAGGTGTATATACAAACATTTTATATGGAGATACAAAAATGTGAGAGAAAATTAGAATGTACCTTACTAATTAGTGCTAGAGTTTTGTCCTAATTATCTTGCAGAATCTTGCATGTATGGAGTGCAACTTGGACTTTTGTAGAGAGTTCAATCATATGGTCTAGAATGGAAAACTGGTTGTCATGGATCAATGTTTTTGAGTGTGCAATATGCTTCTGCATTGTATCCATGATAGGAAGGATCATATTCTGAATATGTAGCAATGTTTCCCTGATCCTTACATCCTCTTTCAGTAAATCTAACTACTTATCAAATAGGAATCTAATTTTCATATGATGTGCAGAGCTTGGACTAGGTTCAAGTTGCAACTTTTGTGCATTGACCTTCAAATCCTCATCAATCTTATTTATTTTTTCCTTAATCTCCTTTCAGAACTTGGCAACATTACATACCTTGACAAAAACTGATGTTACCTTGGAATAGGAGGACTCAATGTTAGTCAAAACTAAAAATAACTCTGCCTAATTGATAGCAATTTGCCAAGCAATACACTCAAGCACTTTATTATCAAACTTCTTCTCAGCCTTCTCAAGAAACTTATCTAATCTAGAAGAGTCCTCATTGAACTTATTTATTGCCTTTGCCAACTGCAACAAAATGTGTTGAGAGGAATCAACCTCAACACCTATAGCCTATGTGATAACGTTCTTGGTGTCTTCGATGATCTCATATTCCTTATCTCTTTCCTCTTTTAGCTTCTTCTACTTTTCCTTCTTCTAGAGGAGTTCACCAACCATTTGTATTTGGTCTACTGTGAGGTTTGTAATGTCCAATTGTGGAATCTTTATCTCCTCATCTAAATCTATGTCCTCTTCTATGTTCTTACTCAAAAATCTTGTACTCGGTTGAGCCTTAGGTTAAACTGTTATTGTACTTAATGCATTTGTAGTAGAAATTATTGTAGACATAGTAGGACTTGTAGGGAAAAATGATGAACTTCCAACTAATGGAATGCCAACTGGAATACTCAATGAACCCAAAACTAA
This sequence comes from Chamaecyparis obtusa, assembly GCA_027943335.1. Classification (NCBI taxonomy): domain Eukaryota; kingdom Viridiplantae; phylum Streptophyta; class Pinopsida; order Cupressales; family Cupressaceae; genus Chamaecyparis; species Chamaecyparis obtusa. The sequence goes on from BSBK01000670.1 coordinate 1,181,772, forward strand.
AGTGTTTACAACTATAGAATCTAAAGTACTTATTGAGGTATCCAAAACTCAAGTACTTACTGTTGAAAAACTTAAAACTAAAGAAGGTACTGAAGTTGATGCTGGAGGCTACAACTTGGTGGAAGAGGGAGGTTGAAGCTTAGTGGATGAAGTGGTATCCACTTCAGTCATTGATACATTGAGCTATGCTAGTGATGATTAGACATTTGATGCATCTGTAGGAGTTGTCACAATCACACTTGAAGCTATCTCTGGGCTAGATGTAGCAATTTTTGATGGAGAGTGAGGAAGTGAGGCAATTACCTCTAGAGCTATCTGAACTAGATCATCTTCCTCATCATTTTGTTTTCCTTTCTCAGTAGCTTCTTCCTCTACTTCTTTTATCTCAACATTATCTATCTGAACTGCTTCTTCTTCTTCTTCATCACTGTCATCTTTAATATCTTTAATTAAAATAGTTTGAACACTTGGTTTGTGAAGATGATATATGTTTTTCCAAGTATATTTTTCACTCTTCACAACTAACTCTATATGCTTAGTCAAAATCAAACAACTGTTGAATCTTAGTGTCATCTTATTCTCATTTTCTATCAATGCTTTATTAATTTCAGCATTTTTCAAACTTGGCATCAACTATCTTAAGGTTTGAGCATATATGTCCTTGACAGTTTGCCTTGCATTGGACCATTTCATCTTGACTTTGTCTAATAAAACACCTAGGATTTGAGAAGCCATATCTTCAGGTGAGTACTTCCATTTTCCAATTTTCTCAATAACAACATCTTCAATTTCCTGCTGCTCTGCCTTTGATCTAATCTCATACTTGAGAGATTTGAAATTTGTAATTCCAGATCCTTCTATCAAATTCTTAATATTTTCTTCTAATGAGGGAGGAGGCCTTCTGAGTATTATATCATTACTGACTTTACCTACCTTGTCCCTTGATCTTTTCCTTGTGAATACTATAGTGGGTTGCTCAGGTGCCTTGGTGATAGTCACCTTACCTTTCTTCTTGATAGGAACTTATTCTTTTTCACTCTCATCCTTACCCTTTCCTTCTATAATATCCTCTCCTTTTCCCTCGATTAACATTAGAGGTGTGCTAGATTGCATCTTGGCCATCCTCTTTCTGCCTTTGTTAACCCCCTGTGGAAGTTTTATACTTAGCTCAATTCTTACCTTAGCTTCCTCATAAGTTCCAAAATATGGAGCCTTTGGATCAATAGGTTGATTAACTAGGGCTTCAATTATATCCTTTGTTTCATCAATATTTACCTCGTAAGAAAGAGGTTTCACCCATGCAATCCTAGGCCTTACTACCTAAATGTATACTCTATCACAATCAACCATGAAACAAATATCATCTTTATAATCTTACACCAACTTTTGTGGACTCCAGAATCTATTATTCATCATTTTCTTAAAAGATTAAAAATAGTTATCCATTATGCTTACAAAATTCTCACCCATTTCTACAATATACTCATTTATCTGATAAAGAACAGGCACATCCTTTCTCCATTCTACTATGCCTCTTAATGGGAAAAACTTTTGAACATAGAAAAATAAACTAACCAACAGCGAGCCAAACTTACATGGATTATTCTTTGAGGTTTGGATGCTCACCATATTCTTGTTGAACTAATTCAACAACAAATCTGTTAGGTCAAATGATAGATTTTTCTTCACAATTTTATAAGCTAGGTCAACTGCTTCACATGGAACACTATTCTACCGACTTGAACTGTATATCTTGTGAGCTATGACATATGTGCCAAATTTTAGTTCTAAATTGGTAATACTATTTATTCTCATACCTCTAATATCCCACTCAGCTAGGATTTTCTTTTCTAGCTCTACCCGACCTAGGGTTTTAGTAGATTTTGTCTTGGCAAGCAGTGGAAGACCAGTGATTCAGTGAATCATCTTCTTTGTCATCTCTACTAGTTTCTCTAGCCAAATTTTTCCTTCATGCACTTGGTTTAGGATATATCTGATCCATTTTTTTTGGAAACTTTGAGGCAAGTGGGTGATGTGAACTAAACCCTTATCTTCTAAATGTTTATGTTCCAGTTTGAAAACACCATCAACACACAGTTCATCATGAACAACATCTATCTCTAGGGTTCCAAGCTCTTGAATTGTACTCTTAAAATGACTGCGAATGTCATTTACAAGAAGTACCTTAGGAGGAATCTGTGATTGAGCTTCACTCAGGTCTAGAGCTTCTGCAATTGTGGGCATGAGTTTGAAATCTACTGCTTTCCATTCTCCTTGAACTAACATTTCCAAACCTTTGTTTTTTTTAGTCCCAGATGATGCCATGGTAGCTCGATAAACAAAGAAATTCTCTAAAAAAACTTTTGTTGTAAATTTTCTCTGAATCGCTTGATCACTCTAAGAAATTTCTCTGCTCAATATGCTGATATTCATGGTGAAGAATGAACTCAATTTCATGCTTTTTGTAAAAAAAATTTGTTATTAATGCTCAGTAGGAATTAGGGTATTGAATTAGACAAACTGTCATCCACTATTGCATTGATTGTAACTCAGCAATCATAAGAATTCATACTGCTCTGACCTTACTCAGTAACCACATGAAATTAGGTTACTCCTAGCCTTGCTCAGTTGTAATTGATACCAACCTTCCTGTGATCTTTTTGTATGTTGCATACTGATTTGGATCTTTCTTTCTTCTCAACTTAGGAACTATTTGGAATTTGTCTATGAAAATATAGTTCCAATGCTTCCTTGGAGACTTAGTTGGAATTGATAGAGCCAGCCTCTTCATGAGTGACTTCATTACTTTGACTACTTTGTTTAGTAGATTTAGGAATCCATTTTTGTCTCATCTACTTCTTGATACTATGTACTTTTCTTTCTTTTCATCTTAACCTTTGCCTACATTCATGCAATTTTTAGCTATATGACCAAGTTTAGTGCATGTATAACATCTTATGGTAGTATCCCTTTTTCTCAAGTGATGCCTTACACAATTTTTTCCAATGTGTCCATATTCTCCATAGTAATGACACCTACACCAGGTGTTGTAATCCCAACCAAATATTGCTTTCACAATTTGTTCTATTGGATTGGGTATTTTAGATCTACATTCTGATGCCTTGTGACCTTGTTTGTTACATTTGTGATATTTTCCTTTAAATCTTGGTTTCTCCTTACATTCATTTGCTTTATGACCATGCTGATTTCAATTGTAGTATTTTCCATTGAATTTTTCTTTTCCATTACTCCAAAATTTATTTAACGTATGACCAATTTTTCCACAATGATTACAAGTAGATTTCTAATTTTTTTGAGTACCTTGTTTGGAGGATTCACCTTCTTTGTATCCAAGTCCTTTTCCTTTTTGCTTATGAAGGTTTTTTTCATATAGCTGATTCATATCTTCTTGAGATTTCAACATTCTCTCATTGATTTTCCTTTCAGTGTTTAGGTCATTCACCAATCTTAAATTGATTTGCTTTTTAGATCTCAACTCCTCTCTTATATTTTCATTTTCTGATCTCAAAGTCAAGATTTCTTCATTTGCATTGGAGATCTGATCAATAAGGTTTTCTAGCTGATGAGTTTGATTCTAGATTTCATTGTTCTTTCCATCTATTTCATCTTTCATCTTGTTTCTTTGTTCCAAGATTTCACAAAATCTTGTTGACTGAATTTCCTGTTCTCTTTTCAATTTTCTTACTTCTTCTTGTAGAGATCCATTCTTTTCTATAAGTTCTTTGATTGCATTGTTTGCTTCATCTGAGCTACTTGAAGGGAAAATATATTCAATCATTTCTTCAACATACTGATGGTCATTCATCTAGTTTGCAAGTTCCTTCCTTCTTTTTAGGGATTAGGAAAGATGCTCTTTTGCTTCCTTGAGTTGAGCTATGGCCATTTCCAGATCTAGCTTTTCATTTTCAATTACTTTGTTAAGTCTAAATATCTCCGTTGTCATGGATCTTTACTCAAGCTAGCAAACTTTATCCTGAGAACCATAAAGCTCTGATACCAATTGTTGGAAATATTCAAAACTAGCCAAGTTACTGAGAGGGGAGGGGTGAATCAGTAACTTCAAAACTCTTATATCAATTTCAGATCTTAACCTTACATTTAGATTAGTAAGCTAACTACATGCATGAAAAACTAAAAGAATAAACATGCATAACACTTTGAACACATAGATTTGGTGACCCAAAAACCTTCCAAATAGAAAGTAAAACTGGGGTGGGGATGATACCCACAAAACTTCAATACTACAATATAAAGTTGGCTGATTAAGGCTTACAATGATCACTTTTGATGATCTACCCTATTAGGAGTAATAAGGACTGCTAGGTCCACCTTGTTAGAGGATTTACAAACATACAATGTAGTATGCACTCAGTTAAGAGATTTTACAAAAGACTATTAAGTCTACCCTGTAAAAGGATTTGGGGCTAAATCATCTATTAGGATGAAATAGTAGATCTCTTACTTGCAACTAAACTTACTGATTGAGATTCCTTGATGTAATGATCACCTTCTATGATAGATATATCTCTTCTACTCCTTATACTGCTATAGGCCTTTGTAATTCACTTATCTATGCCTTTCTTGCATCTTCGCATACACTTCTTATTCCACTACACTTCACTTTGGATATGATACAAAACATTGTTTATATATCAATCCAAAAAAATTACAAAATAATTACAAAGTCATCTCTAAAACAAGAAAACACAAATATTACTGAGTTGGCCCAAATATAGTTACTCGGTTACTACAAACTAACTTGGTAACTTTCTAATAGTCAGCATCCATTGTGTTACTCAGCATTGTCATGCTCTCAGTAGAAGTGGAGGCTTGGTCCATACTAATCACTCAGTCATAGTTTCAAACTTAGTATATACTAGAGACTCGGTAGATATAGTCTCACTTGGTAGAAGCTGAATTCCCTATTTACCATGCTGGCACTTGGTAGACACTGTTCATCTCATTACTCGGTTAACACTGTGAAGCTCAGTTTTCTTGGTAAACACTGTTCTGCTTGGTCTACTCGGTAAACACATAGAGTCTGAATAAGTATTGTCACTAATGACAAACATAAATTAATGCCAACACTCATGTGTAGAGAGAAGGAGATCCATCTCTTTTAATAGAGATGTGAGAAAGGAGTTACATTGTAACTCCCATTTCTATGCATGACACATTTCACTAGTGTGTGAGACAAGTGTCAGATTCCTCATAAGGAGGAATATCTATTTTCCTTAATAAAGGAATTACAAATATGACATGTCCTCCCACTTGGATAGAAGATAAAAACAATATTATACCTTTTTTTATCCTTTAAATACATAATTTACCAAGGAAAGATTAAATTCTAACACCTCTACCTCTAGCTCAAGCTTATCTTTCAAAGCTTCCATAGTCTCCTCTAGGAGTCTATTTCTTTCTTTTTGGTCAAGCACTTCTTAGGAAAATTTAGCATTGGTCACCATTTTGTTATCTCCAATGGAGACACTCCTTTCTAACATACAACATTACCCAAGCCTTTCAATGGCTCTAATACTAATTTGATAGGGAGATCTTCCTTCGAATAGACCTACTTCTTGTAGGAATTCTCTAGGTCTTCTCTTGACCTATCTTAGGGTTCCTAAGAACCTTTGAGCTGAGGGATTCTTCCTAATCTCCTCTACTCCAAAAGATCTTGCTACCAAGTTCTCAAACTCACTCTAGTTCCCACAACTCCTTCAATGAATTCAACTAAGAAATTCATCCTTTACTCCAACTTCTTGTTTCCCATTGATAGAGATGGGAGAGGACTCTTTTAGTCTCTATTTGTCTCAATTTTGGGTGCTCTATCTTGTACTACCTTCCTTCTACTACCCAATCTCCAAATTCTTAGGCTAATTAGGCTACTAGGCCTTGTAGGTCTTCCAACACACAAATCAGGGCTTAATTTTGTATCTGTCCACACAAGTGGTCAAAAGAATTAGTTCTTAGTGAGGGTTTTCTATTTCCACCCCTTTCCAAGTTTTTAATGAGATATCCTTCATAGGATAGAGTCTTTGAACATTATAGAATACTCTCTAGGTGTTGGATTGGCTTTTGCAGTCACTGAGCTCTCTCCGATTCGTTGGATCAAGACAAGTCTCCTAGCCAGGATAGCTCTTGCTCACCTAGGGCTTTCTCTTAAAAATAATTTTATTTCAAATAAAACCTCTAGAATACATATTTACATAGTATATAGAATGGTCTAACATATTCTAGGTGGCTATACAAATCCAGTAATGGAAACCTAAGTTAGAGCCATGTTTATTGTCTCCACTTTGAAGAATCCAACAAGTTGGTCTCAGAGGAGAAATTAAACTATAAAGCTTTAAGGAAACCTAATGATCTAAAAAATAGATTGAATCGTGTGAAAAAAACATAAATAAATCATATATGTAAAGCTCTTTCTTAGGTTCAATCCATGAGAGAGGATAACTAAGCTCTAAATCCAAAACCCTGTGGGTACAGTCATGACAGTCATAAGAACTAATAAAATTACTCAAAGAAACTTACTTCCAACCTTTGGTCTCAAAAAAATCAATCCTTAAATAGTCTTAGTTAACCTATCTTGGTTGTTATTAGACCTATAACTAACTCCTATCCTCAGATAGGCTGAAGACCAAATGTTGTCATGACAACTTTCAAAGTTGTCATGACAACTTTTACATTTTGATTGACAACTTTATCAAGGTTGAGCCATGAGGACTAAATAGACTCTCTCAACTATTCCAAGCCTTCTAGGACCCTCTTTCCACTTAATTACACTCATTTAATTCCTTTTCTTAGTTAAAATACACCTTTGACTGATTTGAAAATCCCAATGGCATACAAGCCATATCCTTTGGGTCTTCACCTAGTCTAAAGAGACCATCACTAGGACTTAAATGAACTACTTAAGAACCTTAATGGACTACAAACATACTCACTAACTAAGACACACAACCAAAAGTCCTTAAAGGGAAGTGACTTGGCTAGAGTCACGAAAAGCCAAAACTAGGTGTCTAGGAGCTAGGTTAGCCAAGTACCTAGGTGCTCTTGCACCATTAGGTCTATAATAGTTAGGTCTAATTAGTCTTAATAGCTCCTAATAGGTTAGGTAATTGGTCCTTATTGGTTGAATAGGTCCTACTTAGGTCTAGTTAGGTAGATAATTGGTCCTAATTGGTCCAATAGGTCATAATAGGTCCTAGTTAGGTCTAGTTAGGTCTACTTAATCTTAATAGGTCTAGAGTTAGGTCTAATTGGTCTAGTTAAAACTTTGATTGGTCCTATTGGATCTAATTGGCCCTAGTAGACATCCTAGTTAGGTCTAGTTATGTCTAATTGGTCCTAGTAGGTCCTAATAGGTCTAGATAGGTCTAGTTGGTGGATCTAATAGGTCGAATCGGTCCTCCAGGTCCTAGTTAGGTCTACTTAGGTCTATTTGGTCCTAATAGGTCAGGTGATAGGACTAATTGGTCCTAATAGGTCTTAATTAGGCCTAGTTAGGTCTAATTGATTAGGTACTAGGTCCTAGTCAGGTCTAGTTAGGTCTAATTTGTCCTAATAGGTCCCAATAGGTCTAGTTAGGTATAATTCATCTCTAGTTAGACCTCTAATTGGTCCTAATTGGCCCTAATACGTGTAATAGTTGGTCCTAATAGGTCTAGCTATGTTTAGTTAGGTCTATTTGGTCCTAATAGGTCCTAATACATCTTATTGGTTAGACTAATAGGTCCTAATAGGTTTAATTGGTCCTAATAGGTCCTAGTTAGGTTTAGTAAGGTCTACTTGGTCCTAATAAGTCCTAATAGGTCTAATTAAATCTAGTTAGACCTTTAATTGGTCCTAATTAGTAATAATTAGTCTTATTAGGTCTAATTAGGTATTTTAATATCATGCTTACATGATTCATTAAGACAAGTCCTAACCATCAACTTAAAATATCCACAGAGAGAGACAAAGACATACCTTGTTTCCTACAAGAATATCTTTCTCATGCTTCTTCACATAGTATTTGTTCAACCTCTTTTTGAATAATGTTTTGTACTCTTCTTTAGCCTTGTCTTTTTATTTCCCATCACAAGTTTCCAAATTATTCCATCAAATTTTGAAAAAAATTGAAAAAATACAATTTCAAAAGTCTTACATCTCTTAAATGCGAATTATTTTGCAGCTTTCAAATTAATGAGATGAGAAAAACATACATTTATTTATATGTAGTTTTTATTAACCCAAAACCACATGAAATAGGCCACCATAGGTTTCTATCAAAAGTGAACTTTGACTTTCAATCAAAAGTAAGTTAGTGATGACTTAAATTGACATCAAATCAGAAACTACTTTTGATTGAAAGTCAAAAGTTTTGATTGAAAGTACCTAGTTTAGGCCATGTTTACAAACTATGAATAAATTCTGATAATTTCATGGCTTTCGAGCTCAAGCATGGGGATCAAATGGAACAATAAGGAGATAACCTTTTGCATAGCACAAGTGCTTGAAACAAGCTTTCTAATGATTATATATTCGATGATTTTTGAACTTATTATGTATATGGTTTTTGATGTTAATCAAATGTAGGTTTTTTATCAAATATAAACCTCAGAGTTTGACGTTCAAAGAAAAATAGTAAAAAGGGGAATTTTTTTTTTGAAAAATAACAGTGCCCTCCATCACTGAGTCTAATTTATATTATTTTTTATTTTTTAATTTGATAAATACACAACAAGTTATGAGATAAGGTATGTCAAAATTATGGTTTAGTCAACTTCAAACATTAATAAAATACGCAATAATCATGATAATGTCATCAAACCAATTTCATTCCCTCCGTATGGACATTACAAAACTAAATTGAAAAGAATCACATTCATATCTATTTTATAAAAAATAGTTATTCTCTATGAAAACAATGTTACTCTTTGAAAATGACGTTTTCAACACCATACCAGTTTTCATGGGAGAAAGAAAAAAATATTCAAATAAATTCAAATATATATATGTATGTATATATGTATGTATGTATGTATGTATATAAGTAAGTATGTATGTATGTATGTATATATATAGAATCTATACAAAAAATCCTAAAAGACTCTAATTTACTTCATCCTCTGACTTTAAGTGGTTCTACGGAAATATGCATCCGAAATTGAAAGTTTTTTTCAAAATGTAGAGTTCAGGGTCTATTCAGCTAAAAAACTATAACCCATTATTGTGGGTTCACCCTTCACTTACATGGAATTGTTTTGGCATATGTAGATGCTATGTTTCAGTTCATCAATTTCAATTGTAGTCCATCTATATTATAAGGCATTGAGACTTCCAATTTTGTATCTAAGTAGTGAGCTATAGGCATTATTCCTGAATGCATGTGCATTTTTGTTATTGTACATAAATCATTAACATGGTTATTAATTCTGTAACGTTATCATTTGAGGGTTTCATCTCCATTGTGGTTTTTCCCCTAACATGTCATTTCCATGATAAAAATTATGGTGTTAAGATGTTATGGATTATTCTATTTTGTTTCAATTGTTTAGGTTCCATTGAATTTTCTTTATAGTTGAAGAATCATATTGTTAAGGTTAAAAATTGCAGAACAACAATTCACCTCCCCCCTCAGTGTTTCATAGTAAAAATAGTGTATCTATTGTGTTTAGATATATATTGGTTCCTTCTATATTTTATAATCCTTTTTCTTATTTGGATGTGTGTGCTTAGGTCATATGGTTATTTTCAAAAGCACCATGTGGAGGGGCTAAGGGTAGCTCAAGGTCAGTTGGAATTGTATGGTGAAAATGTGACCACACTTCTATGAATTATTACATGTAAGGAAACTCAAGAATAAGCCCTCACAAAGTGATCCATAGCTCTCTATGCATGGAGTTGCAAGATTTGTAAAATTGCTCTCAGCTAGAGCTATGAAGCATATGACCTTGCTAGTCAACCAAACAATGGGAGATTTATAAATTTAAGAATTTTGATATCATTTTGATACCAAAAGAATTTGCCTAAGGCAAAGAATGAATGCCAAGATCTAGAAGCTCAAGAGATAGCACAAGAGAGACAACATAAGATATGATCAAATGATCAAAAAAGAATGAATAATAGATTGAATAATTTGATTGATTATACAATGTAGAAATGCCTTAATATATAGGCAATGCAAGATAATTAGAAGATATGCAAGTGATAAGATCAAAACTAGACATGGTGGAATCACATGTCCACCAAAGGTGGATCATCCTCCATTATACATGAAAGTATGTGCAACAATGAGAGGATGATAATGTGATAAGATCACTTAAGGTGGATCTCACACACAAAGAGGTATGAGAAGAAAAATATGACCACCTAAAGTGGAGATTCTCCTAACCATGTGCTAAAATGAAAATGCAAACTCCTAGGTGTCACAATGAAAAATAATATGCAAATGCATTATCCTAAGTAAACTTAAGTAAAGTGTAATTAGTAAATACTTAATTACACTAACACCCCCCCTTAAGTGCAACTTAGGGGAATGCACTTAAGCTCACAATGAAAGATGGGTCCCAACTACTAGGCCATGTTAGGTACCCATGTACAAAATGCAAGAACAATGCAATCTCTCATAAAGTGGAGAAAGAGGGAAAACCTCATGGGAAAAACCCTCCCCCAAAAAGAGAGATGAATACAAGATGCATGCATGGATGGAGTAATCAAGACCCCTTAATTATGATATACATCATGAATATACAATAAAAAATCCCCCAAAAGGAAGGAAACAAGGAGACATGATATCCCCCCCGTAATGAGTAATCTCTTCCAAGGATGGTAAGTGCTTAAAGACAAAACATAGTCCAATGCCTACAAACAACATTTCTCCTCTTAGGAAGAAGATACACCAAGTATAGATGTAAGAAGGCTTCCCATTGTGGATAGGAAGTAGGAAGGGGAATCCAAATGAAGTATGATGTCTCTAAAGTATGCCCAAGTGTCACCATGTCCTTGGTTGATGAAGATGCTATGAACCAATTAGGAATAAGCTCAATAGAAGAAGGTGACATACAAGGAACCAATGATAACTGATCCATGTAAGAATTTGGATCAAACTTAAAAGACAAAGATGCCTCCTCAAATGAAGTAGGAAGAGAAGAAAGAAAGGCCCCCCTCAATGTAGAATTCACACCTATGATAGATGCACCTGGATCAATGTAGAAACTGCACCAAGAAAATTGAATAATGTTCCTCCCCTTAGGAAGAAACAAGTCCATAGGTGGATCAATGAATCCTCCCCAATCTATAGGAAGAATCCTCAAAATGTATGATGTCTTAGGAAACTAAATAGGAGTCTCCAACACATGAGTATGATCAACCTGAACCATGTAATGTGACATCTCAAGTGAAGTTTGAGACTTGTGAAAACCAATCTCCGAAGACTCAAATGTCTTCTCTGAAGTTAAAGAGTGTTGGCAATTTGGCTTAAGTGAGGAGATTGGTGTGAATGCATGGATGTTTTCATTGTGGTAACATATGTTTTCAGATGTCATATATTTTAGTTATTATATGTTTGCAGATATTATGTATGTTTGCAGTACTTACATGTTGAGTTTATAGTGAAATTAGCAGGGAAACAGAGACTATTTTGGTCATAACATATTATTTATTGAAGATTGGATTATGCAGAGTGAATAGAGGATAGAATATGATATTATGTAACTTCATTTAAGAGCACAAGTCATGATCAACTCTAGATTGAGAGTGAAAGAAGATTTAGTAAAGTTCAGTGACAGACAGACAGAGAAAGCACCTAATGAAGATTATTTTGGCGACATTTATTCTGAAGGAATTATTGTTTGTGGAGTTAGATGAAGCATCTAGACACTATGAGGATGCACCATCTTAGAGAACATAATGTTTTGATGTGTACAAATAGAGATATTCAAAGATTATTTAATATAGTTTAAGGCTGACAGAACAGAATTCAGGACAGTATTAGACAAAGAGTCTAGAAAGTTGTTTGATAATATTTTATGATATTTTGGGATGACACTTGATGGGATTATGATGTGGAAGTAAACAAAAATGATTATATGTTTGAATCATGTATAAAGGTAGTGAATTGTACCTTATGATGTACTAGCAATGTGATCTTTGGGTAACTTATATGCGAAGTTGTAAAAGTTGATGTAAATTGTGATAGAAATCAAGGCTATGTATGAAGAGTTGTATTTTGATACTATTGTAATTAGAGAACAAGATTATATTACCTGTTTGGGCAGTGAGCTCATCTGGTGATCAGCATTACTTGTTTGGGTAGTGGGCTCATCTAGTAATCTTATAACCTTTAACAGGGTGAAGGCTTTTAACAGGGCCTAAAGTCCTTTAACAAGGATAGATCAACTATATGCTTTGTAATTGAATCCTAATAGGGTCACAACATCCCTAACATGATACTTTTGATTAGTGATCATTTGTGGGTACCATCCCCACCAGGGTTTTCCCTTGGCCAGGATTTCCTCGAGAACAAAACATGTGCTATGAGTACTTTTCATGTTGTGCTATGTTTGTTTATTAGTTTGATTATCTTAATATGCAATAAAGTAATTTTTAATATCCATAAGTGGGAAAAAGTTACTGAAATACTGATTCACCCCCCCTCTTAGTATTTCCCATTTCTAACAAAGAGACCTCCTCCAAATGTTGTATCAAAGGATCCACAATCATGTCAATCTCAAAAGAAGGATCAAGTGGAGAATGAAGATGAGGGTCAACATACTCCCTCAAAACAACTAAAGAAAGATCATCCTCAACAAAGAGAAGATGAATATCATCAATGATGTCTCCCAAATCTAAAATGTAGGACTCCACAAACAAACTTGCAATGTCTGTCAAGTAGTCATCCCATGGAACAAAGTCTGGAAGACAAGGAATATCTTGTTGCACTGATTCATAAGAGTCAATAGCTATAGGAAGACATGCATCATCAAGAGATGTGATCTCAGAAGTAGGAGAAGGAGCTGCAACTGGAGGTTCTAGATGTTTTGGAAGTGGAGGAATATGTGGATCTCCATACATTTCCCAAATAATAGTCCAAATATTATTCATTATTTCATCATCTTAGTCATCAAGGGACTCCATAACATCCATATCCATATTCAAATAGATAATCTTCATAACTTCTAAGTAAGATTCATGATTGAAAGAAGGACTTTTAGGTCTATACTCATACAAATAGGACAATAGGTTATGCTCACTAAGATGAGCAAGAACCAATTCACTCCATTGCTTATAGTTCCTTCTTGTCAACTTAATTAAACCATCCATGATGTACTTCTCACATGAAACAATGAGACCAAAAAATAATGCACCCCCCAAAAATAGATGATTTTGGCACTTTATAACTAGTGCGTGTACAATTGCCACTTGCCAAAATGAATCAAAGTGGACTTCTGATTTTGATGATTACAACAAAAAATATGAAGCTATAGTAGACTCAAACAAATAAGACACAAGATCTCTCAAGGATCTAACAAATTACAAGTGCCAAAAATAGGTCAAAATAGACCAAATTCTGAAAGTACTATGCCTACTCAAAATTTTTCCAAAATGATACCAGATCTAGAAAGTAGACAAAAAATCATGAACTTTAAAAAAAAATAGCACCTGAAAATGTGTCCATATGAGCCCAAATGAAGCCTCTAAAGTTGTAAAAATTAGAATTTGCAATTTTTAGAAAATATCAAAAGTAGAGATCTGAAATCACCCACACCATAGTGTAGATCATGAAATTATACCCCAAAACAAAAAAAAATGCTCTGAAAAAGGAGTCCGGATGACTAAGATATCATTGTTTGAAAATCATCTCTAAAATTATTTTTTCTAAATCACCGCTGCTGAACTTTGAAAATTCAAATGGCTCTAGATTTTGCTTCAGATATCTGATTTGGATGAAACAAAATTTGATTTAGGGGTTTTTGGAGCTCCTCAATGTGATTGCAACCTCTGATTTGCACCAACAAGCTCCAATTTTGACCTGCAATAAAAATCTCTCAAAATAGGCTATACAATGAAGACTCCTTTGGCTCTGATACCATGTAAGAATTTTCATATCATTTTGATACCAAAAGAATTTTCCTAAGGCAAAGAATGAATGCCAAGATCTAGAAGCTCAAGAGATAGAACAAGAGAGACAAAATAAGATATGATCAAATGATCAAATAAGAATGAATAATAGATTGAATAATTGGATTGATTATACAATGTAGAAATGCCTCAATATATAGGCAATGCAAGATAATTAGAAGATATGAAAGTGATAAGATCAAAACTAGACGTGGTGGAATCACATGTCCACCAAAAGTGGATCATCCTCCATTATACATGAAAGTATGTGCAACAATGAGAGGATGATAATGTGATAAGATCACTAAAGGTGGATCTCACACACAAAGAGGTATGAGAAGACAACTATGACCACCTAAAGTGGAGATTCTCCTAACCATGTGCTAAAATGAAAATGGAAATGCCTAGGTGTCATAATGACAACTAATATGCAAATGCATTATCTTAAGTAAACTTAAGTAAAGTGTAATTAGTAAATACTTAATTACACCAACACATCTGAGTATAAGAATCTCAATTCAAAGTAAGAGATAAGAATCTCAAATTTGAGCAAAAGCTCACAGAAAAGATGTCTGAATCAAGAAATCAAGAAATCAATGGATGGGAATCCCATAAATACTGCCCCCTCAGAATTGAAATCAAAATCAGGTAGAGGAGAGACAAAAAATTGATAAAGATTTGATCAAATCATAATCAATCACAATCAAATATAAGCTCGATAGGATAACCATCAGACAGTGAAGATATGCCTGAAGTTGGCTAGGTTTGACTGAAAAAGATATAGGATAAAGATTAAGTCAAACCTTAGAGAGAGAAAGTGAAAGTGGTGAATGAAAGACTAGAAGTTTGGAAGACATGGAAATGAAGATGCCCGAAGAAAGATCAAAGGATTATGCCTCAAAAGGTCAGTCAAGTGCATAAAAGAAAAACAAAATTTGAAATGTGATTTTGACTATCAAGATAAACTCAGATTTCAATTTCGAGTCTGAAAATGGATCCAAGATGTCAAAATTGGCTAGGGGTGCAATTTTTGCATAATTCTGAGGTGTTTTGAAAATTGGCCAAAAAGTCAAAATCATATATAAGGGGTAAAAAGTGTCATTTTCAAAAATCATTTGGCTTTTAGCTATTTGAGAATCTAGAGCTTTGAGAGATAGTGATGGCTCAACCAGTAGGCGTTCCCATCCATTGACACTAATTTGAGCACTCCCGATTGCACAATCAGCCTCCACATTATGGTGCCCTAGTATGTGTTCAAAAACTAGCCATTCTTTGAGTCATTTAGTGCATGTAGGTCATATTTAGCATGTTTTGAAATTTTAGTTTTTTCAAATTTTTAGTTTTAGGCGAACTATCATGCAATACTTTAGAAGTATCACACCCTTTGAGAAGAAACATCACGTGATACTTCACGGATCCCCAAAGTATCACACATGTATAGATACTAGTATCGCACAATAACTGGCAAACTATCGTGCAATACCAGATGAAGTATCACATGGCCAAAGGTGTATCACACTGCTATAGGGAAAAGTATCACATGATACTTCTTAAAACTTAAGAATTTGAATTATTTTGAGCAAAGTAAGACATGGGTCCAAACAATATTTATGCTTTAGGTGTCTTGTACTAATTGTCATCATAGTATGTACTAACATATGGCTTGGTTAAATTATTTGTAGGAGAATTTTTTGGCATTGATCATCAGAGTGCCATAGGTGGTGGGATTGAGATGTGTCTAAAGCCTAGATGCTCCAGGCGAGGATGACATCAAGGTGATGGGATTTTGATACCTATTGTGGTTCCCATATATCAGGGCTGATCATGGGCTATTGACAACCTTGGCTAAGTGATGCATAGTGAGCACAACACATTTCACTTTCCAATAGGGGAGGCATCCATCACACTAAAGGATGTCTACAGGATTCTGCGAGTACCATGCCACAATGAGCCTATAAATATAATCATGTTTTATGGATAGGCCTAAAGGTAATGTTTCCATGTAATAGAAACTGACATGATTTGGTGTGATGACATAGGTATACTATGATCAGGATGCCACAGAGGGGTGATGATTCATCTAGGAGATGTTCCAAGATGTTACCATTCTAGATATGCATGTCAGTTGGGAGAGGCTAATAGATAATTTTGGTTGAGATTTTCCTGTGCCATGCATTGTGGCATCATTCATCTCACAAATCCTAATGAATGACCATAGTAGGAAGGGGTTTCCTCTTGGATGGGGCAAGCTATTGGTTGACTTGGTAGGAAGACCTTGACACATGGCATGGGGTCCTACCATATTAGCAGAGATGTATCATGAGCTGCATGAGATCATCTACAGGGATGGTCAAACATGGGCATGTGGTGCCATCCTGGCACAGGTGTGGGCATGGGAGCACATTGCTATGGTGCATCCTAGGGTTGAGCTCAGAGAGAGGAGATACCAATATATCTAGAGATACATAGGTTTCATACCTCATGCTCATAAAAGGGATGTGGCATATTACAAACAAGTACTAGATGAGATGACCTCTTTCACATGGAGGCCATATAGGGATGTCGAGGCATGGGGGGATGCAGAGGATGAGCTGAGTTATATACTATGCACTCGGCCACTAGTAGGCCAACACTTAGAGATTGTGGAGAGATTTTGGATCGCGCGAGTATGGTGACAATTTGGGAGACAACAGTGAGTCTCTATAGAGACTACTACTTATGAGAGGGATAGAGATGAGGAGGGGCATGGGTGGCTACCCATGTTGGACTATCAATGAGCGATCAAGGAGATAGATGGCATTAGGAGAGAGCCCTAGGAGTATCTCCCAGACATGGCTGATGTAAGAGCTAATGCAGCATACAAGGTAGAGTGTAAAAGGGCACAATTCCCTTGATTCTCTATACCAGATGTAGCATAGGCTACCCCAGGAGGAGGAGATGGAGGAGATGATGATGGTAGAGGAGGAGGCTATGTTAGAGAGGTGGGAGAGGGATCTAGAGCTAGTGGTTGAAAACATCCATGAGGTCAGGGCTCAGGGAGTGAGGAGGTATAGAGACCTTATTAGGAGAAGGCACGGGGATAGGTACAAGTGGATCCAACTGTAGATGATTTGAGAGCCCACTTTCAGACTCTTGAGGTAGAGATTCAGCAACTAAGGATTACTATAGTAGTATGGGATTAGTAGCTAGTCGATCTGAGATCAGAGAGAGATCAATAGATTAGAGATCTCAGAGCAGAGATAGCATGCCATGAGATGGCATCATA
Source organism: Chamaecyparis obtusa (assembly GCA_027943335.1). NCBI lineage: Eukaryota > Viridiplantae > Streptophyta > Pinopsida > Cupressales > Cupressaceae > Chamaecyparis > Chamaecyparis obtusa. The sequence goes on from BSBK01000670.1 coordinate 1,199,161, forward strand.
GGAAACTACACTAGAGATTCAACGGGAGGTAGCCAGAGCTACATATTATCATAGACTCTATCTCCAGGTAGTTCTAGAGGGTTAGAGAGCACCATCATACTCTTAGAGGGTAGCAGTACCTCCTCCTCCACTAGCACCACATGATGGTGCCAGCGCATACTAGGGTTAGGGCTTAGGTGTAGATGTTATGTTAGATGATACTATTGAGACTTTAATCTAGTTGGGATCTCATTTGTATGGTTTATATCAGTGATGACATCGTACCATGAATTTTCTTTTATATATATGAGATATACTAGATGCTTGATATATCATATTTGATTGTCTCACTTGGATGCATATTAGTTTTCATATGTATTATCTTGTCTTATTTTCTCAAAAATATTTATATATGTGCTTATGTATGTTCTCTCTCTCATAGATGTATGTTTGATTCTCATGTATATGATATAGACGCATGTTTTTGAAAATGACATTTTTCTTTTAGGGATATAGATATGATGATATGATGAACCCCTTGTGATGAATAGGAATAGGTTCAAGATGAAAAAGACAAGGAGTGGAAGATGTGATCAAGAAGAAGGAAAGGTGAGTGTAGTTGACTGACAAGTCCACGTAAGATGAAAAGGAGAGCTCTCTCCATATGCAAAGTACAAGACTAACATGAACCTAAAATGCAAGTTACTATGAAAAGTGGTTGACTCACAAGGTCACAACACTTATAGACATATAACTATCATCATCAAGAATTAGGTAGCATCATAAGATCATACAATGCACACTAGTATGACTATGTGAATCTGAATATGATCTCTATCAGATAGGAATGTGGAAATCCCACCTAGGCACCAAAGACATATAGGTCCAGATGACTAGTGCAGTGAGATTACCTAAGTTTGTTATGGTGAGATTATGCTTGCATGAAGGCACAAGAAGGTCAGGATGACTATAAGCATGCACTCACATAAAACAGTCAAGGATAACACCTCATTAATCCTTAGTTTCATGTAAGACTAGCATAAATGTTCATGATAGTCAGGATCAACAAAATATTCCCACAAGAAGATAAAGAAATAAAACATGTTCTCACACCCTCAGTCTTCTAGCTATGCATCATCAAAAACTTCACAGGGGGAGACCACTCATCAAAGAATCCTCATAGATAGCACACAAAGAAAAATAAAGTCAACATATCTGAAGTGATTTGATGGTTTAAGTGCGTGTGTGTTAGTCATAGAGTCAAACTCTGAGTATCACATTTGCAAATGAGCAATATCGCATCATACTTGGACTATTGGGTAAGACATCTAATAAGTGTTAAGAAACACTTAACACAAGGGTAGTGTTGAAAAAAACTATTTGGGGTGGTGTTGAAAAACACCTGTTGTGAAATGGCCTAAGAGAAAAATGCACTTAAAAGACCAATGCTAATAGTTATGCCCCCTAGACAAAGATAAAGACCAATTCTAGACCAAGTCAAATAGGGTCAAGGCATGAAGGAAAATGGCTAAGTGTTGAGGACACATGCTAAGGAATAGAGGTGCAAAAGGCCTCAAGTAGTGCCTATTTCCAAGTTTCCACCACTTGGATTTATTGCAATTTTTCTCTTTTTTCATTTTTTTGTATTTTTGCTACCAAGGTGCTTGTTTCCAGGTTTTTACCAAGGCACTTTTTCTATTTTTTTTTAATTTTTTAACTTTTTTTGTATTTTTTTAGGATCATAGAATATGTACAAAAGATGCCCCCAGACAGAATGGGCATCAAGGATAGAACTTCTTAAGGTGCAAAATATTGATGGGCTCAGGAAGTTGTTCTCCATCCTCATCTGATAACAAATAAGCACCTCTCCCAAAAGCAACTATGATGTGATATGGCCCAAGCCAATTAGGTTCAAATTTACCCTTTTTTTCTCTATTTTGTTGGTTCTTAGGATTCTCTCGCAAACCAAGATCACCTACTTGAAACTCTCTAGGGTGAACCTTCTTGTTAAATGTCTTGGACATATGCTTTTGATATACTCTCATGTGATCAAAGGAAGCCTTATGCTTTTCATCTAGAAGTTCTAGTTCTTGTAACCTCATGGCATGGTAATCCTCATCTGTAATCAAACCTTTGAGAGAGACTCTGAGCAAAGGGATCTCTACTTCTAAAGGAAATACCACATCAGCACCATAGGTAAGTGCAAAAGGAGTAGCTCATGTAGGTGTGTGAATGCTTTTTCTGTAAGCCCATAGTGATGGATTGATTTGCAAGTGCCAATCTCTACCATTCTTGTGTACTATCCATGAAAAATCTTAAGAATGGTTTTATTAGAGGCTTCTGCTTGTCTATTTCCCTGTGGAAAATAGAGGGAGGACCAATGTTGCTTGATCTTAAACTTTTTCAATAGATGCTTTAAGTCCTTGTTCTTAAATTGACCTCCATTGTCAATGATGATCTTAGAAGCCACTCCAAATTGGCAAATAATATGATTTAGAATGAAGAGTGAAATTGTTTTTCTAGAGGTGATAGAAAGAGGGACTACCTCTACCCATTTCGTGAAATAATCAGTAGCTATGATGATAAACTTATGTCCACCTGATGAGTTGGGGTGAATTTTACCAACAAGGTCAAAGGCCTAGTGCTGAAATGACCAATGAGAAATGGAAGGAAATAGCTCCCTACCTAGAGCATGAATCAGGTTTCCATGTTTTTGAAACTTCTCACAAGACTTAGAGAAAGCTACTGCATATGTTTGCATTTTGGGCCAGTAATACCCTTCCCTAAGTAATCGACAGGCCGTGGCAAGACCGTTAGAATGTCCACCAAAAATGCCCTCATGAATGTAAGCTAACACTTGGTCGCATTCCTCCTTTTCCAAGCACCTAAGAAGTGTCCCATCATTACCCCTCCTATATAGATCACCAGAGATAAGGGTGTGGTGAGAGGCATTGTAGATGAGATTTTTGTGTTCAGAATGGTTGAAAGTGTCAGGGATGATGCCATCACGAAGATACAAGTAGATGGCACCATATTGAGAGGACTCATGTGTGACAAGGGTACAAATGACTTGACTTTTAGGAGAATCAAATATAGGGTAATGTAGTTCTTCCACCAGGAACTCAAATTAGGACTCATTCTACTCCAATTACAAAAGTGAAGCTAATGTAGCCATAGCATTTGCAGCTTTGTTGTTTGTCCTAGGGATTCGCTGAAATATCACAAAAGTGAAATAGCATCTCAAAGAATCAACCATCTTCTTATGGGGTATTAACTTGTCATCTTTGGTTTGATACTCTTCATTGACTTGATTGATTATCAATTGTGAATCCCCAAAAACATGCAACTCAATGATATTCCATTCTATAGCCATCTTTAATCCATTTGTTAATGCTTCATATTCTACTATATTGTTTGTACATGGAAAGAGTAATTTTTAAGACTTTGGTATAGTATATCCATGTGGAGAGATAAACAATATTCCCGCACCTGACCCATTTTGCATACTAGAGCCATCAAAGAACATTTTCTAGGTGTGAGATGTGACATGTAGTATATGTTCATTAGGAAATTGAACTTGTATAGGCAAGCTATCCTTAATAGGAAAATCAGCTAACTGGTCAGCGATAGCTTGTACCTTTTTGGCCTTTCTTTCAATGTACTTTATGTCAAATTCTGATAATAACATCATCCACTTAGCAAGCCTACCTATAAGAGCAGCCTTACTAAGCAAATATTTTAGAGGATCAATCTTAGCAATTAAATGTGTAGTATGAGCTAGCATGTAATGTCGCAACTTTTGGGAGGCAAACACCATAGAAAGACAAGCTTTCTCAATTTTATTGTAATTGACCTCATATGACACAAGAGTATGAGTTATATAGTATATGGCCCTTTCTTTTCCTTTTTCATCCAATTGAGCCAACAATGCCCTCAGGGAAGTGTCCATAGCTGAAATGTATAGGATCAAGGGTTTCCCTAGAATAGGAGGAATCAATATTGGAGGACTAGCCAAGTATTGTTTGATTTGATCAAGGCTCTTTTGGAAATCCTCATTCCAAACACAAGAAGCACCCTTATGCAATGTCTTATTAAAGGGTTGTGCTCTATCTGCAAGCTAAGAAATAAACCTCCTAATTGATTGAAGACATCCCTGAAGACTTCTCATTTGACTGATATGCTGAGGATGTGGCATATCTAGAATTGCTTGGACCTTTTTGGGATCAACTTCTATGCCTTTTGCTGAAATGATAAATTCTAAAAGTTTGCCTGAGGGGACACCAAATGTGCACTTCTTCAGATTTAGTCTAAGTTGAAAATATTCCATTCAATCTAAAATCACTTCCAAATCTTTAAGGTGTGTATCCCTTTTTCTTGATTTTGCCAAGGTATCATCCACATAATCTTCCATGTTCTTATGCATCATGTCGTGAAATATAGTGGTCATAGCCCAATGATAAGTAGCCCCTGCATTTCTCAATACAAATGGCATGACATTCCAACAATAGGTTCCCCATGCGCAAGTGAATGCTATTTTCTCTTGATCTTCAGGTGCTATCTTAATCTGATTATATCCGCTAAATCCATCCATTAGAGAATACATGTCATAACCCGCTGTCATGTCCATTATCATGTCAATATTTGGAAGTGGAAAATCATCCTTTGGGTATGCTTTCTTTAAATCTCTAAAATTTGTACAAACACAAATGGACCCATCATGTTTGGAAACTAGTACTATGTTTGAGATCCATTCTGCATAATCTATGGTTCTGATAAATCTAGCTCTCAAAAGTTTTTCTAATTCTGCTTTGACAAGGAGAGCTACATGTGGATGCATTTTTTTTAACCTTTGCTTAATTGGTTTGACCCCTAGAGCTATGGATAAGTGATGCATTATAAGATTTGTGTCAAGCCCTGGCATGTCTGAATATGTCCATGCAAAATTGATTTTTTTCTCTTGTAGGAATTGCACATATGCCTTAGTTTCTTCATCTAATAAAGACTGAGCAAGATGAATCATCTGAGGAGCTTCTTCTATGTTCAAATTAACTAGTTTAGTGGGCTCAATCAACACTAATGACCTATCCTAAAAATAACTAGCTAAGTTATTAAGTACCCCATCCTTGGGCACCTCAAAGAGGTTTTCACCCTTGGATACGTCATTTCTTTTTACTATTTTCCATTCTAACATCGCCACAAAGTGGTTTTTGCCATCAGAACACCTATTCTTCTTCTTTTTTTCTTTTATTTTGTGATTAAGGTACTTAATATCAGGCTCAGTCATACTCATAGTTTCCTCACTGGTGGAAGATGCTACTGGCTCAATGGCATTAAGGTAACATGCGATCTCATAGTCATTTTGGAAAGTCAATAGTTTTGGCTCTTGTGAAATTTGAGACCAATCAATTAAATGGTGGTTGACAATAGGTAGGTCTATGACTGGTTCAACATTGTGAATGTGATGGATGTTAATTTTGGTGACCATACATTCAGGATCTATCAAGTTCCCTTCTAAAGCACCCAAATCGGGGTTCATCCTTCCTAGTGAAGTATCATCCACTAAGGCGATCCGAGGAGTCCAGTCCTCTAGCCCTACACTAGGCTCATCAACTATGTCGGGTTGGGAATTATAGGCTCTAATAACATCAACATCCAAGTCTATGGTTGCATCTAAAAGTGAATCCCATTCAAATTCATGTGAATCTATTTCTGAATTTTCAACATTTGGGCCTCGTGATGTAGAAGCTTCACAATTTTGAAGAGTCTCCCCTTCTTTAGGAATTTGCTGAACCAAAAAAGTATCTAAATTATTATCACCCATTGTAGTTGGGGTGATGACACTTTCCATGGCTAATCTGGCATTCCTATAGTCACTCTCCATCGCAGCTGGGATAGGAGGACTATCAATTGTGAAATTTTGAAATTTGCCCCAAAGGAGGTCAGTTGAAGGTACCCAATCTTCTATCACATCTTGTTGGTTAGAAATATTAGGTGTCTATTCAGAATCAAAATCACTATTCATCATAGCTAGGACAACAGTACCTTTTGGTTTATCACTTTCAAAGCCTAAACCCACTATGGATTTGCTGCCTCGTGCAAATAAAGCATGATCCAATGGCTCAGACTTGGCATCCAATCTATGACTAAGGGGACCATGTCTTAGATATCCCATATTCTTCACTAACCTATACCCTCTAACATAAACTTTAGGTGAAGGAGAAAAATTTTCATTGTGTTGGTACTTTTCCTCATGATAGATCTAGTCTCTTATGGCAACTTCCTCTTTCTCTTCCTAAATAGGAACTGAAGACTCAACAAACTTTCCAAACAATGTCAATGCTAATGATGAAGGTTTCATATCTGATGATGGTTTCCCATAGGACCTAGGGGATATTGGCAACTTTGGTAAAGAATCAATCTTATAATCTCCCATCCCAAGATCTATGGTTTTAAACTTTTCCTTGCATTGTTCAAGTGAAATACTAGAACGGTCGGCTTCCCTATTCAAAGGTATATGTGATCTAGCAGAAATGTTGTTAACTAACAAAGTACTATCTCTAGGGATGCAAATTTCTACACCATTATGAGGAAATTTAACGCAATGGTGATATGTTGATGGGACTATTTTCATTTCATGAATCCATGGCCTACCTAGAAAAATGTTGTAGGCTAAAGGTCCAACATCAACAATTTGAAATAAGATATCCTTTTCTATTTGACCAATGTGAATGGGTAGAAAAACCAATCCTTTGCAACTTCTTTCTACTTCATCGTATGCCTTGATTGTGATCTTTTTCATCATGTCAATGACTTCTTTATAATATCCTAGAGCCTTCAACAAACTCATGGTACAAATATTTAGCCCCGCACCCCCATCTATCAATATGCACCTGACATGGGTTTTATGAATCATGACTTCTATGTGTAAGGCCAAGTTATGTGGGTGACTGATGGATTTGTCATCTTCTGAGAAAATGAGGTAATGAGGGCTAGCCAAATGGTTGACCATATTCTAGAATTGATCAATATCTAAATTGTTAGGGACACTAGCTGCTTGTAAAGCATCCTCAAGAACGTGTTTATGCCTTGGGGACAATTCCAAAAGTTCAAATATAGAAATCTAAGCTAGTGTGCATTGAAGTTGATCAACAAGGTTGTAATTAAGCTCAGGGCCAACAATAGATTTGGAAGGAGTTTGCTTAGATGAAGACTGCCTAGGCTTGCCAGAATTAGGACGTCTAATGACAATAGGAGGTTGACTAACTTGACTTCTAGTAATAGCATGAAGAGACTGAGACTCCCTACGTGAGTTAGGTCCTTTCAACACAACTATGGGTCCTTCATTAGGCATCTTTGAATCATCATCACAATCATAAGAATCCTTTCTCCTCATCATATTAACATTTTCCTCAACTATCTCAAGCATTTTGATGACATTATTAGCTTTAGTGTATGTATAGTTGATTGTTGCCTTGCCATTCTTATTATTGTTGTTAGAACCTTCTCCTTTCTTATACTTTGGCAAGGGTTCTTTAAAATCCTTATGATTAGAATTTGAGGTTAAACCATCCACTTGCAACCTACCACTCTCAATGAGGTCTTGGACAAGATGTTTGATTTTAAAATAGTTCTCTATATCATGCCCAATTCCATTGTGATACACACAATATGCCTTCTCATTCAACCAATATGGTTTTGGATCTAGAATTTAGAGTTTCAAAGGGTCTTGAGGTTGTAATAAATTATGAGCAATGAGAGTTTTGAAAATGTCAGCATAAGAATCTCCCAACTTTGTGAATTTTCTCTTCTTAGTCTTGGACTTTCCTTGATACTTTGGTTTTCCATCTTGTTGCTCTGAAGACATTTGAAGCTTCATGGCTTGTACCACCTTGTAAAGATTAAGGACTTCACCTTTAGGTTGAGGTGCATCAACAACACCATCATTAACCACTTGTTTATTCTTGTTCCAATAATTGTTCTTTTTGTCCTTATTTCCATTATTGTTATTTTGGCTAGTGTTATTATTTGTTGATTTTGCCAAAAAACCTTGTTCTTTTAAAACATCTTCAATATGACAAGCAACTTCAACCATCGTGTCAAAAGAGTAGAAAGGAATCTTTTTGACTTCATATCTCAGCTCTAGAGCCAAATTGCTCACAATAATGTCAATTCTCTCCTCTTCAGGGATTCTCCTTGGGTACTTTGTGCATAAATGTCTCCACCTTTGCAAGAATGCAACAAATGACTCTCCTTGATTTTGTTTCATTTTACAAAAATCAAGCATTGTGATGGATCATGTTAAATTATAGGCAAAATGTTGTACAAACCTTTCCACAAGTTCCTTAAATGTCTTGACTAGGGGAGTAAGGTTAGTGAACCAATTCATTACTTGTCCCTTGAGGCTTCTAGGGAATAATCTCATTAAGTATGAATCCACATGGTGGAAAGAGAAGCTCATGATGTAAAATTGCCTTACATGATCATAGGGGTCACCAATTCCATCATATTTGTCATAGGTAGGAAACTCCACCTTTTTAGGAAAATCAATCATTACAACACTCTTTTCAATAGGATTAGGATGAATAGAATCCAAGTTGAAAGTTCTCTTAGGAGCCCTCATGTTGTCCACATCTCTTTGCGATTGTTTGATCACTTCATTTGTGGATGGGTCTTGCTTCTTTACCTTTCTATCCACATCAAAATTAAAGGGGACTCTGGAACCTTTGTTAATTAGACTTTCCAAGAATTGGTCCTTGTTTTGTTCAACATACTGCTCAACATAAGCTTGGAAAGATGGCTCTTGTTGCATAGCCATAAAGTCTAAGGTATCCAAATTAACATACCTCCACCCATGTTGTCAAGTATGATGTGCTCTTTGGGATGGTTGTCTAAAAAATCTAGGAGGTGAATTTCTCCTGTCGTGATCAACTCTTGAAACTCTTCTTCCTCTTGGACTTGGTGATCTTGAGGGCGTCCTAGACCTCCTTCTAGTCTAAGGACTTTGAGAGGGTGTTGATGGTGGAGAATTGGTTCCACTTTTAGTTCTTCTTCCATCAAATTGTCTTTTAAGTTGTTGGGCATACAACCTATCTTCTTCTTCTTCCTGCAACGCTCTTTTCTTCATTTCTAACAAGATTTTCTCTTCTTCTTCCAATCTCCTAAGTTTCTCCTATTTCATGGCTTGTTCATCTCTATAAGCTTTCTTAGCTCTTTCAATAGCCCTCAATGTAGCATTAGTATGCCAAGGATTTTCCTTAGTTGGAGATGAAGGTCCTGATGCATTGAATAAGTTTGTTGCATTGACATGGTATTCTAAATCATTGTTGTGATCAATATGTTGTGGGGACACTAACTCTGAAGGACTATGCCTATGGTGTCTTTCTGCTCTTTGTTGAGGATCCCAATATCTTGATTTATCATGAGGTGACCTTGGTGGACTATATCTGAGGTCATCATCATCATTATGTCTAAAGCCTAAAAACATTTCTTGAAGATCGCAGTTGATATCTTCTCTAGAATTCTTGATGCTTGAAAAACTCATGTTTGTGCCTAATGAATAGTGTATCTTAGGTGTACCTTCCTCACAAGGATTAGGCTCAAGCTCTAGTTGACTCCTAGGGGACTGATCAAAGAGGGGTTCCTTTTCCTTACGTTGTTGACATGTTCTAATTAGTGTTAACTGATTAAAGATAACTGGGGGTCCTTTCCCTTGATTCACTTGATATCTTGGAGTAACTAACATAAAAGAAAGAGACTCTAAGTGATATGTCAATCTCTCAGAGTGCCAATTCCAACCTAGGATAATTAAGATTCTCTATTGTCTAGAGAGAAAATGAAAAGATAGAAAACAAAAGGCATCACCAACACTGTCAAAGAGGTGCCTCAAATCCAAGGGTGAATACCCTTGCACTTTTGAATTAGGAGGTTGGACTTAGCCAAAATTCAAATCAAAATTGAGATATATGAAAAATGATTTGGACAATAGTAGGATAAAAAATTCTCCAAGGTGCAATCCACAATTCTAAAGACAAACTTTTCACTAGGAATAACTCTCTAACTTGACAAATTATTTTCAAGGTAACCTTATAAATCAAGTGAAATGATCCCTAGAAGATTAAAATAAAAAACTTGCTATCAAAATAGGTCTCTAACAATAAGGTCAGATAACCTACTCAAAGGTCAAGTTGTACTAAAAGAAACTTATTGACTGAAATTGGGAATACTATTGAAAACTTCCAGGTGACATACTTGAGGCAGACCAGGCAATATACCTCAGATTGGGTGATACTTCACATGACTCCAAGTGATAGACCATAAAACCAATAGGTGATAGACCTAATAACTGAAAGGTGACACAGTCAAGTGTGAACTATCATATGATATTTCTCTCTTAAAAAGGTGATGCTGATGTAGTTTGATGTAGGAGCATCCTGGGTGTAAGAGAAATCTTGCATCACCCAAAAAAATATTTCTATTTTTTTGTATTCAATAAGGTCTATCTTGTGTAGAGCTGCTATTTATGGAAAGTTACTATTTTTGGTAATTTTTGTCTGTGCTCAGAATGATCTAATTTCTTTCTTGGAGGTTCATTTTGGTCATATAAGTTTGCTACTAAAGTTTCATTGCCAGATCAAGTGTTTATTGGAAGATATTGAAGATTTTCAATATTGGCAGCAGGGTACAAAAACTTTGAACTCAGTTTTGAAGGCTTTAGAGGCCCTGGATGAGGTCAAAAATTTGGGTGATGGGCACTTGCGTGAATGATGCATGTAGAGCACTTCATGGCATTTCCAAAATGGGGTTATAATAGCTGATCGGGTCAACTGGTGATGACTTATGGTCTTCAGAAGTTGGGCCACCTGAAATGGCAGAAAATAATTTTCTTCAAAAAATTTGTTCGGGTTTCAAAAGTTATCTTGAGCCAACAATGATGTAATAAAATGTAAAATAAAATAATTCTAAGTTTGGTCGGCCTTATTGGCTAAAATTCTGGAACCTTCCCAGGTGGTGGAAAATTACCTATATAAGGAAGGCTGTATTATTATCTTAGGCAGTTCAGAATAGTTCTGGGTAGTAGATCTGAGTTTTGATTTGAGGCTTTGGCCTACTGATTATTTTAATGGAATGCCCATGTGGCTTTGAATATTGTAATTCTGAAAGTTGTAATTCCACATTTGTGGAGATAATAAGAAGCCCATTTTTTTGTTCTCACAATTTGCTGTTGTTTCTTTGTTTCTGTTATGTGTTTGTGGTATTAAGGGGAGGACCCTTCATCAAGTGGTATCAGAGCGGTTGTTCCTTTCATCAAGTGGTATCAGAGTAGGAGTTGTGACACCTAAGGTTAGAGAGCTCCAAAGACAAATGCAAGCACTGTAGGAGCAGATTCATAGAGGAATGAATCTTAATGTCAGAGACGAAAGTGAGGATGAAGCAAAATAAAATTTTGAACAGGAAGGAGAAGGCAAACTTCCAAACCTAGAAGATGAAAGACTTTTTCGAGCCCTTTCCAAGATCAGGAAGAGACCTAAGATCGAGGTTCCTACATTTTCAGGGAATCTTAACCCAAAAGAATTGATCGACTGGATCAATGAATGTGAAGAATATTTTGAGTATGAGGATGTTGAAGATCCTGATAGGGTCAAATTTGTGAAGGCAAGACTGAAAGGTCATGCAAAGATCTAGTGGCAAGAGGTTCAATTGGAGCGAAATAGAAGAGGGAAAGATAAAATCACAAGATGGGATCGGATGGTGGATAAATTGAAGCGACAGTTCATTCCTGTTGATTATGAGCTTGACCTACTAAATAAAATGCAAAGTTTGAAGCAAGCAGGAAGATCTGTTCAGGAGTATACAGAGGAGTTCTATTGAATCCTCATCAGAACAGGCCATGCAGAAGCTGATAAGGAGAAAGTTGCCCATTACCTTAATGGGTTGAGGCCGAGCATTCAGGAAGAGTTCAATCTGGTTCGAATGAATAGTATTAAAGAGGCATACCAATTTTCCCTAAAAGTAGAAGAAAAGTTGAACAAGAAATTTGAGAGTAGACAAAGTGGAAGAGGTCGTAGTGGAAGATCCAGTGGATGGTCATACGGAGATAGAAATGAAGATCCGAAAAAGAAGGATGAGGCCAATAGCAATCAAAACCAGCCAGGAAACAATTCCAACCCTTTCCAAGATCAGAATAATAGAGATAAGAGAGGAAGAGGAAGAGGACAAGGATCTAGAAGAGGAGGCTTCCGTGGAACATGTTTTCACTGTGGAAAAGAAGGTCATAGGGCATTTGAATGTCCTCAATGCCAAGGAAGAATAGACAGGAGAAATGAAGCCCAGGCCAAAGTTGTGCATATAGATGAAGATGCCAGATCATCACATTCTGAAGATGCTGAAAGAGGAGAAACACTAATTAACAAAAGAGTCCCGTTGAGTGGTGAGAATGAACCTGAACAAAGGAGGAGCCTATTTTGCACCAGGTGTAAGTGTGAGGGTAAGTGTTTTGATGTGATTATTGATAATGGAAGCACTGACAATTTGGTATCAGAAGAGATGGTGACAAAGTTGAAGCTCAAGAGATATAAGCACCCACATCCATATGGGATTGGCTGGGTAAAGGATGACCACAAGGTCATGGTCAATGAACAATGCCTAGTGAAGTTCAAGATTGGTGGGTACCAAGATGAGGTACTATGTGATATCATATCTATGGATGTATGTTATATGTTATTGGGTAGACCATGGCAGTTTGACCAATGTGATGTACATGATGGTCATGTGAATACCTATTCCCTGACAAAAGATGGAGTGCAACATAAGCTAAAGCCATTAAATGACATAGAAGAAAAGGTATGTGGTAGTGCAAGAATAACTTTTGTTGATGGAAGAAAGTTCCTAGATGGTATGAGGCATGAGCATGTGTGTTTTTCTTTAATTCCAAAAGCTGGTAAAGAGGAAGTAGAAGATGTTCTTGTAGAAGTTGCAGATTTGTTGAATGAGTTTTAGGATATTATATCTGATAATGTGCCTGATCAATTACCACTAGTTAGGAAGATCAGTCATTAGATGGACTTGATTCCAGGAGCAAGTTTGCCAAATAAGGCAGCACATAGAATGACACCTGTAGAAAGTGAGGAATTGAATAGATAGGTACATGAGTTGTTGTAGAAATGATTGATCCATGAGAGTTTGAGTCCCTGTGCTATACTAGTAGTATTAGCACCAAAGAAGAATGGAAAGTGGAGGATGTGTATAGATTCTAGAGCAATAAACAAGATCACAATCAAGCACAGGTTTTCATTACCATGAATGGATGATATTATGGACTATTTGAGTGGAGCTGTGTATTTCTCAAAGATAGATCTGAAGAGTGGATATCATTAGATTCAGATTAGAGAAGGAGATGAATGGAAGACTACCTTCAAGACAAAGGAAGGACTGTATGAGTGGTTAGTCATGCCTTTTGGGCTAACCAATGCATCGAGCACTTTCATGCGGCTCATGAACAAGGTTCTGAAGGAGTTTCTCAGTAAGTTTGTCATTGTTTACCTACATGATATTTTTATCTTTAGTAAGACATGGAGGAGCATATGATGCATATTTGTATGGTATTTGAGAATCTGAGAGAAGAGAAATTGTTAATTAATTTGAAGAAGTGTACTTTTGTGAAGAAGGAATTAGTGTATCTAGGATTTGTAGTTTTAGAAAAAGGTCTAAAAATGGACCCAGAGAAAGTACAGGCTATTCTTGAATGGCCTACTCCAAGGAGTTCTACTGAGGTAAGATATTTTCATTGTTTGGCTAGCTTTTACAGAAAGTTTATCAGAAATTTTAGCAGTATTTGTGTACCCTTGACTGAAACAATGAGAGGGGATAGAAAAGAGTTTTCAATTTTTGAAACAAAAAGTTATAGAACAACCTGTTTTAGCACTTCTAGATTTTAATAAGGTGGTATTGCAATAGGATCTGTTATGAGCCAAGAAGGTAAACCTGTTGTTTATTTCAGTGAGAAATTGAATGATGCCAAGAGAAAATATTCTATTTATAATCAGGAATTTTATGCTATAGTTCAGGCATTGAAGAAGTGGGGACACTATCTACTTCCTAAGGAACTTGTTTTGTATACTAATCATCAAGCTTTGCAATATTTGAATAGTCAAGGAAAGTTGAAACAAAGGCATTTGAAATGGGTTGAGTTTTTGCAGAGTTATACATTTGTTTTGAAACACAAGAGTGGAAGGTCTAATAGGGTTGCAGATGCTCTTAGCAGGAGGCAACTGTTACTGATAGAGATGCAGATTGAGGTGGTTGGGTTTAATGAACTCAAGAATTTGTATCCAGAGGATCCTGATTTTGGTGAAGCTTGGAAAGCTTGTACAGAACCTGCTACTCTAGACAGGATGAAATGGCTAGATTTCATCATCCAGGATGATATGCTATTCATAGGGAGCCAGTTGTGCATTCCATGAAGTTCTATGAGAGAGAATCTCATCAAGGAGAAGCATATCGGTGGATTGGCTAGACATTTTGGTCATCATAAAACCCTTGCTTTGGTTAGTGAGAATTATTATTGGCCACAGTTGCAGCAAGATGTGAACAATTTTGTACAAAGTTGTAGAGTATGTCAAATGGAAAAAAGATTGAAGTAGAATACAGGGTTGTATCAACCATTACCTATACCAGAGAAGCCATGGGAGGATATCAGTATGGACTTTATTATTGGTTTACCAAGGACACATCGGGGACATGATTCAAATTTTGTAGTAGTTGATAGATTTTTGAAGATGGCACATTTCATTCCCTGCAAGAAGACTAATGACACTGTTCATATAGTAGAATTGTTTTTCAGAGAAGTTGTGAGACTACATGATTTGCCAAAGACCATAGTTTTAGATCATGACACTAATTTTGTTGGATATTTCTGGCACGCATTGTGGAAGAAGCTGAAAACATATTTGAAGTTCAGTTCATCACATCATCCACAGACTGATGGATAGATAGAGGTGGTGAACAGGAGTTTGGGGAATTTGCTGAGATATTTGGTTCAAGATAAGCCAATGGGATGGGATTTGATTTTACCACAGGCAGAATTTGCATACAATAATTCTATCAATAGGAGCACTGGTAAATCACCATTCTAGATTGTATATGGGAATAGTCCCAGAAATGCATCAGAATTGAGGAATATAGATAACGGAGAGATAAGTAGTGCTATAGCTGAGGAGTTTGTAGAACACTTGAAGAACATCCATGAGGAAGTGAGGAAGCACATTACCAAAATGAATACACAGTATAAAGCTAAGGCAAATGAGAAAAGGAGGCATAAGGAATTTCAAGTTGGGGATGAAGTCATGGTTCATTTGCGGAAGGAGCAGTTTCCAGTTGGTACATATAACAAGCTGAAAATGAAAAAGTTTGGACCATGTAAGATACTAAAGAAGCATGATTCAGGAAATGCATATGAGGTAGAGTTGCCTAGTGAGCTAAATATTTCACCAGTGTTTAACATTTCAGATTTGGTAGAGTATCAAGAAGGAGGTGTTGAAGATGAGATCATAGTAGCACAGTGGAGTATTCCAGCAAGTAGTTCAGATACCAAATAGATTGAGGATATACTGGATAGTCGTGTTGGCAGAAGCACAAGGAACATGACATATGAAGAATATCTAGTCAAGTAGAAAGGATAAACTGTTGAAGATTCATCATGGCTGACAAGGGAGGAGGTTAACCATCTTGGTTTCCCTCTACACACCTGAGTCATGATAGGGTCACTTCTCAAATTACCCTGGGTGTAAGAGCAATCTTGCATCACCCAAAAAAATATTTTTATTTTTTTGTATTCAATAAGGGCTATCTTGTGCAGAGCTGCTATTTATGGAAAGTTACTATTTTTGGTAATTTTTTTCTATGCACAGAATGATCTGATTTCTTTCTTGGAGGTTCATTTTGGTCATATAAGTCTACCAGTAAAGTTTCATTGCCAGATCAAGTGTATATTGGAAGCTATTGAAGATTTTCGGTATTGGTAGCAGGGTACAAAAACATTGAACTCGGTTTTGAAGGCTTTAGAGTCCCCGGATGAGGTCAAAAATTTGGATGACGGGTGCTTGCATGGGTCAAGCCTATAGAGTGCTTCCTAGCATTTTTGAAATGGGGTTATAATAGCCGATCGGGTCAACTGGTGATGACTTATGGTCTTCGGAAGTTGGGCCACCTGAAATGGCAAAAAATAATTTTCTTCAAAATTTTTGTTCAGGTTTCAAAAGTTATTTTGAGCTGACTATGATGTAATAAAATGTAAAATAAAATAATTCTAAGTTTGGTCAGCCTTATTGGCTAAAATTCTGGAACCTTCCTAGGCGGTGAAAAATTGCCTATATAAGGAAGGCTGTATTATTGTCTTAGGTAGTTCAGAATTGTTCTGGGTAGTAGATCTGAGTTTTGATTTGAGGCTTTGGCCTACTGAATATTGTAAGGGAATGCCCATGTGGCTTTTCATATTGTAATTCTGAAAGTTGTAATTCCACATTTGTGGAGATAATAAGAAGCCCATTTTTCTATTCTCGCAATTTGTTGTTGTTTCTTTGTTTCTGTTATGTGTTTGTGGTATTAAGGGGAGCACCCTTCATCAAGTGGTATTAGAGTGGTTGTTCCCTTCATCATAGTTTTTGACCAAATGTGTGCAAAATTTCAAGTTTTAAGGTCTAATCTTGGATTTTCTGAATGTTAGGGTGAAAATGTCTGATTTCAATCACAGTTTTAACAGCAATTGGATAGGTTTGCAAATAGTAGGTGATCATACATGTCTCCAAACACTTGAAACAAGGTCAAAAGAAACCTTTCCAAGACAAACACTTGTGATATGAGAAATAAAATTGCACCCTATGGAAGCTATCGATTGTTTGTATGTAGAGAATGTTTACACTAATATCACACAATCAAAGACACTTCAAGCAATATCTATCCTAAAAAGTCAAGGATCAATACTTATCAACTTATCCCACAACTTGATGCCCCCTTGCCTCACACAAAGTGGTTTTCCACAAGAGATACTGGCTTTTTCATGGAAGTGTCAAACAACACAACCAAAGGGACACATATGGTGAGTATCTTGGGCTGATCTGGGTTAGTCCACTTGGATCAATCCTTACACTAAGAAGATAAGAAGATAAAATAGGTGGCCTCTAACCTATGGTTCTTAGTAAGGGATTTTGGTCATAACACCCCTCTTGCTCCTCATAGAGGACTCAGACCTCACGACCTCAAGAGTACCTTAAGCATTCTTGCTTAATTCTTTCCCCATGGTTGCAATCCCATGAGCTACTCACATCAAGCGAAGACAAATGTTATGTCTACCAAGGTTTTGTGTCCTCGATAGCCTTGAGATTATAGTGAGTTAGAATAGCCGGCAAAAGGCTTTTCCCCACTTGGGTCATTCCCGTTGATTGCTCAAGAGTAGGCCCACTAAAGAATTCCTATATTAAACAAAGAATGGATTATCTCTTGAGGTTCAAGGTTTTTGGTTCACCACAAGGGTGAAGATCATACTCCCCTATCTCAAGAATCTCTCCCAAACACACCAAGCAAATTAAATTACCCCCCTGCTTCCAAAACCTTAAGATGGGTCAAGATTTTCTGGTTCACCTAAAGGTGAAGAGCATACTTCTCCTACCACCTCAAAATCTCTTTCACAAGATATTAAAGTTCCTTAAGACAATTAGTAGATGCCACACTTGAAAGGAAATAAATCACAAACACTTGAAAATTTTTCTTTTTGCTTTTGATTATGTTTTGGGCAACCCTGCAAAAACCATTAGTAGCCCTTTAGCATGCAATTTATGGAAATCTCCTTCAAGAAAAGCTCCTACAACCACAACTTGTTAGGCAAATTGGGTTAGGAAAACCAAAATATAAATGAAAGAAATGCAAAAAACCTAATTACTTTAAACTAAGAAATACAAATTAAACCTGCCTAAATACAGTAAAGCAAACCAGCAAACTAAATGTGATCAAATTTGGATGATAAAACTCAAAATGTGTCTCTCTATTGTATCAGGCAATATACCTCAGACTTCACCAGAATTGCACGACTCAATTTCCTATACTTGGGTGATATTATCCATCTAGGTGATACTCTACAAAATAGTCAGGTGATACTTCGTAAGATGCTAGGAAATAGACCAGAATACAGATGGACGATTCTTCCTCTATGCGAAGTGTCACACCTGTATACTGAGAACTATCATGTGATAATCCTGAGAAGTGTCATGCGATATTCTGAGATAGAAAATAGAGAATATGAAATATTCGCAAATTAATCTAAAAAATCACAAAAATGCAATAAATCTAAAGGACAAAGTCTATCTAGTTTGCCCCACAGTGGGCACTAGAAATGTATGGTGAAAATGTGACCACACTTCTATGAATCATTACATGTAAGGAAACTCAAGAATAATCCCTCACAAAGTGATCCTTAGCTCTTTATGCATGGAGTTGCAAGATTTTTAAAATTGCTCTCAGCTAGAGCTATGAAGCATATGACCTTGCTAGTCAACCACACAATGAGAGATTCATAAAATTGAAGACTAGGGCAAGAGTGCCAAAATCTCCAAAATGAATCAAATGTGTAAGATGCAAATGAAACTCATATGAGTGCAAAATTAATCTATCAAATGACAATGCAAACTAATCTATGAAAGGAAATTGCAATGGATTACAAACCCTTAATTAAGCTATGTGAGCTAAATCTATTGCATAAAAGGAAAATTACTCTAAAATGCCATGATATGAAAACTAATCAAATGAAATGTGTAACTAAATGATGAAAGCAAATGAAAGGAAGCAAGTCTTCAATGTCTTCAAAGGGAGTCTTCAAAGTAAGCTAGAAAACCTGTAGCATAACAATGTTATAAAATTCCAATATATCAAATGAAGAAGACAACCCTCCTTTTATAGGAAATGAGGTGAAATGGACCATTGAGATTAAGAGGCAAACGACTTAATTAATGGTGGAGAAAAATGGAAGCTTGATCCTTGTGCACAAATATCCTCCAATAAGAAAATAAGAGTTGACTTTTGTGTTCATATGAGACAAAAATTACTTTTTCACTTTTTATAAAATAGGAATAATGCTTTATTTGTGCAACTTAGGATAAGAGGAAAAGTGGGGGCTTTTTAGTTATTAAAAGGGGATGATATATTCCTTTTAATTAAATAAAGACTTAGGATAAAATGGTTAGCCGATAGGATAAAAAAAAATCTAATATATGATCAAAATTAAGACTTGATCAAGAAATTGATAATGCTGAAAATATTGATTATTGATAAAAACTTATTTAGGATTGATAAATCAAATAAATGGGGCCCAAAGTCTAAGTGACCATTTTTGGGTGCATACAGGCATGACCAACCATCATTAGGAATAATTGTACATGTGTTGAATAGATCTAGATTATATGATACATTCTACATGACCTTATGACACTATGCTCATTCAATCATAACTTTTCATGTATTCTTGATGTACTCTTACTCCTTGTAATGATCTTGTATTTCTTTGTAATGGATTAATGATTTATCATGCTAAGTAAAAAGGAGCTTGGAACAAAAAATATGCAAACATTTTAAGGACCAACATGAACAAGGTAGCCTTGTCTTTGGACTATATCAAGTGGGTAGCATTGTGCTATCATTTTTTATCTACAAAACTATGTTTTGTAGATCTTCTGATCCTTGATTTGAATCTAGATCCATTTCTCTCTAACATGCCACCATCACACAAAAATAGATATTTTCTTGGGATAATGAGGGTTTACCAAGGTCAATCCATAATTTAAGAATGAACTTTGAAATTAAAACAGAAATTAATGTCTTCTAATATGAAAAAAAAGTTAGATTTGAAAACTATATATGTATATCCTCAAATACCTTATTTTTGTCAAAATCCTTATAAAACCTAACATTGACATTGTACAATTGACTTTGGGAATAGTTGATCATGACTGCCATCATGAATGCTATCGATCTTTAAAAAACTCCTTGTACTCAATCCTTCAAAAGGTTCTTGATCACTAATTCTTAGTAGATTTTGAGTGTTTGAATTTGAATTTAATTTATTCATGTGTGTGGATGTTCAATTAAGCTGGGGTGAGTTTTCTTTTATAGCCATGCCTAGCAATTTGGGCTTGCAATTACAAAGCAAGTTGATAGGGGATAAATATTCCCACTCCCATAGGCTAGAGTGTTTGAATTTTAACCTCAATTATCAAGACAAGGTTGTCCTAAGTGAACAATTATGGGACTACATTTCTCTTGGTGAACTAGTCCCAATAATGGCATAAGATAGGAATTGAGGGCTAGAATGCATAAAAGAAGCAAGTATTTGACCTAGTACAAACAAAATCAATTATGATTGGGTTGAGGAGGGAACAAAAAAAAATGTGAGGCATAGATGAATAAGAAATTGTATAAAAATATAATTGACAATGCGACACCTTATTATAAAATACTCTGATATAATTTTAAAATATATAGATAAATTTTCATACAAAAAAAATATTAAAAAAAAAGATAAAAGGATGTATTTAATTATCATTGGCAAGGGCTCGTTGTGATGATTCCTTATGCTTTTGATATGGATGGATACATGTTTGATGCATAATGTGAAACTATGTGATTGAATGGGCAGGACAATCAGGTCTTGTTAGTTGCAACAAGTATTATTCACGGGAAAAAAATGCATCAAAAAATAGTGTTTATCTCAAAGGTATTGAAATTTTATCTTTGGGATTAAAATTAAACTACATAAAGGAAGATCTATATAATGTTTATCTCAAAGGCATTGAAATTTTATCTTTGAGATTATCATTAATCATACAATCAATAAAGTTATATTCAAAAATAAGGAGGAAGACCTATACTAAATGGATGGAGTCTTATCCAAAAAATACATCCATCTCTCCCCATGAAAGAATACTTAATGCATGAGGTCTTTTATTATCAACATGAATACACACTAGAAAGCATAAAGTATGACTCTCTCCTTAGTTTATAATCATGTAAACTTCCAAACACTTGTGGGTTTCTCTAGAATAGGATGAATCTCTACATATGGCTAGTTAAAATAGTGTTTCTGCTTAGCACTGCAAAATTGAAACCTATTTTCACCCCTTTTGTAAGAATTTTCTTAGAGAAATGAACCAAAAATATTAAGGCTATTGAATAAAACAAAGAAATAAAAAATATGGACAAGATTATTTTGTTGTTGAGGAACATTGGGGGGTGAATCAGTGTTTTGAAATTTTCATTACAAGCGATGGTTATTGTTACACCAAAAGATGAACCTGTTAATGCCTGATACAACCAATAGATTTATAGAAGACATAGGAGGCAGTTAAGCCATGTCATAGATCTTGAGGAGAGTGCTAGCCATTTTTCCAACAATATCCCCATCAGTGAACGTACCCAAGGGGATTCAAACCTATGACCAAGCTCTGATACCAATTGTTAGAAAGTAAAGTCCACGAAGATAATTGAGAGGGGGGGTGAATCAGTTATCAGATAAATACAAATTTTATCATCATTGACATATTTTAACCATGTAAGAAACAACCATAGAAAGATAAACATATACAATGGCACAATAACACAAGATATTTTGACTAGGGAACCTCTTGATCAAAGAGTAAACCCTGGTGAGAATGATGCCCACATAATATTCACTAATGTGAAAATTCCTTTTGTGAGGATGGACTTTTTTAAGAGTCTTATGAAATACATTCAGTACATATGAGTCCATGTTAGGAGACTTTGAATCCTTGTAAAAAGATTCTAACCCTGTTAGGAGTTATGGAATGAAGAAGGACCCACTACCCAAACAACTTCAAGGGAAAGATCACTAAAGACACTGTCAGACTGATCTCTGTATTACTCAAAAAAATAAAAAATGTTACTAATCTCAACAACTTATCTAATGAAGGGTGCTCCCCTTAATTCCACAAACACATAATAGAAACAGAGAAACAACAATTTGCAAGAACAAAAAATGGGCTTCTTATTATCTCCACAAGTGTGGAATTACAAATTTTAGAATTAAAATATGCAAATCAACATGGGCATTCCCCTTACAATATCCTATAGGACAAAGCCTCAAATCATTACCCAGATCTACCCAGAACTACTCCCCAACTGCCTAAGACAACACTATGGGCTTTCTCTATATAGGTAATTTCCACCACCCGAGAAGGTTCAAGAAATTTAGCCCATAGGGCTGACCAAACATAGAATTATTTTATTTTTCAATTTATTACATCAAAGTCAGCTCAAAATAACTTTTGAAACCTGAACATAAATTTTGAAGGAAAATTATTTTCTACAGTTTTAAGTGACCCGACTTCCGGAGACCATAAGTCATCACCAGTTGCTCTGATTGACTATTATGACCCCAATTTAGAAAGGTCACAAGGAGATCTAAAATGCCTAAATTAAGAAAGCTTCATTTATCTGAAAACTTGACCTCATCCGGGGCCTCTGAAGCCTTCAAAAGTAAATTCAAAGTTTCTGTACCCTATTGCCAATACCTAAAATCTTCAATTTCTTCAAAACTAGACCTGATATAGCCAGAAAACTTTACTGGCAGGTTGATATGAATAATATGAACCTTCATAGGTGAAACTAGAACATTTCAAGATCACATGACCAACTTACTAAAACTAGCAAGTTTCCATCAATAGCAGATCTACACAAGATAGCCCTTATTGAAAAAGAAACTAGAAATATTTTTGGGTGATGCAAGATTGCTCTTACACCCAGGATGCTCTTGCATCATTATCACTTCTCCTCTATCCATTCCAAACTGCACTAATTACTTCACCAGATCTCTGTAATTTTCATATCCTCTTACAATATCATATGTCTATTTTTCACATTCTTACATTAAAACTTTATTACAATTCCATATCAATGCATATATACCACACTCAAATAATTACAAATGAGTTAGCCAACAAATCACAAAATATAAACTTCCACATGTTACACAATAATTCATAATTACATAAAATTGTCAGCTTCCAGACAAAATAATTCTTCACTCATGCGACCTCTGACTATGTTGTGATGTCTACATAACTATCATAATTTCTTCATCAATTGTACAACTTTGCATGCCTAGAATCTACCCTGATAATGGGATATCATACATTTTCTTCCACTAAATTACACATAACTATCATGAATAATTGAATTTCTATATGCGCTCTTGACCATGACCATAGGACAAAAAATAGAGTAAGTCCTCAACTCTGCATAGCTTGATCTTCAATATCCCTTGTGTGAGCTAATTCGAATAATGTCTACTTCTCTGCTAATCTTTAGTAGATCACTGTGTTGACATCAATGATAATCACAATCATGAATGCAACATACAACTACTATAGAATGGTTGCAAATACTCTCCCATAGGATATATTCAGCATTCATGAACAAGGAGAAGTTATAAGGAACAAGGAAATATTGGTGTTGGCAATTTGGATGAGTAGGATATCAAGTTATTGTCATTATGGAAACATATAATCACTATGATGACCACACTATAGTAGCAATAATTTTGTAAGTAAAATTGTTTAAGTATAGCAATATTTTCCAATCTAATCAAAGATAATTTTGGTTAGAAATGTTTATAGAAGTAGGTTCAGTGCATGCACACTTAAACATGGATAATTCTATGTATGACAAAGACACATGTGAAAGCACAAGTTTGTATGACATGTATGGAAGGAGATATTGTAGAATTACAGAGATAGAGTCGTAGCCAACCTGAACAAAGTGAGAAGATAGAATAAGAATGATAGTTAAGGGATTTTTTTTTTTTATCAAACTAATGAATTAACAATATAAGGGATGACATCTTAGATGTTAACTCTTAGATAGCATAAATTAGTTTTTGTATTTAAGAAAAAGTTTATGGTTGGTAAATCCAACTGTAAAGTTATTATTCTTAATAACTGGTATATATGTAGAAAGCATGTAATGAAAAGAATATAGATTTATGTAATAAGATATTGTAAGGCTATGATGTGAAGTTGTATGGTGTAAAAGAAAAGCAAGAAAACTTTGTATATGAAAGTGAAGAGCTAAATCAGAATAGGAAAGCTCTTCGATAGCAGTGGAAGGTTATGTACTTTACATTTTTGCTTCAGATATCATTGCAATTTACTTTTTTGGGGAGTGGACTCATCTTGTAAAAATTATATTTTGTAATACTAACTCCTAGTAGGGTTGAGGCTTCTAATAAGGCCTAAATTCCTTTAATCAGGACAGAGATAATAGATGTATGTAATAGACTCCTAATAGGGTCAACATCCATAACCGCTTACTTTTGATAAGTGGATCAGTTGTGGGTATCATCCCCACTAGTGTTTTCCCTTAGCTAGGGTTTCCTCGAGAACAAACATGGTGTTATGAGTTCATTTGTTTTATTGCTATGCATGGTATTTAGTCTACTTTGTTTTTCAAGCTTCAAGTTAATTTTTTATATCATCAATTGGGAAAATGTAAAATTTTGTAGAATATTGATTGACCCCCTCTCTTAGTATTCCCCATTTATAACAATTGGTATCAGAGCTTCATTAGTCAGAAGAAATTTATTTGGAGAAAGCCTAACAGCTTGAGTAAGATCTCTATGGATATGGATCAATTGCAGAAGAATCTTCAAGAACCTCTTGAACAAATTGATATTCTTACTGAAGAAAGAGATACTCTGAAAGGGAAATATGATGATGTGAAGAACTTCATTGAGAAACTAAAAGAAAAAGTGGAAGAACTAAAATCAAAGAAAGAACCTACAATTCAAATCAAAGATTTTTATGAAATTTCAAATCTGAAGAAAGAAAATGAGATCCTTAAACATGAGTTAAAGATTGTAGATCTTAAGTTAAGTTTGAAAGATGGAAATAGCAAGAATGAATCAAATCTGAAATCTATAAATGAAGACTTGAAGTCTAAACTTTGTAAAGTGACATCTGAACTTGAGAAAACCAAATTATAGTATGCTGAACTTGAGAAGTACAATACAATTGTGAAAGGTGAATTGAATCAGTCTAAACAACATCTTGAGAAACTGTATTCCACCAGTGAGAAGATTGATGAACAAATGTCTTATCAAAAAACTTATTATGATACAACTAGTCTTGGATTTAATTCATAAAAGACAAGTGAAGAATGCAAGGAACCAGATCTAAAAACCTTAGAAAACAAAGATGAAAAGAAATCTGATGAAGCTAATGAATTTGAAGACATACCTAATCCACGTAAATAAAATGTACCACCTAAAGATATGCGAAGAGAATTTAAAGGTAGATGTTTTGCATGCAATATTTTTTGAAATATGAAGAAAGATTGCAGAAGTAAGCAATTCAAACCTCTCCATGGTTATTGTTATAATTATTATGGTTTTGGACATCAAGCTATTGATTGTAAGAAACCTAGATTTAATGATAACAATAATAGTAGTAGAATGTTTAGAGATACTAATCATGTAGATAAGAGACCTATTGAAGATATAAACAAGATAAATGGAGTTGTGTGTTATAGATCCAACAAGATTGGACATATTGCCAGAAATTGTAGATCACAAATCAGTCAGATAGGACCAAGATATGGAAACAATAGAGTAGTTTGTAAGATATGCAACAAATTTGGTCACATAGCAAGATTTTGCAGAATGAACAACATGAAAAATCATAATCCTAGAAGTTATACAAGGAAAAAAGAGAACTCTAATAATAATTAGAAAAGATGTTGTTGTAATTTAGAAGAAGTTAAGTTTGTTAAAGCCACTGATCAAGTAAGGACACTTAGAACACAAGGTAATAAGACAGGTGATGTATCTAATAGTAAGTGTGAATCTTTTCTTAACCCATCTAAAAGAACTTAAAGTAATTAATTCATGTAGAATGTATTAGACTAGAATATTAGGATAGTATAAAAGTTAGATTAGATTGAATTGAGTTTTCTGAATTTAATGTGAAGTAGTATATGATATAATGATGCTATGGTTAAGAGAGAATGATCTAATATGAATGTATGTGAGTACACAAAAAGAATAAAGTTTTGCAGGAAAATAGGAACTACTTTTTGGAAAGAAGCAGCAAAGGAATTGAATGCAATGTCAAAATCTTGAAAGATTGAAAGGATAAAAGCTTATGATCGGCATTATTTGATCATTCAAGGACTACAAGTGATAAGAAGAGCAATATAGTGGAGATTAAGAGTAGTTTGTAAAATTTGGAGAAATATTTCATGCTAGATCTATGAAAAGATCTAAATTGTGTATTTGAGGTATTTTACTAAGTAAATATATAAAAAGTAGTTTATTTTTGCAAGAAGAATGGATGCATCACTAGGTCACCATATAAGAGATTCAGTTAAACCTAGAGTTAAAAGAGAACCAGTAGAACCCTTGGAAGAAGATCCTAGTCTTGCACTGTCATACATTCTAGACGGAGTTTTGTATTTAGAAGATGTGAAATTTTTTTTGAAATACATGTTTGAGACCCTAAGTGATAGAAATATGATTATGAAATATGAGAATATATACAATCAGGACATGTCATTAAAAGTAGGGTTTGAACATCTGAAGGATAATGAGGTTTTCAAGTATCCAATGCATTATGAATTCCAAGATGATGAATGCACTAAAATAATTTTGAGTAGAATCCATAATGGTAAATTTTGGCTAGATAACAGAGTGATAGATTTTACTCCAGACCTAATTCATGAAGTAACCAGTTTTTCAAAATCTAGAGTTATACCCTTTAATGAGAAGAATGTAAAGAAAATTGTATTGGATAATACTAAGTCATCATATAATGGTAGAGGAATTGTAATCAACAAGATCTCACATGATGATTTAGATATGTAAGCAAGATTTTAACATCTAAGTTTTGAGAAAATTCTAGAGAATGTGACATGGCAACTGGTATGGTACATGCAACTTATTTGATATGCATTGAAAAAGTTAAAGTTGATATGTGTGAAATTTTGAGAATTCAATTATTTGAGAACCTTGAGAAGATTAAGAAAACTAAGAACTCACAATTTAGATTTGCATCTCTGAGCTTGTATATGTCTTTCCATTTGTTGAGAAGATTTTTTTAGAATAAATGAGAGGGGGGGTGAATCAGTTATCTAGTGTTTAACAACAAAATGTATAATTCAAAACAAAAACTTCAATTTCTTCTACTCAGTAAATAAATAATACTCTCACTATCTATACTTTTACTAATAACTAGTCTAACATTATAACTTGTTACCGATTAAATCTAACATGTAATATGCAAAGTTTGATAATAGACAAATATCACAATCAACACATAACACAAGAGATTTAATGTGGAAACCCTATAAAGTGAAAAACCACTTGGCACTAGCAACCCAAAAATGTTCACTCTTCTAAAGTGAGGTTGGTTAAGACCCAACCCTATTAAAGGTTACAAACACACTGTCAAGTGTGACCTTGTTAGAGGATTTTAGACTAGAAGTTATCATCCAACCAATCATTCACTATGAGGTTGATAGGATAAAAATGTGTACTCTATGAGCAAAATTCAATAAGACTTTAAAGTCTACTCAGTTAAGAGATTTCTTTGTTTACAATGGTTAAACCATAACAACAATTTGATCTGATTACAATACAACTATAATTGCAAATTATAGATCAATATTTAGCTCATAAAAATCCTTCTAATCAATATATCACTTCAGATTCAATACTATCACCACTTACTATCTATCAGTAATAGCTCTCTGTAGCTCAATAACTATTCTTCAACTCGATTCTTACTAACCAATATGATAAAAAATGCATGAAATATTGTTCACGTGAAAATCCTACAGCATCTACTTCTTCTGATATCTTTTTCATAGTGAAACCCTAGTCTCTTATATAGACAAGTAAATCATTTTCATTATGTCCATCAGATTTTGCTGCTTAACCATCTCCATTGATTTTACCACTTCAAACTTCCTCGGTTGATGTGTCACTAACTCATTTCAATTTTCTCTATCAGATCTTCTTTTAATTATGTTAGTCGTCGATCATCATAACAAACTTTATCTGTTACCTTGTAATCATACACTTTCCAGCTCATCAATCTTATCGGCTAAACTGATCATTTAATTCATTTTGTTTCAGTTGGTTAACAAAGAAATGCATCGGTGAACACAAGCTCAGTTAATACTATGGTTGGTATACACTACGCTCTGTCAGTGTATACTAGAAATGCTTCATTTACCGACAACATTACTTTGTGTCTTTCAGCTCTTTACTTCATTATAGATGAATGCAACATAATAAAGTCAATATCATAAGGTGAAGGACTCATCAAATAAGTTACTCATTGTGTTCCTTATCCTCATCTGGCATGTCCATCTTCCTCATGTAAATTTATCTTTTATTCATCTCTTTCACCTTTCTTCAGATGTATCAGTATACTAACTTACAAGATACATACTATCAAACTAGTTGAAATCAATGACAACATAATACTAATTTGATCATATTACATATCTAACCAACAACTTCTCAAGTGATCTTCAATCACAGATTCTTCATTCAGATTCCAAATCAGTTGTAGTCCAATAATCTCTCCCTTTGGCATTGATGGAAACTTCAAGTAATATGAAATGTACCATACACATACCAAACATGTATTCTACAACTCTATAAGAAAATGATGTCCAAGATCTCCCTAGCTTAATATGTTTAATCACTACATTACTCACCATTTGTAATGTTGTTCTCAGTAACTAATCTATCAATTGCTCTGTTCCTTTCTTGGTTGTCTCTCTCTTAGATAGTTCTCATCAGTGTCAATGCTCTTCCTTTCTTTTCATATTGTTTATCTCTCCCTTTGACAACAATGCCAAAGAAACAAATAAAGAAACAATTCTATCTTCCTCTATATCTTTGTATACCGATATCCAAATTGGTTCTATGCTCCAAACTTAATCACAACCTTGAACATGATTCAAAGTGTGAGCTATGTTGCATCAACATGTCTGATCTTCTGATAAAAATAGGCTAATGAAACATCATGATCACCTTAGTGACCGATAGATAGGGGATGAACCCCAAGTCTAGTCCTCAAGTATTTAAATGTATCTTTTGGTAGAGGCTTTGTAAAAATATCTGCAAGTTGTTCTTTAGATGTGACAAATTCTAGTTTCACTTACTTCTCTTGTACTTTTTCTCTTAAGTAGTGATACTTAATAGAAATATGCTTTGTCTTTGAGTGCATCACAAGGTTCTTTGAAATGTTAATAGCACTAGTGTTTTCATAGTATATAATCACTGGGTCAGTGATTACCTCATTCATCCCTTCCAACACTTGCTTAATATATGTTATATTTGAACAGTTAGTAGTAACAAAAACATACTCTACTTCAACTATAGACTCAAAAATACAAGCCTACATTTTACTTGTCTAGGATACAAGTCTTTCACCAAAGAAAAATGCTCCTTTGGTGGTGCTTTTTCTCTCATCCACATTTCCAGCCCAATCAACATCAGTGTAAACCTTCAGTTGAAACTTTCCTTCCTTAGGATACCATAATCCATAGTTTTCTATTTTCTTTAGGTATCTTAAGATTCTTTTAGTAGCACTCATATGTGATTCTCTAGGATTAGCAGAGAATCTAGCAATAATTTCCACAACATGTGCTATATCTGGCCTACTGTGAACTACATACATTAGTGTTGGTGTATTTAAATATTTACTAATTACACTTACTTAAGTTTACTTAAGATAATGCATTTTCATATTAGTTGTCATTGTGACACCTAAGATTTTTCATTTCATTTTAGCACATGGTTAGGAGAATTTCTACTTTAGGTGTGATAGTTGTCATCACATACCTCTTTGTGTGTGAGATCCACCTTTAGTGCTCTTCTCACATTATCATCCTCTCATTTTTGCACATGTTTCACATACTTCAATGTACAATGGAGGATGATCCACCTTTGGTGGACATGTGATTCCACCTTGTGTGGGTGATATCTTATCATCTCCTTATCATGTAGTCTTATTGCATTGCCTATATATTTAGGCACTCCTACTTTGTAATCAATCATTCAATTCAATCTATTCATTATTTGATCATTTAATCATATCATATTTTGTCTCTCTTGTGCTATCTCTTGAGATTCTAGATCTTGGCATCTATTATTTTCCTTAGGCAAATTCTTACATGGTATCATAGCGATATCACAATTCTTACAATTAGTTTACCAATCATGGATCGGTAAAGTGTCTGATTTACCTCTGTAGTTTCATCTTCCTTTGTTAATTTGCATCAAGTAGCCATTGATGTTCCTATAGGTTTAGCATCTTCCATGCCAAATGTTTTCAATACTTCCTTGATGTATTTAAATTGTGTGATGAATATCCCATCATTCTACTGAATCACTTGTAGTCCAAGAAAGAATTTAATCTCTCTGACCATAGACATTTAAAATTCCTTTTGCATCTCATCAAAAAATGATTTACACGCACTGCCTGATCCTCCAAAAATAATATCATCAACAAAAATTTTAGCAATTATAACAGTGTCATCAGTATTACCTTTCATATACAGATTGCTATTTTCACTTGTTCTCACAAATCTAATACATAACAAATAAGTATGAAATCTTTCACACCAAGCTCTTAGTGATTGTTTCAAACCATACAAAGCTTTATGTAATCTATATACCATGTCTTTGTTGTTTGGATCAACAAATCCTTTGGGTTGTTCAATGTAGACCTCTTCTTCAAGTATACCATTTAGAAAAGCTGACTTCACATCTATTTGATAGACTTTGAATTTCTTGTGTGTAGCATATGCAAGTAGCATTATGACTCCTTTCAATCTAGCAAAAGGTGCAAATGTTTCACCATAGTCAATGCCTTCTTCTTGTGCATATCCCTTGCATACTAATCTTGCTTTGTACCTTGTGACTTCACCATTCTCATTTAGTTTGTTCCTGAATATCCATTTAGTGCTGATAACATTTTTGTCTTTAGGTTAGAGTACTAAGAACCAAGTTTTGTTCTTCTCTATTTGATCTATTTCTTCCTTCATTGCATTAACCCATTCTTAATTCTCTAATGCAATTTTCACAGTTTTTGGTTCAAATTCACAAACGAGACATGTACCTTGTCTTGTTTTGCTCCTAGTTTGAATTCCAACATGTTTGTCTCCAATAATTTGTGTCTCAAGATGATGTCTTGTAACAAAACTAGCCAGGACTCAATTTCTCCTTTCTTGTTCATCTTGTTCAGGGTCATTTCCTTGCTTGGTTGCATCATTATGTTCGTCAATTTGTTCTTCTTGATGTTCTGCATTGTTTTCCTACTGGTTGGTTACCATAGACTGTTCCATTAGTAAATACTCCGGATGTTCAATGTAAGTAAATCTGCTATATTCTTCTTGTTCCTTTGTACTTTCCTCTATCTTCTTGTCATCAAACTCATCAAAATGAACAATAGTACTTTATATTATCTTATTTGTGACCTTATTTAGACATTAATATGCTTTACTTGTAGAGGAATGTCCCAGAAAAATTTTGTCATCTCCTTTAGAGACAAATTTTCCATTTCTTTCATCTTTTAAGATGAAGCATTTACTTCCAAAAGTTCTAAAATAACTTACAGTAGGTTTGTGTCCAAACTATAGCTTATAAGGTGTCCAGTTTGTATCCTTCTTCAGTTGCACTCAGTTAAGAACATATACAGTTGTACTAATAGCTTCCCTCTAATATTTCTGAGCAACATTCTTCTGTATCATCAATTTTCTAGCATAGTCAATGATTCACCAATTTCTTCTTTCAACAATGCCATTCTACTGAGGTGTCCTTGGTGTAGAAACTTGTCTTTTAATACCATGCTTATTGAAAAAATTAATAAATTCACCTCCTCTATCAGATCTTAAGCATTTTATTTCTTTTCTAGTTTCTTTCTCTACCTTAGCTTTATTCCATTTAAACATATTGAAAGCTTTAGATTTCTCCTTCAAGAATATAATAGTCATCAGTCTAGTGTAATCATCAACAAAAAGAATAAAATATCTATCACCAGAACAACTCTGAGTTCTCATAGAACCACACAGGTCAATATGAACCAACTCAAGTATCTTCTTTGTTGAGTAGTCTTTCCTTTTAAAACTAGACTTAGTCATCTTACCTTTCTAATATTCATGGCACATGGCATGATTAGGTTTTGACAGGTTAGGAAATCCTCTAACTCTTCTCCTTTTACTAATATTGATCATGTTATCAAAGTTCACATGGCATAACCTTTTGTGCCACAACCAAGCATCTTCATCCTTTATCAACAAACAAGAAGACTAATCCATATCAAGATAGAATAGATTACCTCTGGATTGTATACCAGTTCTGACAAGTCTTTAATCATCATCATATATCTTCACCTTTTTTCTCTCAAAAGCTAGACAGTGGTCTGAATTGTTCAACTAAGCCACACTTAACAAATTATAGTTCAGTCCATCTACCCAATATGCATTTTCACACTTAATTCTATTATTGATCATCAATGTACCTTTACCTCTTACCATACAAGGTGCATCATTTCCCATTCTCACAGATCCTCCATTATATTCAATAAGATGATCAAATTTATCTACATCACCAATCATATGATGTGTACAGCCACTGTCTATGATCCATGTATCATTTCTACTTACTTTAGAGATCAGTGCTATCTCTTCATGTTTTTCTTCTTCTTCTGAATCATCTTTCATAGCAACAAATACAACTTTTATGTCATCATCAAAATTAGATTTAGTCTCAGATCTATCTTTGGATCTATCATCATCTTTCTTCTATGGACATCTAGTACCAATGTGACCTACTTCTTTACAATTAAAACATGGCAAGGGTAGCTTACCTCTATATCTTCCTTTTCCTTTGGGCAATCTTCTAGCCATAAGAGCTTCAAGGTCAACAAGCTCATCGTCGATATTTCCATCACTATCATTATTCTTATTTCTTTTGCTAGACTTACTAATCTTTAGAGAAGATATAAAAGCAAACTCAATAGGGGAAACAACACTGTTATCAAAATTATTGAATTCAAAGGTTGTAAGTTTACCAATTAGAGTGTCAAGAGTAAGATTGGATGTAGCTCTTTTTTCATGAATTACAGAGATCCTGATTGCATAAACTGGTAGCAAAGATTTGAGAATCTTGCTTATCACTGTTTCATCATCTATGACTCCATCTGATGCTCTAATAGCATGTACTACCTCTTTTAATCTATTTGAGTATTTCACAATGTTTTCACCTTCTTTCATTCTCATATCATCGAATCTACCTCTCATACTTTCTGCTTGGGCTCTTTTGGCATTAAAATCTCCATTGTATATAAGATTTAACTTGTTCCACATTTCTCTAGCAATAGTGTATCCTTTGATATCTTCAAATTCAGCATCGGTACATGTAGCAACAAGCTCCATCATTGTAATATTGTGTTCATGCCTATCTCTCAGTTGATCAAGGGTCAGGGGACTAGTGGGTGGTGCAATGTAGCCATTCATCATCAATTTTAGTGTAGAATTCCTAATTCTAGATATGTGCAAATTCATCCTTCTTTTCCATACTATGAAGTTCTCTTTATATAGCTACAATACTTCTCTCTTATACATCTTGAGACCTTTGTGCTTAAGTCCTTAAAACTATGTTCTAAGCAACCACAACTATGATACCAATTATTAGAATAACTAAGAGGGGGGGTGAATCAGTTATCTAGTGTCCAACAACAAAATGTATAATTCAAAACAAAAACTTCAATTTCTACTACTCAGTAAACAAATAATACTCCCACTATCTATACTCTTATCGATAACTAGTCTAACCTTATAACTTGTTACCAATTAAATCTAACATGTAATATGCAAAGTATGATAACATATAAATATCACAATCAACACATAACACAAGAGATTTAATGTGGAAACCCTATAAAGGGAAAAACCACCTAGGACTGACAACCTAAAAATGTTCACTCTTCTGAAGTGAGGTCACTTAAGACCCAATCCTGTTAAAGGTTACAAACACACTGTCAAGTGTGACCTTGTTAGAGGATTTTAGACTAGAAGTTATCATCCAACCAATCATTCACTATCTGGTTGACAAGATAAAAAATGTGTACTCTATAAGAAACATTCAATAAGACTTAAAAGTCTACTGGGTTAAGAGATTTCTCTATTTACAATGGTTAAACTGTAACAATAGTTTGATTTGATTACAATACAACTATAGTTGTAGATTACAGATCAATATTTACCTCATAAAAATCCTTCTGATTAATATATCACTTCAGATTCAATACTGTAACCACTTACTATCCATCGGTAATAGCTCTTTGTAGCTCAATAACTGTTCTGTAGCTTGGTTCTTACTAACCAATATGATAAAAAATGCATGAAATCTTATTCACATGAAAATCCCGCAGCATCTACTTCTTCTAGCATCTTTTTCATAATGAAACCCTAGTCTCTTATATAGACAAGTAAATCATTTTCATTCTGTCCATCAGATTTTTACCGCTTAACCATCTTCATTGATTTTATCACTTCAAACTTCCTCAGTTGATGTGTCACTAAATCATTTCAATTTTCTCTATCAGATCTTCTATTAATTATGTTAGTCATCGATCATCATAACAAACTTTATCTATTACCTCGTAATCATACACTTTCCAGCTCATCAATCTTATCAGCTAAACTAATCATTTAATTCATTATGTTTCAGTTGGTTAACAAAGAAATGCATCAGTGAACACAAGCTCGGTTAATACTATAGTCAGTATACACTACACTCCATCGGTGTATACTAGAAATGCTTCATTTACTGACAACACTACTTTGTGTCTTTCAGCTCTTTACTTCATTATAGATGAATGTAACATACTAAAGTCAATATCATATGGTCAAGGAATCATCAAATAAGTTACTCATTTTATTCCTTATCCTCATCTAACATGTCCATCTTGCTCATGTTAATTTCTCTTTTCTTCATCTCTTTCACCTTTCTTCAGATGTATCGGTATACTAACTTACAAGATAAATATTGTCAAACTAGTTGACATCAAT
This sequence comes from Chamaecyparis obtusa, assembly GCA_027943335.1. Classification (NCBI taxonomy): domain Eukaryota; kingdom Viridiplantae; phylum Streptophyta; class Pinopsida; order Cupressales; family Cupressaceae; genus Chamaecyparis; species Chamaecyparis obtusa. The sequence goes on from BSBK01000670.1 coordinate 1,234,279, forward strand.
GACAACATAATACTAATTTGATCATATTACATATCTAACCAACAACTTCTCAAGTGATCTTCAATCACAGATTCTTCATTTAGATTCCAAATTAGTTGTAGTCCAACATATTTCCATATACTATTCGAGAAGATTGGAATGATAACATAAATACAATGGACAAAATTAATAAGGAGTATCTTAGACACCCTATAGATAAGGTAAATGAGAGCACAACCTTGTTAATCAAGACACTTCAAAACCAAATGAGAAATAGATCAAGGATTCCACCGACTATAGTAGAGAAATACAAAAATGAGATATGTTTTATGATTGACATTGATTTCACTTTTGTTGAAGTAGTTAAACTGAGAGTGGAATTTATAGAGCCACTTGGATATGGAGATTCTGAAGTTGAAATTGAAGAGTATGTAAACATATTACTTAAGTGTAAGTTGGATGTAAATAGTTCTAGATTTGGAACATATGATTAGAAATTTAACTCTGCAAAGTCATTGCAAGTAGATAAATTAGCCAAAAAGAGAGTTGACAACATAATAAAGAAAACTCTTAAGGATACAAGCATGATAGAACATGAGTTTATAGTTGTGAAGAAGACTACACTAACAATTAGAGATATAGGACATAAATAAGATCTATCTATTCCACCCCTAACATTAGTTGCAACTCACACTGAAGAAATTTAGGATTTAGAAGAAGAAATTAAAGTTTTGGAAGTGAAAAAATCTGCTAGGTCCTCCACCACTCTACTAGCAAAAAGAGTAAAGGAAATGGCAAGCAGGCCAGGAAAGAGACAAAAGACTATTTATACCCTAGCACAAAGGAAAGTATCAGAAGTAAAATTTGATGAAGAAGGAGGAAGTAGTAAAAAGAAATAGAAACCTAAGATAGAAAAAGTGAATGCCTTAATTATCAATGAAGGTGATTTCACTAAAATGAACAAATTTTATGAGTTGTACAATTTTTTTGAGAAATTGAGATTAGAAAATGTAGTTTTTAGGCAGATGATACTGTCAAATAAAATTTTTGATAGTATTCAAGGAAAGATTCTTGATAAATTTTTTGAGAAGTTAGTTAAAAGGAAGAAAAGAGAGTTGAAGAAAATAAAAATATAAGACAAAACTATGCGAGAAAACTATGTGATATAAAAGATGAAGATCACTTTAAGGAGATTATGAAAAATATTAACACTCATCTAAGAATGAAAAGGAGAACTATCTTGATAATGGGAGGAAATTATGAGGAAATCAACAAAGAGATAGAACATATAGTTAAAAAGATTATGACCTTTGGTCCTAGTGAGCACACAAGTATATCTAATCAAGCATGTGAAGCTAAACATCAGAAAAGTTCTTCACCATCACCGCCACCATCTATTCATATTGAACATAAAACTATCAATGTGGAAGGAATAAATATCATGTTAGATAGTGAAGATAACTCATTCACCAATCTTGAGAACATTGTTGACAATTCGGCTATTGAGTAGTGGGACATGATAGTAAATGAGGAAGAAGAGAAGGAAAAATGAAAAGAAGAGGAAGTAGAATTGACACAAGAAGAAACATAGATTAATGAGGAAGAAACAGAGTAGGAAGTTCCATAAGAACAAGTAGCAATCAGCCCTAAACTCAAGGAAGCAGTAGAGAAGCCACAAATTGAATCTATCTTTGGTAGTCTTGGATAGGAAGTTGATGATGATGATCAAATTGAGTTGATCTCATCTTTGAATAAGATTATTGGCAAGAATAAAAAGGTAAAAATCTTACAAGGATCATTTCTTGAAGTGACAGAGAAACTACAGAGCATAATAACCAATCAGATAAATGAGACTGGCCCAAAAAGTAAAGAAAAAGAAGTTGTGAAAGCATTTGATACTAAATTCACAAACATATTAGACATGGCCACGATTAAAGCACAAGCAGCCTATGAAGCTAAGTTATTTCAAGAAATATGTCAGAATATCAGAAATGATATAGATAATCTAGATGTTTGCATTAAGGAACTAAGAAGAAGTTTGGAAAGGGGAAAAGCTTTGTATATTCAGTGTACAAAATTAGAAGATCATGTATCAGAAATAACAGAGAATATTAAGGAAAAAGAGTCAAAGATACAAGCAACAACAAACCTCTTGTCAAGCCCAAATGTAAAGATCTCAGATATTGAGAAAAATATAAGCAAACTAAATGATGACATAAGGATTCTGAATGATGCAAAGGATAAGAAATTGAGGATATTTTCTCTACTAAGAGACCATGTATCAATTGAACTAAGTATTTTTGAGAGTCAGTTGGAAGAATGTCCTTCTTTTAGGACATCTTACGGAAAATTTCACTATGAAAACCTTTAGTCATGTGAAATTGCATCTTATGGTCTATGTGAAATCCTAAGCCTTTCAAATGGTATAAAGAAATCATGGGATAAGGAGTTAATGAGTATGAAGATAAATTTCATAGATTGTGTCACAAGCCTACCGGCTTTGCAATTTTAAGATCTTAAGGTAAACCATTTTTGACAAGTTTTCTTGGCAACCTTTTTGTCATTTTTGTCAAAGGGGGAGTAGTAGTAGAAAATTTTATAGATGGTATAGTATGATGCATACTCCTAGGGGGAGTATAGATATTCAGAGATATAAGTATGTTGAAGATTGAAGATTTTTTTTATGGCCACAATTTTGAAATTTTGTGAGACTTAGCCAATTTTCCTATATGTTGCCACCAATGAAAAATGGGGAGATTGTTGGCAATTTGGCAGAGTTGGATATCAATTTTTTGTCATTATGGTAACATATAATCACTATGATGACTGCACTACATAAGCAAGCATTTTTGCAAGAGCGCAAGTAAAATTGTCGAAGTATAACAACATTTTTCCAATCTAATCAGAGATAGATTTGGTTAGCGATGTTTGTAGAAGTAGGTTTAGTGCATGCACACTTTAACATGGATAATTATATGTATTAAAAAGAAACATGTGAAAGCACAAGTCTTTACAACATGTACATAAGGAGATATTGCAAAATTATAGAGACAAAGTCATAGCCGACTTGAACAAAGCAAGAAGACAGAATAAGAATGAAAGCTAAAGGATTATTTTGTTTATAAAATAAATGACTTAACCATATAAGGGATGACATCCTAGATGTTAACTCTTAGACAACATAAATTAGTTTTTGTATTTAAGAAAAATTTTATGCTTGGTAAAGCTGACTGTAAAGTTATTTTTCTTAATAATTGGTATATATGTAAAAAGCATGTAATGCAAAGAATATAGATTGATGTAATAAGATATTATAAGGCTATGATGTGAATTTGTATGTTGTAAAAGAAAAGCAAGTAGAATTTGCATATGAAAGCAAAGAGATGAATCAGAATAGGAAAGCTATTTGGTAGCAGTGAAAGGTTATGTACTTTACCTTTTGTATTCAGATATCATTATAATTTACTTGTTTGGGTACTAGGCTCATCTTGTAAACATTCTATTTTTTAATACCAACTCCTAGTAGTGTTGAGGCTTCTAACAAGGCCTAAAGTCCTTTAATGAGGACAGAGATACTATATGTATGTAATAGACTCCTAACAGGGTCAAAATCCTTAACCGAATACTTTTGATTAGTGGATCAGTTGTGGGTATCATCCCCACTGGGGTTTTCCCTTGGCCAGGGTTTCCTTGAGAACAAACATGGTGTTATGAGTTCATTTTATTTATTGCTATGCATGGTATGTAGTCTAATTTGTTTTGCAAGCTTCAAGTTAATTTTTTATATCCATAATTGGGAAAAAGTAAAAGTTTGTAGAATACTAATTCACCCCCCCTCTTAGTATTCCCTATTTCTAACAATTTATATGTAAAGGATACTCAAAAAAAGAAGGAATTAATTATGAAGAAAATTTTTCACCTATTAGAATAACTGAGAGGGGGCTGAATCAATTATTCTTGTTAGGATTAACAAGGTAGAAATAACAATTATGTTCAAATATAACCAATATCAAAAAACAATAAACCACATAGAAGAGAACACAAGACACAAAGATTTAACGTGGTTCACCCAATCTTGGGCTACATCCACCAATAGTGAGTACAATATTATTATTATCTAGTGATTACAACCTAATTACAATCTGTAATCCCTTATAGCTAAATTTCACTACAAGTACTAAAATCATACATAATGAAATCCCTAACCCTAAGCCATATTATATAATATTTTTTCCACTTTAGGGTTAGAATGAGTTATAATATGTCATCCCAAAATAACCAAAAAATATGTCAGCCTCAAAAAAAATATACAATACTTTCCTAGATAGTACTTTCCTAATTAGTCACCACAAGCTAACAATTCTAACAATTGGTATTAGAGCAATATTGGTTTCTCGAAAGAAAATTTTAAGAACTTGAGAAAATAGATTACAAGATTTATAAGAGGGAAGTGCCTAAGTTGAACAAAGAACACTTTGCTACATGGAAAAGAGGAATGTGACCTCACATAACTAGAATTGGAGAATCTCCTTTATACTTACTCGATAATGGCTACATAAAACCTACAGTTGTTCCTTTGACCCTTGATCAATTGAGAGACTATCATGAACACAATAATACCATGATAGAGATTGTTGCTGCTCTATCTGATGCTAAATTTTTGGATGTCAAGGATTGTGATACTGCAAAGTAAATGTAGGATAAACATGCTCTAGTTTATGGTAGTGATGTGAATATGATGAGAGCCAGAGCTAAAAGCTTGAGAGGTAGATTTGATGACATGAAGATAAAGGAACGAGAAAATATTGTATAGTACACAAACTGAATCAAAGAGGTAGGTAATGCTATCCAAGGTGTAAGAGGTATTATTAATGAAGACACAGTGGTAAGTAAGATATTGAGAACCTTGTTGCTTGTCTATGCAATCAAAATATCTTCTATTCATGAAATGAGGTCTATACCTAATATCACTCTTACTCTTAATAGTATGATTAGAAAGTTAACTTTTGAGCTAAATAATTTTGACAATAGTGTTGTACTGAGTGTTGAGTCTACTTTTATGTCTTTTATGAAGATTGGTAAATCTATCAGTAAGCATATTATAAAGAATGAAAGTGATAGTAATACCAATGATGAAAATGATGAGCTAGAAGCACTCATGGCCCAGAGACTATAGAAAGGTAAGGGAAGATATAAGGTAAAGTTACCTTTAGCTTGTTTTAATATAAAAGAAGTTGGCCATATTGTTGCAAGATGTCCTAGTAGGAAAGAGGATGATAAAGATAGAGACCAATTTGGTGATGGGAAGTATGGAAGAAGAAATAATAGAGGTTACTGACACTACAATAGAGACAACTGAGATCACAAAGATAAGGGAAAAAAGGTTTGTTACATTGCTGAAGAAAATGGAGATGGCTCTGACACCAACACTGATGATGATATTGAAGTGGCATTTGTTGCAATGAAAGATGATTTAGAAGAGGATGAAAGGTATGTAGAAACACGGTATGTGCAAGATCATGAGGGGCCAAACTATGCCCTTAAGTGGCAATGAAAAATCAGCAAATCAGGGTTAGTCAACTTGACGTGAAAATTTCAACTAGCTATGAACCTAATACCACAAAGTTGTAAGAATAGAATCTATAGAAAATTGAATGTAGTTTCTAAACTACTAGGCCTCTTTTGAGAAAAGTTAGTATGATTGGTGAAAATGATATATTTCAATGCAGCAGTACAAAAATTTTAGGAAAAAAAGAAGAAGTAGGTGTATGTCTGACCACGTTAATCATAATCAAATGATAATATTTTATTATAAGATTTTATATATAAGTAGTAGACTCATGCCAAGATGTGACGCATATTTTTTTGTAATTTTATTCCAAAAAAAAAATTAATTATGAATTTTCTGCTACAACATTTTCAGAATAAAAAAACTCCCGTGTCTGACCACCTTAACTCATTCAAAATTTTACAAAATTCAAAAAAAAAAAATTTCCTTATAGTAGGTGAAGCATAGAATGTGATGCATTTTTCAGATTTCAAAAATGTTATACCATTTGAAAGTTATAGCCATTTTTCAATCAGTGTATAAATCAGCACTTTAGAGGTAACTCAATTAGAAAATAACTAATAATTAAATACCGAATTCAAAATTTGACAGAAATTATATCGATAGAAAGCTGATAATCTCCTTAAAATACCCTTTTCATTTCATCAAATTCAAGTGAAAATTTTTTTTCAACTACATGGTCGAAGTCTGGAACTCAGAGAAATAGGGGAAAAATACATTTTTGTGACATTTGAAGAGTTGACCAGGTAGGTTTGATGCACAAATCAATACCAAGCCTAATCGGGTACCCCATTTTGCCAAGTATGAAAAAATGACAGGAGTATATGAAAAATTTGAACTTTTTGAAATCGGGGAAATCGGGTACCCGATTTTGCCAAATATGAAAAAATGGCGGGAGTATATGAAAAAATTGAACTTTTGTATATAATGTTTAAATATGTATTATCTATATAATTATATATTAATTTATATATTTTATATTACAATATCTTAAGGGTTTTAAATTATATGTCATATATATTTTATATTATATAAATATATGTACAAATTACATATATATATATATATATATATATATATATATATATATATTTGTAAGAATTTTGATGTCGCTCTGATACCATGTAAGAATTTTGATATCGTTTTGATACCAAAAGAATTTGCCTAAGGCAAAGAATAAATGCCAAGATCTAGAAGCTCAAGAGATAGCACAAGAGAGACAAAATATGATATGATCAAATGATCAAATAATGAATAATAGATTCAATGAAATTGATTGATTACATACAATGTAGGAGTGCCTAAATATATAGGCAATGCATGATATCTAGAAGATATGCAAGTGATAAGATCACAACTAGATATGGTGGAATCACATGTCCACCAAAGGTGGATCATCCTCCATTGTACATCAAAGTATGTGCTACATGTGCAACAATGAGAGGATGATAATGTGATAAGATCACTAAAAGTGGATCCCACACACAAAGAGGTATGAGAAGACAACTATGACCACCTAAAGTGGAGAATCTCCTAACCATGTGCTAAAATGAAATGCAAACTCCTAGGTGTCACAATGACAACTAATATGCAAATGCATTATCCTAAGTAAACTTAAGTAAAGTGTAATTAGTAAATACTTAATTACACCAAAATTATATATATATATATATATATATATATATATATATATATATATATATATATATATATATATATATATATATATATATATATATATATATATATATAACATTTAAGGGGTATTAAGGGGTATTATATAAATTTTTTAATATATATTATATATATAATTATATATTAATATATTTAAATATATCTATAATACATATTAAAAAATATATTAAATATTTACATAATACACCTTAAACATTATATATATATAATGTTTAAGTGGTATTATGTAAATATTTTATATATTTTTTAATATGTATTATAGATATAATTATAGATTAATATATAATACCCCTTAAACGTTTTATATATATATATATATATATATATATATATATATATATATATATATATATATATATATATATATATATATATATATATATATATATATATATATATATATATATATATATATATATATATATATATATATATAACTTTATAGATCATAATATTTAAATTGTATGTTGAAAGGGGTTATCGAGACTTCCTAGGGGTCCTAGAATGCCTTATCATGTGTTAGGACCCCTAGGAAGTCCAAATGACCCCTTTTGACACATTAGAATGGTCGAGTGTGTCTAAAGAGATCACTTTAGACACACCTGAACATTCCATTGTGTCAAAAGGGATCATGGGGACTTCCTAGGGGTCCTAACATGTGTCCAAATAGGTCGCTTCAAACAGACTCAAGAGTTCCAATGTGTTAAAAGGGATCATGGCGACTTCCTAGGCATCCTAATGCATGATAAGGCATACTAGGACCACTAGAAAGTCCCCATGACCCCTTTTGACATATATGAACCCTCCAGTGTGTTTGAAGGAGTTGTAGGACCCCTTTGCACACACTTGAGGGTTCAGATGTGTAAAAATAGGTCATGGGGACTTCTCACAGGTCCTAGTACTCCTTATCATACATTAGGACCTCTAGGAAGTCCCCATGACACCTTATGACACATTGGAAAGCTCAAGTGTTTCTTAAGGGATCCTACGACCCCTTAAGACACACTTAAGCATTCTAATGTGTCAAAAGGGGTCATGGGAACTCCCTAGGGGTCCTCGTATGCCTTATCAAATGTTAGGACCCCTGGGGAGTCCCCATGACCCCATTTGACACATTGGAATCCTCAAGTGTGTATTAAGGGGTCCTAGGACCCCTTAATACACACTTGAGCATTCCAATGTGTCGAATGGGGTCATAGGGACTCCCCAAGGGTCCTAATATGTCTTATCATGTGTTAGAACCCATAGGAAGTCCCCATGACACCTTTAGAACCCTTTAAGACACACTTGAGCATTCTAATGTGTCAAAAGGGGTCATGGAGACTCCCTAGGGGTTCTAGTACACCTTATCATCCAGTAGGACCCCAAGGGAGTTCCCATGACCCCTTTTGAGACATTAGAATGCTCAAGTGTGTCTTAAGGCATCATAGGACCCCTTCGGACATAGTTGACTATTGCAATGTGTCAAAAGGGGTCATCAGGACTCCCTAGGGGTCCTAATATGCGCTATCATATGTTAGGACCCCTAGGAAGTCCTCATGACCCCTTTTGACACATTGGAATGCTCAATTGTGTTTTAAGGGGTCCTAGGACCCCTTAAGACACACTTGAGCATTCCAATGTCTCAAAATGGGTCAAGCAAACTCCCTAGGGGTCCTAGTAAACCTTATCATGTGTTAGGACCCCTATGAAATTCCAATGACCCCATTTGACACATTGGAATGCTTAAGTGGGTCTTAAGGGGTCATAGGACCCCTTAAGACACACTTGAGTGTTCCAATATATCAAAATGTGTCATGGGGACTCTCGAGGGATCCTAGTATGCCTTATCATATGTTAGGACACCTAGGGAGTCCCCATGAGCCATTTTGACACATTGGAAAACTCAAATGTGTCTTAAGGGGTCCTAAGATCCCTTAAGACACACTTCAGCATTAGACCCCTTAAGACACATTTGAGTGTTCCAATGTGTCAAAAGGGGTCATGGGAATCCCTAGGGGTCCTAGTATGTGTAATCATGCGTTAGGACCCCTAGGGACTCTCAATGAACCATTTTGACACACTAGAATTTTCAATTGTGTCTTAATGGGTCCTAGGACTCCTTCGGACACACTTAAGCATTCAACCATGTCAAAGGGGTCATGGGGACTCCCTAGGGGTCCTAATACATCTTATCACACGTTAGGACCTCTAGGAAGTCCCCATGACTCATTTTGAAACATTGGAATACTCAAGTGTGTCTTAAGGAGTCCTAGGACCCCTTAAGACACACTCTAGCATTCCAATGTGTCAAAAGAGGTCATGGGGACTCCCTAGGGCTCCTAGTATGCCTTATAATCTATCAGGACCCCTAGGAACTCCCTATGACCCCTCCTAATACATTACAATGCTCAAGTGTGTCTTAAGGGGTCCTACGACCCCTTAAGATACACTTGAGCATTCCAATGTGTTAAAAGGTATCATGGGGACTCCTTAGGGGTCCTCATACACCTTATCACACCTTAGGACCCCTAGGGAGTCCACATGACCCCTTTTGACACATTCGAGCACTTAAATTTGTCTTAAGGGGTCCTAAGACCCCTTAATAGGACCCCTTAAGACACACTTGAGCTATCCAATGTGTCAAAAGGGGTCCTGGAGACTCCCTAGGGGTCCTAGTATGTCATATCACATGTTAGGACCCCTAGCGAATCATAGTGACCACTTTTGACACATTGGAATGCTCAAGTGTGTCTTAAGGATTCCTAGGACCCCTTCAGACACACTTGAACATTCCACTATGTCAAAAGGTTGCATGGGGACTCCCCAGGGGTCCTAATACACCCTATCACATGTTAGGACACCTAGGAAGTCTGGATGACCCCTTTTGATAGATTAGAATGCTCAAGTGTGTCTTAAGGGGTCCTAGGGCCCCTTAAGACACACTTGTCCATTCCAATGTCTCAAAAGGGGTCATGGGGACTTTCTAGGGGTCCTAGTATGCCTAATTATGTGCTAGGACCCCTAGGAAGTCCCCATGACCCCTTATGACAATTTGGAACACTCAAGTGTGTCTTAAGGGGTCGTAGGACACCTTAAGACACACTTGAGCATTCCAATGTGTCAAAAGGGGTCACGGGGACTCCTTAGGGGTCCTAGTACACCTTATCACATGTTATGATGCCTTTTGATACATTGGAATGCTCAAGTGTTTCTTAAGTAGTCAAAGGACCCCTTAAGACACACTTGAGCATTCCAATGTGTAAAAAGTTGTCATGGGGACTCCTTAGGGGTCCTAGTACACCTTATCATGCATTAGGACCAGTATAAATTCCCCATGACCCCTTTTGACAAATTGGAATTCTCAAGTGTGTCTTAAGGGTTCCTACGACCCCTTAAGATACAATTTAGCATTCCAATTTGTCAAAAGAGGTGATGGGAACTCTCTAGGGGTCCTAGTATTCCTTATCACATGTTCGGACCCCTACGAAGTCCCCATGACCCCTTTTGACACATTGTAATGCTCAAGTGTGTTAAGGGGTCTGAAGAACTCTTAAGACATACTTGAGCATTCTAATGTGTCAAAAGGGGTCATGGGAACTCTCTAGGGGTCCTAGTAAGCCCTATCATGTGTTAAGACCCCTTAGCAGTCCCCATCACCCCTTTTGACACATTGGAAGGCTCAAATGTGTCTTAAGGTGTCAGACCCCTTAACACTCACTTTAGCATTCCAATGTGTCAAAAGGGGTCATGGGGACTCCCTAGGGGTCCTAGTATTCCTTATCACATGTTACGACCCCTAGCGAGTCCCCATGACCCCTTTTGAAAAATTCAAACACTCAAATGTGTCTTAAGGGGTCCTAAGACCCCTTAAGACACACTTTAGCATTTCAATCTTTCAAAAGTAGCCATGGGGACTCCCTAGGGGTCCTAGTATGCCTGATCATGAATTAGAACCCCTAGGGAGTCCCAATGACCCCTTTTGAAATATTGGAATGCTCAAATGTGTCTTAAGGTGTCCTAGGGCCCGTTCAGACACACTTGAGCATTCCAATGTGTCAAAAGGGGTCATGGAAACTCCCCTAGGGTTATAATATGCCTTATCACACATTAGGACCCCTAGGAACTCCACATGACCTCTTTTTACACATTGGAATGCTCAAGTGTGTCTTAAGGAGTCCTAGGACACCTTAAGAGACACTTGAGCATTTCAATGTGTACAAAGGGGTAATGGGAACTCGCTAGGTGTCCTAGTATTCCTTATCATGCATTACAACCCCTAGGAAGTCCCCATGACCCATTTTGACATGTTAGAATTGTCAAGTGTGTCTTAAGGGGTTGCAGGACCCTGTAAGACACACTTGAGCATTCCAATGTCTCAAAATGGGTTATTGAGACAACCTAGGGGTTTTTGTACACCATATCACATGTTAGGACCCCTAGAATGTCCCCATGACCCCTTCTAACACAATGGAATACTCAAGTGTGTCTTAAGGGGTCATAGGACCCCATAAGACACACTTGAGCAGTTCACTATGTCAAAAGGGGTCATTGTGACTCCCTAGGCATCCTAGTACACCTTATCATGCATTAGGACCCCTAGAAAGTCCCCATTACCCCTTTTGACACATTAGAATGCTCAAGTATTTCTTAGAGGATTGTAGGATGCCTTTAGACACACATGAGCATTCTAATCTATCAAAAGAGGTCATGGGTACACCCTAGAGTTCCTAATATGCCTTATCACGTGTTATGACCCGTAGGAAGTCCCCATGACCTCTTTTGACACATTGAAATACTTAAGTGGGTCTTAAGGGGTCCTACAACTCCTTAAGACACACTTGAGCATTCCAATGTGTCAAAAGGGATCATTGGGACTCCCTACAAGTCCTATTACACCTTATCATGCCTTAGGACTCTTAGGGAGTCCCCATGACCCCTTTTGAAAAACTGCAATGCTCAAATGTGTCTTAAGGGGTCCTAAACCCCTTAAGACACACTTGAGCACTCCAATAAGTCAAAATGGGTCATCAAGACTCCCTTGAGGTGCTAGTATGTCTTATCACACCTTAGGACCCTTATGGAGTCTCAATGACCCCTTTTGACACATTGGAATGCTCAAGTGTTTCTTAGGGGTTCCTAGGACTTCTTCGGACACACTCGTGCATTCAACTATGTCAAAAGGGGTCATGGGGACTCCCTAGGGGTCCTAATAAGCGTTATCACATGTTAGGACCCCTAAGAATTTTGCATGACCCCTTTCGATACATTGAAATGCTCAAGTGTGTCTTAAGGGGTCCTAGGACCCCTTAAGACACACAAGAGAGTTCCACTATGTCAGAAGGGGTCATGGGGACTCCCTACGAAGTCCCCATAACCGCTTTTCACACTTTTGAATTCTCAAGTGTGTCTTATGGGGTTGTAGGACCGCTTAAGATACACTTGAGCATTCCAATCTATCAAAAGGGGTCATGGGAACTCCTTAGGGGTCCTAGTACAACTTATCCCATGTTAGGACTCCTAGGAAGTCCCCATCACCACATTTGACACATTGGAATGCTCAAGTATATCTTAAGGAGTCGTAGGACCGCTTAACACACACTTGAGTATTAAAATCTATCAAAAGGGGTTATGGGGACTCCCTAGGGGTCCTAGTATGCTTTATCACATGTTAGGACCCCTAAGAAGTACCCATGACCCATTTTGACATATTGGAATGCTCAAGTGTGTCATAAGGAGTCGTACGACCCCTTAAGACACACTTGAGCAAGCCAGTGTGTTAGAAGGGGTCATGGAGACTCCTTAGGTATCCTAATATGCATATCACATTTTAGAACCCCTAGGAAGTCTCTGTGACCCCTTTTGACACATTAGAATGCTATAGTGTGTCTTAAGTAGTTGTAGGACCCCTTAAGACACATTTGAGCATTCCAATCTATGAAAAGGGCTCATGGGGACTCCCTAGGGGTCCTTGTATGCTTTATCATGTGTTAGGACACCTAGGAAGTCACGATGACCTATTTTGAAATATTAGAATACTCAAGTGTGTCTTAAGGCATCCTAGGACCCCTTAAGACACACTTTAACATTCCAATGTGTCAAAAGAGGTCATGGGGACTCCCTAGGGCTCCTAGTATGCCTTATAACACATTAGGACCCCTAGAAAGTCCCCATGACCCCTTCTGACACATTGGATGACTCAAGTGTGTTTTAAGGGGTCCTACAACCCCATAAGACACACTTGAGTGTTCAAATGTGTCAAAACATGTCATGGGGACTCCCTAGGGGTCCTAGTACACCTTATCATGCCTTAGGACCCCTACGGAGTCCCCATGACCTCTTTTGACACATTGGAATGCTCAAATGTGTCTTAAGGGGTCCTAAGACCCCATTAGAAGACCCCATAAGATGCACTTGAGTGTTCCAATGTGTGAAAAGTGGTCATGGGGACTCGCTAGGTGTCCTATTACACCTTATCACACGTTAAGACCCCTTGGGAGTCCCAATGACCACTTTTGACAAATTGAAATGATTAAGTGTGTCTTGAGGGATCCTCGGACCCTTTCAGACACACTTGAGCATTTCACTATATCAAAAGGGGTCATGGGGAATCCCTAGGGGTCCTAATATGCCTTATCATGCATTAGGAACCCTAGCAAGTCTACATGACCCCTTTTGATAGATTGGAATGCTCAAGTGTGTCTTAAGGGCTCTTAGGACCACCTAAGGTTCACTTGACCATTCCAATGTTTCAAAAGGTGTGATGGGGACTCCCTAGGAGTCTTATTATGCCTTATCACATGTTAAGACCCCTAGGAAGTCCCCATGACCCCTTTTGAGACATTGGAATGCCCAAGTGTGTCTTAAGCATTCATAGAACCCCTTAAGACACATTTGAGTCTTCCAATCTATCAAAATGGGTCATGGGTACTCCCTAGGGGTCCTTGGATGCTTTATTGTGAGTTTAGACCCCTAGAGATTTCCCATGGCCCCTTTTCATAGATTTGAATGCTTAAGTGTGTCTTAAGGGGTCATATTACCCCTTAAGATACACTTGAGCATTCTAATGTGGCAAAAGGGGTCATGGGGACTTCCTAGGGGTCCTAGTACACCTTATCATGCATTAGGACCCCTAGGGAGTCCCCATGACCCCTTGTGACACATTAGAATGCTTAAGTGTGTCTTAAGGGGTCGTAGGACCCCTTAAGACACACTTGGAAAGTGACCTCTTAAGACACACTTGAGTGTTCCAATGTGTCAAAAGGAATCATGGGGACTCCCTAGGGGTCCTATTATGCCTTATCAAATGTTAGGACCCCTAGGGAGTCCCAATGACCACTTTTGCCACATTGGAATGCTCAAGTGTGTCTTAAGGGATCCTAGGACACCTTCGGATAGACCTAAGCATTCTACTATGTCAAAAGGGGTCATGAGAACTCCCTAGGGGTCCTAATATGCCTTATCATGTGATAGGACCCTTAGGAAGTCCGTAGGACCCCTTTTGATGGATTGGAATTCTTAAGTGTGTTTTAAGGGGTCCTTGGATCCCTAAAGACAAACTTGACCATTCGAATGTCTCAAAATTGGTCATTGGGATGTCCTAGGGATCCTAGTATACCTTATCATGTGTTAGTGCCCCTAGGAAGTCTTCATGACCCCTTTTGACACATTGCAACACTCAAGTTTGTCTTGAGGGGTCATAGGATGCCTTAAGACCAACTTGAACATTTCAATGTGTCAAAAGGGGCCATGGGGACTCCCTAGCAGTCCTAGTATGCCTTCTCACACGTTATGAACCCTAGCATGTCCCAATGACCCCTTTTGAAACATTGGAAAGCTCAAGTGTGTCTTAACAGGTCCAATGACCCCTTAAGACACACTTGAGCATTCTAATGCATCAAAAGGGGTCATGGGGACTCCCTAGGGGTCCTAGTATGCCTTATCACATGTTAGGACCCCTAGGAATTCCCAATGACCCCTTTTGAAACATTGGAATGCTCAAGTGTGTCTTAAGGGGTCCTACGACCCCTTAAGACACACTTGAGTGTTCCAATTTGTTAAAAGTGGTCATGGGGACTCTCTAGGGGTCCTAGTATGCCTTATCATACATTAGGACCCCTAGGAAGTCTCCATCACCCCTTTTAACAAATTAGAATGCTCACATTTGTGTTAAGCGGTCTGACGACACCTTAAGATGCACTTGAGCATTCCAATGTGTTGAAATAGGTCATGGGGACTCCCTAGGTGTCCTAGTATGCCTCATCACATGTTACGACCCCTAGGGAGTTCCCATGACCTTTTTTCACACATTGAAATGCTCAAGTGTGTCTTAAGGGGTCCTAACACCCCTTCAGATACACTTGAGCTTTCCAATGTGTCAAAAGGGGTGATGGGGACTCCCTAGGGGTCCTAGTACACCTTATCACATGTTAGCACCCCTAAGTAGTCTGAATGACCCCTTCAGACACAATTGAGCATTCCAATGTTTCAAAAGGGGTGATGGGGACTCCCTAGGGATCCTAATATCCCTTATCACATGTTAGGACACCTAGGAACTCTGCATGATAGATTTTGATGTATTGGAATGCTCAAATGTCGCTTAAGGGGTCCTAGGACCCCTTAACAGACACTTTAGCATTCCAGTGTGTCAAAAGGGCTAATGGAGACACCTTAGGGGTCCTAGGGCGCCTTAAGAAACACTTCAGTGTTTAAATGTGTCAAAATGGGTCATGGGGACTCCATAAGGTTCCTAGTATGCCTTATCACATGTTAGGACACCTAGGAGGTGCCCATGACCCATTTTGACACATTGGAATGCTCAAGTGAGACTTAAGGGGTCTTAGGACCCCTTAAGACACACTTCAGCAATCCAATGTGTCAAAAGGGATCATGGGGACTCCCTAGTGGTCCTAGTACACTTTATAAGTGTTAGGATTCCTAGGGAATGCTCAAGTGTGTCTTAAATGGTCCTAGGACATCTTCGGACACACTTGAGCATTCTAATGTGTCAAAATGGGTCATGGGGACTCCCTAGGAGTCCTAATACACCTTATCACACATTAGGACCCCGAGGACATCTACATAACCCATTTTGACAAATTGGAATGCTCAAGTGTGTTTTAAGGGGTCTTGGGACACTTTAAGACACACTTGAGCATTCCAATTTTTCAAAAGGGGTCATGGGGACTCCCTAGGTGTGTTGGTACACCTTATCACATGTTAGGACTCCTAGAAAGTCCCCATGACCCCTCTTGACACATTGAAACTCTTAAGTGATTCTTAAGGAGTCGTAGGACCCCTTAAGACACACTTGAGCATTCCAATTTGTCAAAAGGGGTCATTGGGACTCCCTAAAAGTCCTAGTATGCCTTATCATGTGTTAAGACCAGTAAAAAGTCCCCATGACCCCTCTTGACATATTAGAACACTTAACTATGTCTTAAGGGGTTTTAGGACCCCTTAAGGCACACTTGAGTGTTCTAATCTATCAAAAGGGGTCATGGGTACACCCTAGGAGTCCTAGTATGCCTTATCATGCGTTAAGACCCCTATGAATTCCCCATGACCCCTTTTGACACATTGAAATGCTCAAGTGTGACTTAAAGGATCTTGCGACCCCTTAAGACACACTTGAGTGTTCCAATGTGTCAAAAGCAATCATCGGGACTCCCTAGGGGTTGTAGTACACCTTATCACACCTTAGGACACCTAGGGATTCTCCATGACCCCTTTTGACACATTGGAATGCTCAAATGTGTCTTAAGGGGTCCTATGACCCCTTAAGACACACTTGAGTATTCTAGTGTGTCATAAGGGATCATCAAGACTCCCTAGGGGTCCTAGTATGTCTTATCACATGTTAGGACCTCTAGAGAGTCTCAATGATCCATTTTGACACATTTGAATTCTCAAGTGTGTCTTTAGGGGTCCTAGGACCCCTTTAGACACACTTGAGCATTCCACTATGTCAAAAGGGGTCATGGGGACTCCCTAGGGGTCATAATATGCCTTATCATGTGTTAGGACCCCTAGGAAGTCTGCATGACCCATTTCAACACATTAGAATGCTAAAGTGTGTCTTAAGGGGTCCTAGGACCCCTTAAGACACACAAGAGAGTTCCACTATGTGAAAATGGGTCATGGGGACTCCCTATGGTTGCTAATATACCTTGTCACGCGTTAAGACCCTTAGGAAGTCCCCATGAGCCTTTTTCACACATTGGAATGCTCAAGTGTGTCTTAAGGGGTTCTAGGACCACTTAAGACACAATTGAGCATTCTAGTCTATCAAAAGGGGTCATGGGGATGCCTTAGGGATCCTAGTAAACCTTATCCCACGTTAGGACTCCTAGGAAGTTGCCATGACCCCTTTTGACTCATTGGAATGCTCAAGTGTGTCTTAAGGAATCATAGGACCCTTTAAGATGCACTTGAGTATTCCAATCTTTCAAATGGGGTCATTGGGACTCCCTAGGGGTCCTAGTACACCTTATCACATGTTAGGATCCCTAGGAAGTCCCCATGACCCCTTTTGACACAATGGAATGCTCAAGTGTGTCTTAAGTGGTTGTAGGACCCCTTAAGACATATTTGAGGACTCCAATCTATCAAAAGGGGTCATGGTGACTCCCTATGGGTCCTTGTATGCTTTATCATGTGTTAGGACCCCTAGAAAGTCCCCATGACCACTTTTGACACATCAGAATTCTTAAGTGTGTCTTAAGTGGTTGGAGGACCCCTTAAAACACACTTGAGGATTTTTAGGGATTCCCAATGACCCCTTTTGACACATTGGAATGCTCAAGTGTGTCTTAACTGGTCCTAGGATGCCTTTGGACACACTTGAGCTTTTCAATGTATCAAAAGGGGTCATGGTGACTCCCTAGGGGTTATAATATGCCTTATCATGTTTTAAGAGCCCTAAGAAGTCCGCATGACCCCTTTTGACACATTAGAATGCTCATGTGTGTCTTAAGGGGTCTTGGGACCCCTTAAGACACACTTGAGAATTTGAATGTCTCAAAAGGGGTCATGGGGTGATGTAGAGGCTTGAAGAACTCCACTTATTTGGACAATGAGACTCTACACCTTGTAAAGCAATCCCAAGGTCTCACCATGTACCCAAGGGAATCCACTTGCTCCAAGAGGTCAAATGACTTCCAAATGACACAAAGCCAACCACAAGACTTCCTAGGGTCCCAAAAAACCCCAAAAAAATTGTCTTGACTAGTTATAAGTTCCCTTTAAGCCTCTTGATCAGACATCTCAAAATGAGTTACTAACCCCAAGCAATCCTGCCTAGTAGCCCTGCATTTCCTGATTTTTGGACTTTTTTCAAAACTTTCCTAGAACAACCCAAAATAAAATAACTGATTAAGATAACCTTTTTGACATTACAAAACATGTTTCAAAACCAAGTAGGCTTGTTTTGGAACCTCAACCCCAAAAACTAACTGTTCACTATCTTCAAGAGGGCTAATTTGAGTGCATTTACAAACGAAGTACCAAAGATATTTATCCCCAGACCCTATAACTTTTATTAGTCCCTATTTTTGTCTCAAAAAAAAGGATTATGGTATTGGTTTTCACCCAAAAACTTCCTATATGGTCAAACTCAAAAACCCTCACCAAATGGCTCCAAAAACTAGGGCCTTCTAGAAAATGACCCAAAACTCACTTCCAAAACCCCTCCTTTAGGATTCACCACTTATTTGACATGTAATTTTTCTGTTTCAAACAAAAACATGCCCTCCTTAAGTCCAATCATCCACTGCTACACTTATGACATCAAATTCCACGCATGTACATGAGGTTTTCTTCACTATTATTGGTGATCACCTATCTCCTTAAAATTTTCTGCATAAGATCATGTTAGAAGAATATCATAAAAGACATAATGGAATCATTCCATGAGAATCAGAATGTTGTCATTCATGGAATGATCCATTTCATTGCAAAAAGACCAAATTGTAAAGTAAAATCTGTGACTTTCAAAGACCAGTCAACACCTATTGGTAAAATCTGATTCAAATAAACTTTTAGAGCATCAAATATTGTTTTAAATGATGAAATTAATATCCATAAAACCTTAGAAACAATAATCAAACTTGTAATGATTCAAACCATGCAAATGACATATGGAAATAATAAAAAATTCTGAATTTTCATTGCCTATTTCTGAGACAGTCCGTACATTTCATTATATCTCCATACAAAGACCTCTCCAATCATTGAATAAACTTCCTATAAAGTTCCCCAACCAATATAGATCAGTTGGAAGGTTTAGTTAAGTCTAAAAGCTCTTTAAATTATTTTCCCTCCTAAATGCTCATAACCGTTGGAATTCAAATATTTCAATTTCCAACTTACATTTTAATGCATATTACTATTAAAAACTTATTAACTTCTATCCCCATTTGACACATTGGAAGGCTCAAGTGTGTCTTAAGAGGTCATAGGATCCCTTAAGACACACTTGAGTATTCCAATGTGTCAAAAGTGGTCATGGGGCATCCCTAGGGGTCCTAGTATGCCTTATCACACATTAGGACCCCAAGGGAGTCCCCATGACCCCTTTTGACACATTGGAACACTCAAATGTGTCTTAAGGGGTCCTAGTATGCGTAATCATGTGTTAGCACCCATAGGGAGTCCCAATGATCCCTTTTGACACAATGGAATGTTGAAATGTCTCTTAAGGGGTCCTAAGACTGCTTAAGACACATTTGAGCATTCAAATGTGTCAAAAAGGATCATGGGGACTCCCTAGGGGTCCTAGTATACCTTATAACATGTTAGGACTCATATAGAGTCTCAATGACCCCTTTTGACACATTAGAATGCTCAAGTGTGTCTGAAGGGGTCCTAGGACCCATTTGGACACACTTGAGCATTCCACTATGTCAAAAGGGCTCACGGGGACTCCCTAGGGGTCATAATATTTCTTATCACACATTAGGACCCCTAAGAAGTCCGCATGACCCCTTTTGCCACATTGGAATGCTCAAGTGTGTCTCAAGGGGTCCTAGGACCCCTTAAGACACACTTGAGAGTTCCACTATGTCAACATGTGTCATGGGGACTCCCTAGAGTTCCTAATACACTTTATCACACGTTAGGACCCCTGGGAAGTCTCCATGACCCCTTTTCACACATTGGAATGCTCAAGTATGTCTTAGGCAGCTGTAGGACCGTTGAAGACACACTTGAGAATTCCAATCTATAAAAAGGGGACATGGGGACTCCTTAGGGGTCTTAGTACACCTTATACCATGTTATGATGCCTAGAAAGTCCCCATGACCGCTTTTGACATATTGGAATGCTCAAGTTTGTCTTAAGGAGTTGTAGGACCCCTTAAGACACACTTGAGTATTCTAATCTATCAAAAGGGGTCATTGGGACTGCCTTGGTGTCCTTGTACACTTTATTATGTGTTAGGACACCTAGTAAGTCCCCATGACCCATTTTGACACATTGGAATACTCAAGTGTGTCTTAAAGGGTTGTAGGAACCCTTAAGACACACTTGAGAATTTGAATATCTCAAAAGGGGTCATGGGGACTCCCTAGGGGTCCTAGTACACCTTATCACATGTTAGAAACCCTAGGAAGTCCCCATGACCCCATTTGACACATTGGAAGGCTCAAATGTGTCTTAGGGGTTAGAGGACCCGTTAAGACACACTTGAGCATTCCAATGTGTCAAAAGGGGTCATGGGGACTCCTTAGGGGTCCTAGTACACCTTATCATGTATTGTGACTCCTAGGGAGTGCCCATGACCCCTTTTGACACATTGGAATGCTCAAATGTGTCTTAAGGGGTCCTAGGACCCCTTAAGACACACTTGAGTGTTATACGTCTTAAGACACATTTAAGTGTGCCAATGTGTCAAAAGGGGTAAAGGGGATTCCCTAGGGGTCCTAGTATATGTAATCGCGTGTTGGACTCCTAGGACTCCTTGGACTCCTTCGGATAGACTTGAGCATTCCAATGGGTCAAAAGGGGTCATGGGAACTCGCTAGGGGTCCTAATAAAACTTATCATATAATAGGACCCCTAGGAAGTCCCCATGAGCCATTTTGAAATGTTGAAATTTTCAAGTGTGTCTTAAGGGGCCCTAGCAGCCCTTAAGATAGACTTTAGCATTCCAATGTGTCAAAAGAGGTCATGGGGACTCCCTAGGGTTCCTAGTATGCCTTGTCACACTTTAAGACCCCTAGGAAGTCCCCATGATGCCTTCTGACATTGGAATGCTCAAGTGTCATGGGGACTCCCTAGGGTTCCTAGTACGCCTTATCATGCCTTAGGACACATAGGGAGTCCCCATAACACCTTTTGACACATTACAATGCTCAAATATCTCTTAAGCAGTCCTAAGACTAGTTAAGAGGACCCCTTAGGATGCACTTGAGAATTCTAATGTGTCAAAAGGGGTCATGGGGACTCCCTAGGGCTCCTATTATGCGTTATCACACGTTAGGACCCCTAGGGAGTCTCAATGACCACTTTTGACACATTGGAAGGCTCAAATGTGTCTTAAGGTGTTTAAGGACCCCTTCAGATACACTTGAGTATTACACTATGTAAATAGGGGTCATGGGGAGTCCCTATGTGTCCTAATATGCCTTATTACGCATTAGGACCCCTACAAAGTCCACATGACCCCTTTTGATAGATTGGAATGCTCAAGTGTGTCTTAAGGGGTCCTACGACCCCCTATGACACACTTCACCATTCCAATGTCTCAAAAGGGGTCATGGGGACTCCCTAGGGGTCCTAGTACACCTTATCATGTGTTAGAACCCCTAGTAAGTCCCCATGACCCCTTTTGACACATTGAAATGCTCAAGTGTGTC
The DNA here is from genome assembly GCA_027943335.1 of Chamaecyparis obtusa. Lineage (NCBI taxonomy): Eukaryota > Viridiplantae > Streptophyta > Pinopsida > Cupressales > Cupressaceae > Chamaecyparis > Chamaecyparis obtusa. The sequence continues at coordinate 1,256,357 of BSBK01000670.1, forward strand.
TTAAGGGGTTATAGGACTGGTTAAGACACACTTGAGCATTCCAATCTATCATAAGGGGTCATGGGAACTCCTTAGGGGTCCCAGTATGCCTTATCCCATGTTAGGACATCTAGGAAGTCCCCATGACCCCTCTTGACACATTGGAATGCTCAAGTGTGTCTTAAGGAGTCATAGGTCCCCTTAAGACACACTTGAGTATTCCAATCTATGAAACAGGGTTATAGGGACTCCTTAGGAGTCCTAGTATTGTTTATAACTCATTAGGCCCATAGGAAGTCCCCATGACTTTTTTTGACACATTAGAACACTCAAGTGTGTCTTAAGGGGTCGCAGGAACCCTTAAGACACAATTGAGTAGTCAAATATTTCAAAAGGGGTCATGGGGACTCCCAAGGGGTCCTAGTAAATTTTATTACAAGTTAGGAACCCTAGGAAGTCCCCATTACCCCTTTTGACACATTGGAACACTCAAGTGTGTCTTAAGTAGTTGTAGGACCCCTTAAGACACATTTGAGCATTCCAATCTATCAAAAAGGTTCATGGGGACTCCTTAGGGGTCCTTCTATGCTTTAAGATGCGTTAGAACACCTAGGAAGTCCCTGTGACCCATTTTGACACATTGGAATTCTCAAGTGTGTCTTAAGGGGTCATACGACCCCTTAAGACACACTTGAGCATTCTAGTGTTTCAAAATAGGTCATGGGGACTGCCTAGGGGTCCTATTAAATTATATCACACATTAGGACCCCTAGGAAGTCCCCATGACCCCTTTTGAGACATTGGAATGCTCATGTGTGTGTTAAGGGGTCTAAGGACCCGTTAAGAAATACTTGAGCATTCCAATGTGTCAAAAGGGCTCATGGGGACTCCCTAGAGGTCCTATTATGCCTTATCACACTTTAGGAACCCTAAGAATTCCCCATGACCACTTTTGACACATTAGAAAACTCAAGTGTGTTTTAAGGGGTCCTACAATCCCTTAAGACACACTTGAGCATTTGAATCTATCAAAAGGGGTCATGGGGACACCCTAGGGGTCCTAGTACACCTTATCACGTGTTAGGACCCCTAGGAAGTCCCCATGACACCTTTTGACACATTGGAATGCTAAAGTTTATGCTATGGGGTCTGAGTACCCCTTAAGACACACTTGAGCATTCCAATGTGTCAAAAGTGGTCTTGTGGACTCCTTAGGTGTCCTAGTACACCTCATCACATGTTACAAACCCTAGGGAGTCCCTTTGACTCCTTTTGACACATTCAAACACTTAAATGTGTCTTAATGGGTCCTAAGACCCCTTATGACATAGTTGAGGATTCTAATGTGTGAAGCTGGGTGATGGGGACTACCTAGGGGTCCTAGTATGCCTTATAACATGTAAAGACCCCTAGTTAGTCCCAATGACCCCCTTTGACACATTGGAATGCTCAGGTGTGTCTTAAGGGGTACTAGAACCCCTTCAGACAAACTTGAGCATTCCAATGCATCAAAAGGGGTCATGGGGACTCCCTACAGTTCTTAATATAGCTTATCACACATTAGGACTGCTAGGAACTCCGCATGACCCCATTTGACACATTGGATAGCTTAAGTATTGTGCGTAATTGAATGTGACCTCTAAATCAGGCACAAATGCAACATATTCATTGCTCAATCATAAGATTGTGAATATGAACATGAATTATCCATCTCACAACATTGATAGAATTGACCTATTGCCTCCTATGTAGGTGGGGTGTTTAATTTCTCTCAGATTAGACAGCCAACAACCATAAGACCAACCTAACAATGGAGGATTTTCAAAAGCATAAAGATGAGAAAGAATGCAATTAAGCTAAGATGAAGTGCAATTTATCTAAGAGCTTGGAAATAAAGATGAGATTAATACTAAGAACATTTAAGTAAATTAATCTAGCATGAAATGAAATTATACTAAAAAAGGAGATATTAATATAAATAATGCAATAAAAGATCTTTGAGAATAATGAGATATGAGACTAAAAAATGCTATAGTAAGGATGCTCTCTAAAATTGGATCTTTGAATGAGAAAAAGAGGTTCCTTAAATAGAAAAGCTAGAAGAGGAATGAAGAGTTTCTTGATTCGAAACGGTGGACTCTTCATTCCTAATTGAGACAAAAAGACAATGAATTATTTAACTAAAAGAATGGAATTTGCCACATGTGGTAGGTGACCTTTTCAGTAATTTGAATAATTAAATTCAAACAAAGAGGTGTCCATTCAAATAACTAAATAATATTAATTCCTTTTTGATGTGTAATTTGCTAAAGGGGGTAGATTTAATTTAATTTAATTTGCTAAAGGGGGCAGATTTAATTTAATTTGACTGACATCAGGTCAAATTAAGTCAGGTAGGAAAGAGAAAATTGCCTAGTGAACAAGGACTTTGATGACATAGAAATTGAAGAAATGTACCAAAATTGATTGAAATGATTAGGTGCCAATTTTGGGGTATTACAAGTGTGTCTTAAGGGGTCCTAGGACCCCTTAAGACACACTTGAGAATTCCAATGTGTCAAAAGGGGTAATGGGTACTCCTTAGAGATCCTAGTGTGCCTTATCACATGTTAAGACCCATAGGAAGTCCCCATGACCCCTCTTGACACATTGGAATACTCAAGTGTGTCTTAAGGGGTTGTAGGATCCATTAAGACACACTTGAGAATTCCAATGTGTCAAAAGGGTTCATTAGGACTCCCTAGGGGTCCTAGTAAACCTTATCATGCGTTAGTACCCCTAAAAATTCTCCATGAACCCTTAAGAGACACTTGAGCATTCCAAACTATCAAAAGGGGTCATGGGTACACCTTAGGGGTCCTAGTATGCCTTATCACCCATTAGGATCCCTAGGTAGTCCCAATGACCCCTTTTGACACATTAGAATGCTCAAGTGTGTCTTAAGGGGTCCTACAACCCCTTAAAACACACTTGAGCATTAAAATGTTTTAAAAGGGGTCATCATGACTACCTAGGGGTCATAATACGCCTTATCATGCATTAGGACATGACTGCTTTTGACACATTAGAATGTTCAAGTCTATCTTAAGGGGTCCTAAGACCTTTTAAGACACATTTGACTATTTTAATGTGTCAAAAGGTTTCATGGGGACTCCCTAGGGGTCCTAGTATGCCTTATAGTATGTTAGGACCCCTATGGAGTCTCAATGACCCCTTTTGACACATTGAAATGCTAAACTATGTCTTAAGGTGTCCTAGGACCCGTTTGGACATAGTGTAGCATTCCACTATGTCAAAAGGGGTGATGGGGACTCCCTAAGGGTCCTAATATTTCTTATCATGTATTAGGATCCCTAGGAAGTATGCATGACCCCTTTTGACACATTAGAATGCTCAAGTGTGTCTTAAGGGGTCCTAGGACCCCTTAAGACACACTTGATAGTTCCACTATGTCAAAAGGGGTCATGGGGACTCCCTAGGGTTGCTAATATATCTTATCACGCGTTAGGACCCCTATGAAGTCACCATGAACCCTTTTCACACATTGGAATCCTCAAGTGTGTCTTAAGGGGTTGTAGGACCACTTAAGACACACTTGAGAATTCCAATCTATCAAAAGGGGTCATGGGGACTCTTTAGGGGTCTTAGTCTACCTTATCCTGCGTTAAGATGCCTAAGAAGTCCCCATGACCTCTTTTGACACATTGGAATGCTCAAGTGTGTCTTAAGGAGTTGTAGGACCCCTTAAGACACACTTGAGTATTCCAATCTATCAAATGGTGTCATGCGGACTCCCTAAGGGTCCTAATGCATGACAAGGCATATTAGGACCCCTAGGTAGTCCCCATGACCCCTTTTGATACATTGGAATACTCAAGTGTGTCTGAAGGTGTCCTACATCCCAAGGGGTCCTAACATGTGATAAGGCATACTAGGACCCCTAGGGAGTCCCCATGACCCCTTTTGACACATTGGAATGCCCAAGAGTGTCTTAAGGGGTCTTAAGCCCAAGTGTGTCTCAAGTGGTCGTAGGACCATTGAAGACACACTTGAGAATTCCAATCTATAAAAAGGTGACATGGGGACTCCTTAGGGGTCTTAGTACACCTTATCCTATGTTACGATGCCTAGGAAGTCCCCATGACCCCTTTTGACATATTGGAATGCTCAAGTGTGTCTTAACGAGTTGTAAGAGCCCCTAAGACACACTTGAGTATTCCAATCTATCAAAAGGGGTCATTGGGACTCCCTTGGTGTCCTAGTACACTTTATGATACCTTAGGACACCTAGGAAGTTCAATGGACCCGTTTTGTCACCTTGGAATGCTCAAGTGTGTCATAAGGGGTCGTAGAACCCCTTAAGACACACTTAAGAATTTGAATATCTCAAAAGGGGTCATGGGGACTCCCTAGGGGTCCTAGTACACCTTATCACATGTTAGAACCCCTATGAAGTCCCCATGACCCCATTTGACATATTGGAAGGCTCAAGTGTGTCTTAAGGTGTACTAGGACCCCTTAAGACACACTTCAGCATTCCAATGTGTCAAAAGGGGTCATGCGGACTCCCTAGGGTTCCTAATACACCTTATCACATGTTAGGACCCCTCGGAAGTCTTTCTAAACCCTTTTCACACATTGGAATGCTCAAGTGTGTCTTAAGGGATTGTAGGACCCCTTAAGACACACTTGAGCATTCCAATATATCAAAAGGGGTAATGGGGACTCTTTAGGCATCCTAGTCTACCTTATCTTATGTCAGGATGCCTAAGAAGTCCCCATGACCTTTTTTGACAGATTGGAATGCTCAAGTGTGTCTTAAGGAGTCGTAGGACCCCTTAAGACACACTTGAGTATTCCAATCTATCAAATGGTGTCATGGAGACTCCCTAGGGGTCCTGATGCATGACAAGACATATTAAGACCCCTAGGGAGTCCCCATGATCCCTTTTGATACATTTGAATACTCAAGTGTGTCTGAAGGTGTCCTACATCCCAAGGGGTCCTAACATGTGATAAGGCATACTAGGACCCCTAGAGAGTCCCCATGACCCCTTTTGACACATTGGAATGCCCAAGAGTGTCTTAAGGGGTCTTAAGCCCAAGTGTGTCTTAAGGGGTCCTAATACGCCTTAAGACATAGTTGGGCATTCCAATGTGTCAAAAGGGTTCATGGGGACTCCCTTGGTGTCATAATACAACTTATCACATGTTAGGACCCCTACGGAGTGCACATGACCTCTTTTGACACATTAGAATGCTCAAGTGTGTCTTAAGGGGTCGTGTAACCCCTTCAGACACACTTGAGCATTCCAATGTGTCAAAAGGGGTCATTGAGACTCCCATGGTGTCCTAGTACACATTATGATGTGTTAGGATACCTAGGAAGTCCCCATGACCTATTTTGACACAATGGAATGCTCATGTATTTCTTAAGGGGTTGTAGGACCCCTTAAGACACACTTGAGAATTTTAATGTCTCAAAATGGGTCATGGGGACTCCCTAGGGGTCCTAGTACACCTTATCACACGTTAGAACCCCTAAGAAGTCCCCATCACCCCATTTGACACATTGGAAGGCTCAAGTGTGTCTTAGAAGTCATAAGACCCCTTAAGACACACTTGAGCATTCCAATGTGTCAAAAGGGATCGTGGGGAATCCATAGGGGTCCTAGTACACCTTATCATGTATTATAAACCCTAGGGAGTCCCCATGACACTTTTTGACACATTGGAATGCTCAAATGTGTCTTAAGGGGTCCTAGGACCCCTTAAGCCACACTTGAGTGTTATACGTCTTAAGACACATTTAAGTGTGCCAATTTGTCAAAAGGGGTCAAGGTGACTCCCTAGGGGTCCTAGTATGTGTAATCACATGTTAGGACCCCTAGGGAGTCGCAATGATCCATTTTGACACATTATAATCCTCAAGTGTGTCTTAATGGGTCCTAGGACTCTTTCGGATAGACTTGAGCATTCCAATGTGTCAAAAGGGGTCATGGAGACTTGCTAGGGGTCTTAATACACCTTATCACATGATAGGACCCCTAGGAAGTCCCCATGAGCCATTTTCAAACATTAGAATTCTCAAGTGTGTCTTAAGGGGCCGTAGCACCCCTTAAGATAGACTTTAGCATTTCAATATGTCAAAAGAGGTCATGGGACCTCCCTAGGGCTCCTAGTATGCCTTGTCACGCATTAGGACCCCTAGGAAGTCCCCATGATGCCTTCTGACACATTGGAATGCTCAAGTGTGTCTTAAGGGATTCTACAACCCCTTAAGACACACTTGAGCATTCCAATGTGTCAAAAGGTGTCATGGGGACTCTTTAGGGTTCCTAGTATGCCTTATCATGCCTTAGGACACCTAGGGAGTCCCCAGAACACCTTTTGACATATTAGAATGCTCAAATGTCTCTTAAGTAGTCCTAAGATCCCTTAAGAGGACCCATTAGGATGCACTTGAGCATTCTCATGTGTCAAAAGGGGTCATGGGGACTCCCTAGGGGTCCTATTATGCCTTATCACATGTTAGGACCCCTAGGGAGTCTCAATGACCACTTTTGACACATTGGAATGCTCAAATGTGTCTTAAGGTGTTTGAGGACCCCTTTAGACACACTTGTGCATTACACTATGTAAATAGGGGTCATGGGGAGACCCTATGGGTCCTAATATGCCTTATCATGCATTAGGACCCCTACAAAGTCCACATGACCCCTTTTGACAGATTAGAATGCTCAAGTGTGTCTTAAGGGGTCCTAGGACCTCTTATGACACACTTGACCATTCCAATGTCTCAAAAGGGGTCATGTGGACTCCCTAGGGGTCCTAGTACACCTTATCATGCATTAGGAACCCTAAGAAGTCCCCATGACCCCTTTTGACACATTGGAATGCTCAAGTGTGTCTTAAGGGGTTGTAGGACTGGTTAAGACACACTTGAGCATTCTAATCTATCATAAGGGGTCATGGGTACTCTTTAGGGGTCCTAGTATGCCTTATCCCATGTTAGGACATCTAGGAAATCTCCATGACCCCTGTTGACATAGTAGAATGCTCAAGTGTGTCTTAAGGAGTCATATGTCCCCTTAAGACACACTTGAGTATTCCAATCTATGAAAAGGGGTTATGGGGACTCACTAGGAGTCCTAGTATGCTTTATAACTCATTAGGACCCTAGGAAGTCCCCATAACTTTTTTTGACACATTAGAACACTCAAGTGTGTCTTAAGGGGTTGCAGGAACCCCTAAGACACACTTGAGTATTCCAATGTGTTAAAAGGGGTAATGGGGACTTCCTAGGGTTCCTAACTTGTGATAAGGTTTACTAGGACAATTCCAATGTGTCAAAAGGGTTCATTAGGACTCCCTAGGGGTCCTAGTAAACCTTATCGTGCGTTAGTACCCCTAAGAATTCTCCATAACCCCTTTTGAAACATTGGTATTCTCAAGTATATCTTAAGGGGTCGTAGGAACCCTCAAGAGACACTTGAGCATTCCAAACTATCAAAAGGGGTCATGGGTACACCCTAGGGGTCCTAGTATGCCTTATCACATGTTAGGACCCCTAGGTAGTCCTGATGCCCCTTTTGACACATTGGAATGCTCAAGTGTGTCTTAAGGGGTCCTATGACCCCTTAAAACATACTTGAGCATTACAATGTGTTAAAAGCAGTCGTCATGTCTACCTAGGGTTCCTAATACCCCTTATCACACCTTAGGACATGATCGCTTTTGACACATTGGAATGTTCAAGTGTGTCATAAGGGGTCCTAAGACCCGTTAAGACACATTTGAGTGTTCCAATGTGTCAAAAGGTGTCATGGGGACTCCCTAGAGGTCCTAGTATGCCTTATAGTATGTTAGGACCTCTATGGAGTCTCAATGACCCCTTTTGAAACATTAGAATGCTAAACTATGTCTTGAGGCATCCAAGGACCCTTTCAGACATACTATAGCATTCCACTATGTCAAAAGGGGTCATGGGGACTCCCTAAGGGTCCTAATATTCCTTATCACACATTAGGATCCTTAGGAAGTCTGCATGACCCCTTTTGACACATTGGAATGCTCAAGTGTGTCTTAAGGGGTCCTAGGACCCCTTAAGACACACTTGAGAGTTCCACCATGTCAAAAGGGTTCATGGGGACTCCCTAGGGTTCCTAATACACCTTATCATGTTTTAGAACCCTTAGATAGTCCCCATGAACCCTTTTCACACATTGGAATGCTCAAGTGTGTCTTAAGGAGTTGTAGGACCACTTAAGACACACTTGAGCATTCTAATCTATCAAAAGGGGTCATGGGGACTCTTTAGGGGTCCTAGTCTATCTTATCATACATTAGGATGTCTAACAAGTCCCCATGACCTCTTTTAACACATTGGAATGCTAAAGTGACTCTTAAGGAGTCGTAGGACCCCTTAAGACACACTTGAGTATTCCAATCTATCAAATGGTGTCATGGGGACTCCCTAGGGGTCCTGATGCATGACAAGGCATATTAGGACCCCTAGGGAGTCCCCATGACCCCTTTTGATACATTGGAATACTCAAGTGTGTCTGAAGGTGTCCTACATCCCAAGGGGTCCTAACATGTGATAAGGCATATTAGGACCCCTAGGGAGTCTCCATGACCCCTTTTGACACATTGGAATGCCCAAGAGTGTCTTAAGGGGTCTTAAGCCCAAGTGTGTCTTAAGGGGTCCTAACACCCATTAAGACATAGTTGGGCATTCCAATGTGTCAAAAGGGGTCATGGGGACTCCCTTGGTGTCCTAATACACCTTATCACCTGTTAGGACCCCTTGGGATTGCACGTGACCTCTTTTGACAAATTAGAATGATCAAGTGTGTCTTAAGGGGTCGTTGAACCCCTTCAGACACACTTGAGCATTACAATCTGTCAAAAAGAATCATTTAGACTCCCTTGGTGTCCTAGTACACTTTATTATGCATTAGGACACCTAAGAAGTCTCCATGACCCATTTTGACACATTGGAATGCTCAAGTGTGTCTTAAGGGGTCGTAGGACCCCTTAAGACACACTTGAGAATTTGAATGTCTCAAAAGGGGTCATGGGGAATCCCTAGGGGTCCTAGTACACCTTATCACATGTTAGAACCCCTAAGAAGTCCCCATGACCCCATTTGACAGAGTGGAAGGCTCAAGTGTCTCTTAGGGGTCGTAGGACCCCTTAAGATACACTTGAGCATTTCAATGTTTCAAAAGGGGTCATGGTGACTCCCTAGGGGTCCTAGTACACCTTATCATGTATTGTGACCCCTAGGGAGTCCCCATAACCCCTTTTGACACATTGGAATTCTCAAATGTGTCTTAAGGGGTCCTAGAACCTGTTAAGACACACTTGAGTGTTATACGTCTTAAGACACATTTGAGTGTGCCAATGTGTCAAAAGGGGTCAAGGGGATTCTCTAGGGGTCCTAGTATGTGTAATCACATGTTAGGACCCCTAGGGAGTCTCAATGACCCATTTTGACATATTAGAATGCTCAAGTGTGTCTTAACGGGTCCTTGGACTCCTTCGGATAGACTTGAGAATTCCAATGTGTCAAAAGGGGTCATTGGGACTCGCTAGGGGTATTTATATAGCTTATCACATGATAGGACCCCTAGGAAGTCACCATGACACATTTTAAAATATTGGAATTCTCTAGTGTGTCTTAAGGGGCCCTAGCACCCCTTAAAACAAACTTTAGCATTCCAATATGTCAAAAGAGGTCATGGGGACTCCCTAAGGCTCCTAGTATGCCTTGTCACGCATTAGGACCCCTAGGAAGTCCCCATGATGCCTTCTGACAAATTAGAATGCTCAAGTGTGTCTTAAGGGATCCTACGAACCCTTAAGACACACTTGAGCATTCCAATGTGTCAAAAGGTGTCATGGGGACTCCCTAGGGTTCCTAGTATGCCTTATCATGCCTTAGGACACCTAGGGAGTCCCCATAACACGTTTTGACACATTGAAATGCTCAAATGTCTCTTAAGAAATCCTAAGACCCCGTAACAAGACCCATTAGGATGCACTTGAGCATTGTAAGGTGTCAAAAGAGGTCATGGGGACTCCCTAGGGGTCCTATTATGCCTTATCACATGTTAGGACCCCTAGGGAGTCTCAATGACCACTTTTGACACATTGGAATGCTCAAATGTGTCTTAAGGTGTTCGAGGACCCATTCAGACAAACTTGAGCATTACACTATGTAAATAGAGGTCATGGGGAGTCCCTATGGGTCCTAATATGCCTTATCACGCATTAGGACCCCTACAAAGTCTACATGACCCCTTTTAACAGATTGGAATGCTCAAGTGTGTCTTAAGGGGTCCTAGGAACCCTTATGACACACTTGACCATTCCAATGTCTCAAAATGGGTCATGGGGACTCCCTAGGGGTCCTAGTACACCTTATCATGCGTTAGGACCCCTAAGAAGTCCCCATGACCCCTTTTGACACATTGGAATGCTCAAGTGTGTCTTAAGGGGTTGTAGGACTGGTTAAGACACACTTGAGCATTCCAATCTATCATAAGGGGTCATGGGTACTCCTTAGGGGTCCTAGTATGCCTTATGCCAAGTTAAGACATCTAGGAAGTCCCCATGACCCCTCTTGACACATTGGAATGCTCAAGTGTGTCTTAAAGAGTCATAGGTCCCCTTAAGACACACTTGAGTATTCCAATCTATGAAAAGGGGTTATGGGAACTCACTAGGAGTCCTAGTATGCTTTATAACTCATTAGGCCCCTAGGAAGTCCCCATGACTATTTTTGACATATTAGAACACTCAAGTGTGTCTTAAGGGGTCGCAAGAACCCTTAAGACACACTTGAGGAGTCAAATGTTTCAAAAGGAGTCATGGAGACTCCCAAGGGGTCCTAGTAAACCTTATCACAAGTTAGGAACCCTAGGAAATCCCTATTACCCCTTTTGACACATTGGAACACTCAAGTGTGTCTTAAACAGTCGTAGGACCCCTTAAGACACATTTGAGCATTGCAATCTATCAAAAAGGGTCATAGGGACTCCCTAGGGGTCCTTCTATGCTTTAAGATGCATTAGGACACCTAGGAAGTCCCCGTGACACATTCTGACACATTAGATTTCTTAAGTGTGTCTTAAGGGGCATATGACCCCTTAAGACACACTTGAGCATTCCAGTGTTTCAAAAGGGGTCATGGAGACTCCCTAGGGGTCCTAGTACACTGTATCTGACATTAGGACCCCTAGGAAGTCCTTGTGACCCCTTTTGACACATTGGCAAGCTCATGTGTGTGTTAAGGGGTCTAGGGACGCTTTAAGAAATACTTGAGCATTCCAATGTGTCAAAAGGGGTCATGGGGCCTCTCTAGGGGTCCTATTACACCTTATCACATGTTATGATACCTAGGAATTCCCCATGACCACTTTTGACACATTAGAATTCTCAAGTGTGTCTTAAGGGGTCCTACAACCCCTTAAGACACACTTGAACATTTGAATCTATCAAAAGGGGTCATGGGGACTCCCTATGGGTCCTAGTGCACCTTTTCATGTGTTAGGACCCCTAGGAAGTCCCCATGACACCTTTTGACACATTGGAATGCTCAAGTTTATGTTATGGGGTCTGAGTACCCCTTAAAACACACTTGAGCATTTCAATGTGTCAAAAGTGGTCTTGGGGACTCCCTACGTGTCCTAGTACACCTCATCACATGTTATGACCCCTAGGGAGTCCCTTTGACTCCTTGTGACACATTCAAACACTCAAATGTGTCTTAATGGGTCCTAAGACACCTTAAGACATAGTTGAGCATTCTAATGTGTCAAAAGGGGTGCTGGGGACTACCTAGGGTTCCTAGTATGCCTTATCATGTGTTAGGACCCCTAGGTAGTCCCAATGACCCCCTTTGACACATTGGAATGCTCAGGTGTGTCTTAAGGGGTACTAGAACCCCTTCAGAAAAACTTGAGCATTCCAACGCACCAAAGGGGGTCATGGGGACTCCCTACAAGTCTTAATACATCTTATCACACATTAGGACCGCTAGGAACTCCGCATGACCCCGTTTGACACATTGGAAAGCTTAAGTGTTGTGTGTTCTTGAATGTGACCTTTAAATTAGGCACAAATGCAACATAGTCATTGCTCAATCATGAGATTGCGAATATGAACATGAATTGTCCATCTCACAACATTGATTGAATCGACCTATTGCCTCCTATGTAGGTGGGGTGTTTAATTTCTCTTAGATTGGAGAGCCAACAACCATAAGACCAACCTAACAATGGAGGATTTTCAAAAGCATAAAGATGAGCAAGAATGCAATTAAGCTAAGATGAAGTGCAATTTATCTATGAGTTTGAAAATAAAGATGAGATTAATACTAAGAACATTTAAGAAAATTAATCTAGCATGAAATGCAATTATACTAAAAAAGGAGATATTAATCTAAATAATGCAATAAAAGATCTTTGAAAATAATGAGATATGAGACTAAAAAATGCTATAGTAAGGATGCTCTCAAAAATTGGATCTTTGAATGAGAAAAAGAGGTTCCTTAAATAGAAAAGCTAGAAGAGGAATGAAGAGTTTCTTGATTCGAAACGGTGGACTCTTCATTCCTAATTGAGACAAAGAAAATGAATTATTTAACTAAAAGAATGGAATTTTCCATATGTGGCAGGTGACCTTTTGAGTAATTTGAACAATTAAATTCAAACAAATAACTAAATAATATTAATTCCTTTTTGATGTGTAATTAGCTAAAGGGGCTAGATTTAATTTATTAGAAAGCACTTAGGGTTTTAGAATTAAATTAATTTATCATAGGGATAATTTAGCTAATATAAGTCAAAGACTTTAGAAATTAATTTAGTATTTGATTATTGCAATTTAGGGTCTTTGCAACTGACATCAGGTCAAATTAAGTCCGGTAGGAGAGAGAAAATTGCCTAGTGAACTAGGACTTTGATGACACAGAAATTGAAGAAATGCACCAAAATTGATTGAAATGATTAGGTGCTAATTTTGGGGTATTAAAAGTTTGTCTTAAGGGTTCCTAGGACACCTTAAGACACACTTGAGAATTTCAGTGTGTCAAAAGGGGTAATGGGGACTCCTTAGAGGTCCTAGTGTGCCTTATCATGTGTTAAGACCCATAGGAAGTCCCCATGTCCCCTTTTGACACATTGGAATGCTCAAGTGTGTCTTAAGGGGCTGTAGGATCCATTAAGAAACACTTGAGCATTCCAATGTGTTAAAAGGGTTCATTAGGACTCCCTAGGGGTCCTAGTAAACCTTATCATGCGTTAGTACCCCTAGAAATTCTCGATGACCCCTTTTGACATATTGGTATGCTCAAGTATGTCTTAAGGGGTCGTAGGAACCCTTAAGAGACACTTGAGCATTCCAAAATATCAAAAGGGTTCATGGGTTCACCCTAGGGGTCCTAGTATGCCTTATCACATGTTAGCACCCCTAGGTATTCTCGATGACCCCTTTTGACACCTTGGAATGTTCAAGTGTGTCTTAAGATTCCTAAGACCCCTTAAGACACACTTGAGCATTACAGTGTGTCAAAAGGGGTCATCATGACTACCTAGGGGTCCTAATACGCCTTATCACATCTTAGGACATGATCACTTTTGACACATTGGAATGTTCAAGTGTGTCTTAAGGGGTCCTAAGACCCCTTAAGACACATTTGAGTGTTCCAATGTGTCAAAAGGTTTCATGGGGACTCCCTAGGGGTCCTAGTATGCCTTATAGTATGTTAGGACCCCTATGGAGTCTCAATGACCCCTTTTGACAAATTGGAATGCTAAACTATGTCTTAATGGGTCCTAGGACCCATTCGCAAATACTGTAGCATTCCACTATGTCAAAAGGGGTGATGGGGACTCCCTAAGGGTCCTAATATTCCTTATCACACATTAGGATCCCTAAGAAGTCGGCATGACCCTTCTGACACATTGGAATGCTCAAGTGTGTCTTAAGGGGTCCTAGGACCCCTTAAGACACACTTGACAGTTCCACTATGTCAAAAGTGGTCATGGGGACTCCCTAGAGTTCCTAATACACCTTATCACGCGTTAGGACCAGTAGGAAGTCCCCATGAACCCTTTTCACACATTAGAATGCTCAAGTGTGTCTTAAGGGGTTGTAGGACCACTTAAGACACACTTGAGCATTCTAATCTATCAAAAAGGGTCATGGGGACTCTTTAGGGGTCCTAGTCTACCTTATCCCATGTTAGGATTTCTAAGAAGTCCCCATGACCACTTTTGACACATTGAAATGCTCAAGTGTGTCTTAAGAAATTGTAGGACCCCTTAAGACACACATGAGTATTCTAATCTATGAAATGGTGTCGTAGGGACTCCCTAGGGGTCCTGACACATGACAAGGCATAATAGGACCCCTAGGGAGTGCCCATGACCCCTTTTGATACATTGGAATACTCAAGTGTGTCTGAAGGTGTCCTACAGCCCAAGGGGTCCTAACATGTGATAAGGCATACTAGGACCCCTAAGGAGTCCCAATGACCTCTTTTGACACATTGGAATGCCCAAGAGTGTCTCAAGGGGTCTTAAGCCCAAGTGTGTCTTAAGGGGTCCTAAGACCCCTTAAGACATAGTTGGGCATTCCAATGTGTCAAAAGGGGTCATGGGGACTCCCTTGGTGTCCTAATACACCTTATCACATATTAGGACCCCTAGGGAGTGCACATGACCTCTTTTGACACATTGGAATGCTCAAGTGTGTCTTAAGGGGTCGTTGAACCCCTTCGGACACACTTGAGCATTCCAATGTGTCAAAAGGGGTGATAGGGACTCCCTAGGGGTCCTAATATACCTTATTATATGTCAGGATACCTAGGATGTCTCCACGACCCTTTTTGACACATTGGAATGCTCAAGTGTGTCTTAAGGTTTCCTAGAGCGCCTTAGGACACACTTGAGCTTTCTAACGTGTCAAAAGGGTCATGGAGACTCCCTAGGGGTCCTAGTATGTCTTATCATGTGTTAGGACCCGTAGGAAGTCCCCATGACCCCTTTTGATACATTGGAATGCTCAAGTGTGTCTTAAGGTGTACTAGGACCCCTTAAGACACACTTGAGCATTCCAATGTGTCAAAAGGGGTCATGGGGACTCCCTAGGGGTTCTAGTAGGCTTTATTGCATGTTAGGACCCCTAGGGAGTCCCCGTGACCCCTTTTGACAAATTGGAATGCTCAAGTGTGTCTGAAGGGGTCACTTTGAAAACACTTAAGCATTCCATTATGTCGAAAGGGGTGATGGGGACTTCCTAGGTGTCTTAACATGTGTCTGAAGGGGTCGCTTCGGACACACTTGAGAATTCCAATGTGTCAAAAGGGATCATAGGGATTTCGATGGGGTCCTAATGCATGATAAGGCATACTAGGACCACTAGAATGTCCCCATGACCCCTTTTGACACATATGAACCCTCCAGTGTGTCTGAAGGAGTCATAGGACCCCTTTAGACACACTTGATAGTTCAAATGTGTCAAAAGGGGTCATGGGGACTTTGTACAGGTCCTAGTATGTCTTGTCATGTGTTAGGACCCCTAGGAAGTCCCCATTACCCCTTTTGATACATTAGAACACTCAAGTGTGTCTTAAAGGGTTGTAGGACCGCTTAAGACAGACTTGAGCATTCCAATGTGTCAAAAGGGGTCATGGGGACTCCTTAGGTGTCCTAACATGTGATAAGGTGTACTAGGACCACTAGGGAGTCCCCATGACTCCTTTTGACACATTAGAATGCTCAAGTGTGTCTTAATGGGTCCTACAACCCTTTAAGACACACTTAGGCATTACAATGTATGAAAAGGGGTCATGGGGACTTCCTAGGGGTCCTAACATGTTATAAGACATACTAGGACCTGTACGAAGTCCCCATGACCCCTTTTGACACATCTAAACCCTCAAGTGTGTCTAAAAGGGGTCCTATGACTCCTTCATACACATTGGAGAATTCATATGTGTCAAAAAGGGTCATGGGGACTTTCTAGTGGTCCTAGTATGCCTTATCACGCATTAGGACCCCTAGGAAGTCCCCATGATCCCTTTTGACATATTTGAATTCTTGAGTGTGTCTGAAGAAACCCCTTCGAACACACGTTAAGACCCCTAGGAAGTCCCCATGACCCCTTTTCACACAATGCAATGCTCAAGTGTGTCCGAAGTGACCCCTTCAGACACACTCGAGCATTCCAATTTGTCAAAAGGGGTCATTGGGACTTCCTAGGGGTTCTAACTCCTGATAAGGTGTACTAGGACCCCTAGGAAGTCTAGGTAACCCCTTTCAACATACAATTTAAATATTATTATCTATAAAGTTTATATATATATATAAGTTTGTTAAATATATTTATATACAATACATATTAATATAAAAAATTATATTAATATAAAATATTATAATATAAAATATATATGACATACAATTTAAATATTCTAAGATACTATAATATTAAATATTTTAATATTAAATATATATTAATATATAATTATATATATATTAAAAAATTTACATAATACCCCTTAAACATTATATATATATATATATATAATATATATATAATTTGTACATATATTTATATAATATTAAATATATATGACATACAATTTAAAACCCCTAAGATATTATAATATAATATATATAAATTAATATATAATTATATATATAATACATATTTAAAAATTATATACAAAAGTTCAATTTTTTCATATACTCCCGCCATTTTTTCATATTTGGCAAAATCGGGTACCCAATTTCCCTAATTTCAAAAAGTTCAAATTTTTCATATACTCTCACTATTTTTTCATACTTAGCAAAATCGGGTACCCGGTTAGGCTTGTGCTTTGGTGTCAGGTTTGCCTAGGTGTGCTGACACTGAGGCCTACTAAAAAGTCAACAAGCACTTTCATGCCCTTTTAAATGAGTGAAAAGTGAGTTTTTTCATATTGCCACTTTTTGGCCCCTCATGATCTTGCACATACCCAACAACACTTATTTCAAAAGTTAGGAAAAATGAAACTTGGATCATTGATAGTGGTTGTACACATCACTTGACTAGTGATGAAGATAAGTTTGATCATCTTGAGCACTATAATGGAGGATCAGTAAAAATGGGAAATGACACACCTTGCATAGTTAAAGGAAAAGGATCTATTCTATTGAATGATAAAATCAGATGTGATAATGCATACTGGGTTAAAGGACTTAATTAGAATTTTTTTATTGTTTCACAATTGAATAACTCAGGTCACTGAATTGCATTTGAGAACAAGAAAGTGAAAATCTATGATGAAAATGGAAAGCTTGTCGGAATAGGTGCATAATCAAAAGGTAATTTATTTTATGTTGACAATGTTGAATCTTCTTGTTTGTTGGTGAAAAATGAAGATGCATGGTTATGACATAAGAGGTTATTTCATGTAAATTTTGATAACATGATTAAGATCAGTAGAAAGAGAAAACCTTAGAGGATTTCCTAGTCTAACTAAACCTGATCATGTTATGTGCCATCAATGTCAGAAAGGAAAGATGACAAGATCTAGTTTTAAAAGTAAGGACTATTCATCTAAAGGAATTTTTGAGCTGGTTCACACTGACTTATGTGGTCCGATGAGAACTAAAATCTACTATGGTGATAGATACTTTATTTTGTTTGTTGATAACTATACTAGATTGACGACTATTATGTTCTTTAAAGAAAAATCTGAGGCATTCAAAATGTTTAAATGGTATAAGGATAAAGTTGAAAAAAATTTGAAAAAGAACTAAAATGGTTAAGGTCTAATAGAGGAGGTGAGTTTCTTTCTAATGAATTGACTAACTTTTGTAATGAGCATGGTATAAAAAGGTAGGTTTCAGCACCTAGAACACCTCAACAAAATGGAATTGTTGAAAGGAGAAACTGATCCATTATTGACAATGCTATAACATCAATGATTGAGATTTTTTTTGCACAAATGTACTGGAGAGAGGAAGTTAGAACAATAGTATATGTCATGAACCGAGTTCAACTAAAGAAAGACACAAACAAGACACCTTACGAGTTATGGTCTGGATACACACTGAGTGTAAGTTATTTCAAAATCTTTGGTAGGAAGTGTTATATTTTGAAATATGATAGCAATGGTAAATTTGACTCTAAAGGTGATGAAGGTTTATTCTTAGGTTATTCTATTAAGAGTAAAGCTTACAAATGCTGGAATAAGGTTACTAATAAGATGATAGAGAGTAATAATGTTAGAGTTGATGAACTTGCTAAAAATAATGAAGAAGAAAGAATGAAGGAGCCAAAAGATGATGAGCAAAGTAGAAATTAAGTGCTAGCAAGATTTGTTAGAAGACACCATCCAGAGAACCAAATCATTAGCGATAAGCAAGATGGCATGATGACCCAAGGTAAGTTAAGACAAAACACATGCTTAGTTTGTAATTTTGAACCTAAGAATGTTAGCGATGCACTTGAAAATGAGGAAATTGATCAAATTAAGAAGAATAAAACATGGACTTTAGTGCCTAGACCAAAGGATAAAAATGTTATTGGTACTAAGTGGATTTTCAGGAATAAGCTAAATGAAAATGGAGAAGTTACAAGGAACAAGGCAAGACTTGTTTGCAAAGGATATGCACAAGAAGAAGGTAATTATTATGGTGAAACCTTTGTACCAATTTCTAGGCTAGAAGGATTTTGCATATTAATTTCTTATGCTTCACATAAGGGATTTAAAGTATATCAAATGGATGTGAAATCACATTTTCTAAATGGAATTATTGAGGAAGAGGTATACATAGAACAATTGAAAGGGTTTGTTGATCAGAATTAAAAAGACATGGTATCTAGACTGCACAAAGATTTATATGGATTGAAGGAAGCACCGAGGGCATGGTATGAAAGACTACATGCTTATCTTATAAGTATTGATTTTGTAAGAACTAGAGAAAATAGTAACTTGTACATGAAAGGAGGATCTGATGATAGTATTTTGATTGCTAAAATATTTGTTGATGATATAATCTTTGGAGGACAAGATCAAATTTGTAAATCTTTTATTAGTGACATGAGAAAGTAATTTGAGATGTCTATGTTTGGAGAAATTAAATTCTTTCTAGGATTTCTTTTTATAAAATAGAAAGACGGGATTTTCATCACTCAATCAAAATACAATAAGGAAGTATTGAAAACTTTTGGCATGGAAGATGATAAACCAGTGGGAACACTAATGGTAACAGGTTGTAAATTAACAAAATATGATGAATCTAGAGAAGTAAATCAGAATCTATATCGATCAATGATTAGTAAAATAATGTATGTTGTACATAGTAGGTCTAATATTGCACATGCAATAGGGATTATGGCTATATTTTTTGCCAATCCTAAAGATTCACATATGGTTGCAATAAAAAGAATCTTGAGATACTTGAAAAAACCATAGGACTATGGATTATGGTATACATTTGAAGGAAAATTTGAACTTAGAGTTTACACTGATGCAGATTGGGCTAGAAACATAGATGACTAGAAGAGCATAACTAGTGGAGCATTGTTTTTAGGGGAAATGCTTGTGACTTGGATTAACAAGAAACAAGCATGCATATCTCATTCCACTATTGAAGTAGAGTATGTTGATGCTATTGAAAATTATTAAAATATAGATTGGATCAGACAAGTGTTGGAGGGAATGAATGAGGTAATCATTGACCTGATGATTATATATTGTGACAACACTAGGGCTATGCATATATCCATTAAGTATCACTATTTGAGAGGAAAAGTTCAAGAGAAGCAGGTGAAATTAGAATTTGTAACATCTGATGAACAACTAGATGATATGTTTACTAAACAATTACCAAAGGATACATTTGAATATTTAAGGACTAGACTTGGGGTATGTCCCCTGTCTACCAATCACTAAGGTGTTCTAGAGGTTTCATCAACCTATACATATCAAAATATCATTCATGTTCATGCACATAGCTCACACATTGGATTTTTGTCTAAGGTTGTGAAATATTGTAGAAGCTGGAACATAAATTTTTTTATCTGTACACTAAAGGTACATGATATGAACTAAAAGATAGAGGAATACTTGGCTACTGAAGAAATGTTTTTATATTTTCTTTGGCGTTGTTGTCAAACAAAGAGAGAATGAATATGGAAAATTAGTTAGTGAGAACATAGAGAAAGGGAGAGACATATTTGTTGCTAAGAACAAAGGAAATCTAAGAACTAAAAATATCAAATCCATAGGGAGAGTCTGTAATTGTAATGTTGTTATATTTTGTAGTGATTAAACATATTGAATTTGAGCTTACTGAGCTACAACATTTACTTACATAGTTGTAGAATACATGTTTGGTATGTGCATGACATAGTTTCATATTGCTTGTGTTGACATCAATGTCAAATAGAGAGATTGATGAACTAAAACTAATTGAATATTTGAAAGAACAATGATTAGAGATCACTGAGTACTAAAATGATCAGTAAGATGATTAAATCAATCAATATGTTTTTATTGATGTCAGATTGTCTTGATAGTGCTTATCAGGTTAGTTATAAACATTTGAACATCTGTTGAAGGAAGAGAAGATGAATAATTGAGATATCTACATGAGAAAAAGATGTTGTAGGAATGAATTCTAAATATATCCTATGGGGGAGTAGTCACAACCATTTTGTAGCAATTGTTGTTGCATTCATGACTATGATTGTCATTGATGTCAACACAGTGATCTATTGAAGGCTAGCAGAGAAGCAGACAATGTTTGTATTACCACACATGGGATATTGAAGATCAAGCTATGCAGAGTTGAGGACTTAATCTTTGATGTTTTTTTAGATCATGGTTAAGAGTGCATATGGAAATTAAACTATTCATAACAGTTAATTGTAAATCAATGGAAGCAGTATTCAAGCAGTGTTCCTGAGAAGCAGTTTGTGGAAATCAGATGATATCTCCTAATCAGGATTTAATATGAACATGAAAAGTTGTATAGATGATGAAGACATGATAATTGTGATGTGGACATGAGAACAAGGTTAGAGGTCACATGAGTAAAGAATAATCTTAATTGGAAGCTGACAATTTTATGTAATTGTAGAATATTGTATAACGTGTGGAAGATTTTATTTTGTAATTTGTATGCCGACTCATTTGTAATTATTTGAGTGTGGTATAAAAGAAGGATTATTTTTCTTATTTTAATGTAGAATTATGTGTAAGTGAATTGTGGAATTGAGCAATACTTGTTGTAAGAGGATATGTGAAGTACAGAGATTTGGTATTGAGATTTGATGAAGTAGTTGGTGTAGTTTGGCATAGTCAGAGGAGAAGTGATAAGTTTTTGAGATCAGTAATCTTTTGGTATTATTCTATTGAGTAATAAAAAGATTAGTTGGATAGTGTGTTTAGTGATCTTTCCCTTGAAGCTATTTGGATAGTGGGTCCTTCAGTCTTCCATAACTCCTAATAGGGTTAGAATCTTTCAACTGGGATTCAAAGTCTCCTAATAGAGATTCATATGTACTGAATGTATTTCATAAGGCTCCTAAGAGAGTCCATCCTCTCACAAGGAATTTTCATATTAGTGCATCTTTTGTGGGCATCATTCCCACTGGGGTTTACTCTTTGATCAAGAGGTTCCCTAGTCAACATATCTTGTGTTATTGTGTTGTTGTGTATAAAAACCTTTCTATGGTTGTTGATTACATTTCTTACATGGTTGAAATCTTTTAAAGATAATAAAATTTGTATTTATCTAATAAATGATTCACCCCCCTCTCAGTTATCTTGGTGGACTTTACTTTCTAACAATTGGTATGAGAGTGGCAGGTCCTTAAAGAAAAAGTTTAGTAAGTTAAGGAGATCCATGGTGAGTCATTTCAGGAAAGAAAGCCCTAAGTTTGATGGAGTCAACTTTGAGAGCTAGAAAGAAAAGATGAAGACAAATTTTCTTTGTTTCAGACTAGGGTACTTGTTAATCACAAAGAAAAAGAAGACTATCATTGATGAAGACAAAATTGAATAATGTACTAATAAGGAGAGTGGTCTATTTATGTGTAACATACTTTCTAGAGAAGCACTCTTGTCAGCTCTTTTGAAAAATAAGTACAGTTAGGTAAAATATCTAAAAACATTTCATGAAATTTGTTTAGCTTTATAATCTACTTTTGAAGGTGATGAACATATAAGGAAAGTCAGATTACACAATTGGATATGTGCATTTGAAGATATAAGAATAATGTAAGATGAATCTATTAGAAGCTATATTGGTAGATGTTAGAAATTGTTGCAGGTATAAAATCCTATGAAGAAATCAAGATAGAGAATGAAGTGATCTAGAAAATTCTAAGGACATTAACTCCTACATTTAAGTAGAAACTCTTCTTGGAAGACTAGAAGCAACAAAGATGAACTTTAGAGAATCAAGAGATCTACCTAGTTTAGAGATAATATTCATCGCACTTAGTATTCATCGTACTTTGTCAAGAAGTATTAGTGTAAGTGGAGACTCTACTACTGGGAAAATTCTAAGGACATTAACTCCTACATTTAAGAAGACAACACAAATAATTGAGCAAGTTATACCTTATACTGAGAACTTCAACAAACAACCTCTTCTTGGAAGACTAGAAGCAACAAAGATGAATTGGAGACAATCAAGAGATCTACCTAGATTGGAGACAACATTCAACACACTTCTTATTCATCCTACTTTGTCAAGAAGTATTAGTGTAAGTGGAGACTATGCTAGTGGCAGTAGAGTTAAGAATGAAGAAGACATGAAGATTGTGGAAGGAATTGCCTTGCTTGTGAAAAGAGAACCAGATGGTAAGAAAATTTTTAAATGTTGGACTTGTCAAGAATATGGTCATTTTGCATCTAAATTTCCTAAGAGAGTAAAGAAGTATAGAAATAACTTTAAGCCTAGAAGATCTAAATAATGTTATTATGCTAATGATGAAGAATTCAAAGTTAGTATTAAAAAATATCTAAGTGAAAGTGATAATGAGAATGATGATATAGGATTTGTAGCAATAAAAGAAGAAAACCCTCAAATAGAAGTTAAAGAAGAAAAAGATTTAGTTTCTCAAGTAGAAAAGAGATCTGATTGGATTATAGATAGTTGTTGTTCACATCATATGACTAGAGACATGAAGAAGTTCATAAAGTTTAACAATTATGATGGAGGAATTTTTAGAGTTGGAAATAATGCACCTTCTTTGATAAAAGGAATAGGATCTATTACTCTTTATGGAAAGACTAACATTGATGATGTCTAGTTTTTGGATGGATTTAAACATAACCTTTTGAGTGTTGGACAAATAGTTAATAAGGGATATCAAGTTTGGTTTACTGAGAAAACTTGTGTAATCAAAGACAAGGATGGTAATTTGATTGGAATTGGATCAAGAAATAGAGGTAATGTATTTTGATTTAATCCTATTGACATGACATGTTTGAGTATAAAGATTGATGACAGTTGGTTATGGCACAAAAGATTTTGTCATATAAAGTTTGATAACATTGTGAAAGTGAGTACTACACTTGCAGTAAGAGATTTGCCTAAAATTATGAAACCTACCAACATGATTTGAAAGGAATATGTTATGGCTAAACAAAAGAGAAGCTCATTTCCTAGCAAGAATTTTACAATAGAAAAGAAGTTGGAAATTGTTCATACAGACTTGAGCGGTCCCACAAGGACTAGAGGATTCTATGGTGAAAGGAATTTTATGATCCTTGTTGATGATTTTAGAAGAATGATGTATATTGCATTTCTTAAAGAAAAGTCTAAGGCATTTGATAAGTTTAGAATAATTAAGAACAAATTTGACAATGAATCTAGAATGAAGATTAAATTTTTGAGATCAGATAGAGGCGGAGAATTTACTTCAAAAGAAGTTAACACTTTTTGTGAAGTGAATGGAAATAAGAGACAATTTTCAGCCCCTATAACACTTGAAGAAAATGGTATTGTAGAGAGAAGAAATGGGTCAGTAACTGAAGAAGTAAGAGCCATGCTATTTGAAAATGACTTGGTGAAGATATTATGGAGAGAAATAGTAAATGCAATAGTATACATAATGAACAAAGTACATATTAGAGTAGACATAGATAAGACACCTTATGAACTATGGTTTGGACATGCACCATTAGTTACGTATTTCAAAACTTTTCAAAGTAAATGTTATATTAAGAGAGATGATGACATTCAAAAGTTTGACCCTATAAGTGATGAAGGTATATTTCTATTAGAATAATTGAGAGGGGGGAGAATAAGTTATCCACAGCCCCAATTCAAAATGTATACTTCAAAAAAATTTACTAAAACTTCTGTAGCTCGATAACATAAAATACTATTCTATCTATACTTTTACCGATTAGAAAACAATTAACTTATAATGATTACCAACCAAATCTAACATGAAATATGTAAAGTATGATAATAAATAATCACCACAATGAACACATAACACAAAATATTTAATGTGGAAACCCTGTGAAGGGAAAAACCACCTGGGACTGGAAAAATGTTCACTCTTCTGAAGTGAGTCGGTGAAGAACCAACCTTGTTGAAGGTTACAAACACATTGTTAGGTGTGACCTTGTTAGAGGATTTTAGACTAGAAATTATCATCCAACCATCATTCACTATGGGTCGACAGGATAACAAATGTACACTCTATGAGTGACATCAATAAGACTTACAAGTCCACTCGGTTAAGAGATTTGTCTATATAAAATGGTTAAAATATAGTAGTAGTTTGATCTGATTACAATATAAGTTCAATTATAGATATTCAGATCTATATTCTGCTCAATCAAATCCTCTGATCAATATATCACTTCTGTATTAATAACAATCAATGACTTACTATCACTTAGTAATAACTTCCTGTTGCTTAGTAATTTCTATAGTTAGGTTCTTCTTAACCAGTCTAATCAAGCATACATGAAGCTTGTTCATGGGATAACTCTATAGTCCTTCTTCTTTCGGCATGAGTTTCACTATGAAACCCTAGTCTCTTAAATAGACAAGTAAATCATTTACATCTCCTCCATTGGATATTGCCGCTTAATCATCTTTGTCCATATTTCCACTTTAACCTTCCTCAATTGTTGTGTTGATAACACATTTCAATTCTATCCTTTAGATCTTCCTTGAATTTTTCTAGCCATTGATCTTTGTAACAAACTTTATATCTTTACCTTAGAATCATGTGCTTTCTAGCTCATCAAACTTTTTCAGCTAAACTAGCTAGTTAGTTCTTTTCTCTTGCTCGGTTAACAAAGAAATGTGTTGGTAAAAAAATGCTTAGTTTATACTATTGTTGGTATACACTACACTACTCAGTGTATACTGTGATGCTTCATTAACCGACCACACTACCTTGCATCTTTCAACTCTTTTCCTCATCAAAGATGAATGTAGCATAACCAATTCAATATCATAAGGTCATAGACTTATCAACAAGTTACTCAATGTAATCCTTAGCCTCATCTATCATATACATCTTCCCCATGTAGATATTTTTTGTCTTCATCTCACTTACTCCTCTTTTACAAATGTTTAGGTATAGTAACTTACAAGATAAGTACTATCAAACTAAGTTGACATCAATGACAACATATTACTGATTTAATCACATTACATATCTAATAAAAAACTCAGTGATCTCTAATCATAGATCTTCAATTAGGTTGTAAATCTGTTGTAGTTCATCAATTTCTCCCTTTGGCATTGATGGAAACATAAGTAATATGAAATGTACCATACCCATACCAAACATGTATTCTACAACTATGTGAACAAATGTTGTACAAGTTCTCCCTAGCTTAATATGTTTAATCACTATGTTACTCAACAACATTACCATTACAACATTCTCAATTTAGATATGATCTTTTCAGCTCGGATTCCTTCTTCTTTTTTTAGTAACTGATCTTCAGTGCTCTCCCTTTCTATCAGATTGTCTCTCCCTTAGATTGATATCTCTTCCTTTCATACTATTTATCTCTCTCTTAGATAGATGTTTTAGTATTCTCATCGGTGGTCATATGTTTCACATGTTTATCTCTCCCTTTGATAATAATGCCAAAGAAACAAGCAAATAAATAAACAACTCTATAGTAGCCATATAACTCTCTATTGTTCGGTGCATCCTCTATATCTTTGCATACTAATTTGCCAATCTTTCCTAGTTCTTCATGACTTTAGACATGATCCAAAGTGTGAACTATGCTACATCAACATGAATGATCTTCTAATAAGATTAGGCTGATGTAACATCTAGATCACATTAGTGACCAGTAGATAGGGGACAAACCCAAAGTCTAATCCTCAAATATTCAAATGTGTCCTTCGGTAGAGGCTTTGTAAATATGTTTGCAAGTTGTTATCTAGATGTAACAAATTCTAACTTCACTTTCTTCTCTTGTACTCATTCTCTTAAGTAGTGATACTTAATAGATATGTGCTTTGTTTTAGAATGCATCACCAAATTCTTTGAAATGTTTATTGCACTAGTGTTGTCATAGTATATAACCACAAGCTCAGTGATTACCTCATTCATACCTTCCAACACTTGTTTAATATATGAAATATTTGAATAGTTTGTAGCAGAACCAACATAGTCTTCTTGAGCTCTAGACTTAGAAATACAAGCCTGCTTCTTACTTGTCTAGGTAACAACTCTTTCGCCAAAGAAAAATGCTCCTCTAGTGGTACTTTTTCTATCATCCATATTTCCAGCACAATCAACATCGGTATAGACTTTGAGTTCAAATTTTCCTTCCTTAGGATACCATAATCCATAGTCTTCTATTTTTTTTAGTTATCTTAAGATTCTCTTAGTAGAAACCATGTGTGACTCCCTAGGATTTGTAGAAAATATTGCAACTATCCCCACAACATGTGCTATGTGTTGGAAACAATTGTCTGAAGAAAATTGATACTCAAATTATGTATTGTCTTTGATGTCACACAATGTCATAATCCACAGCTATCAGTATTTACCGAGCTCACTCGGTTGACAAAGAAAAGTTAGTATTTACCGAGTTCACTCGGTTGACAGAGAAAAGTTAGCATTTACCGAGTTCACTCAGTTGACAAAGAAAAGGTAGCATTTACCGAGCTCACTCGGTTATCAAAGGAAAGTTAGCATTTACCGAGCTCACTCAGTTATCAGAGAAAAGTCAGTGTTTACCGAGTTCACTTGGTTATCAAAGAAAAAGGATTATCAGTGTTTACCAAGTTCTCTCGGTCTCCAAAATATTGCAAAAAATTTCATTATGGTCACCGAGCACTGTCGGCCCTTGAAGGATCTTTGCAAATATAGTTTGCTTATTTCAGCCAATGGTTGTACCAAGTAATGCCGATTTGACCAATCTAAAATCATATAAATAAAAGGTCAAGTGTGAAAAATAAAAGTATGAAAAGGAAGAAGATATATAGAAGATAGACAGGAAAGGTGTGTGCGAAATTAAGGAGCAGCAGAGATATATTCGATCAGGAAGGATCTCACTTATATAGAATAGAGATTTGTAATCAGAAAGGCAGTTGCATTATTACACAGGTCATTTTCATTGTTACCTTTTTATCATTGTAACAGTGAATTCAAAATCTCTTAATCGAGTTGGTTTAACAACCATATTGTAAATCCTCTAACAAGGTGACAATTCTATTGAATTGTTTTCAAGACCTCTTACCAGGCCACTCCTAGCAGGGTGATTAAATCCTCTAACAAGGTCACACCTAATAGTGTGTTTTGTAACCTTTTATCGGGTTGGCTTCTAACCGGGCATCACTTCAGAAAAGTGAAAATCAGTATCTAGATACATTTGGTGGTTTTTTCCATATTGGGTTTCCACGTTAAAACTTGTGTCTCTTGTGTTCTTAATAGTTATCTTAATCATATACAAGTGGTGATGAATATCAAATAAATAATTCTGCTAATACTCTCTGCATCTACCGAGTTACTGCAATTTTACTTACCGAGTGTTAAACAGAGAATATTCATTAAGATATCCTAAGTGATCTGGAAGGAATTAATTGGAAAAGTGTTTTGTAAGTAACTGATTCACCCCCCCCCCCCCCCCCTCTTAGTCACTTTATCCATATTCCATCAATTGGTATCAGAGGTTTTGGTGCTTGCAGGAAGGGTTTCAAGGACCTAAGCTAAAGATCAGTATGTCTTACAAGAGAGAAATTTCAAAGCTCAATAGAGATAACTTTTCAGCATGGCAAGGTCTCATGAGACTTCATCTAGCTTCCATTGGTGATTCAGGATGCAAATACCTTGATGAAGAATACACAATTCCTACTGGCACATTAACTGTTGAAGACATTGCAGAGAAAAAGAATCATAACACCATGATGATAGATATTGCATTAGCTCTCAGCTATGAAGAATTTGATGAAATTAAAGAATGTACCACTGCATATGAAATGTTGAACAAATTGAAGAAAATATATGGTGGTGATGCAAATGTGAAAAGAGCCAAAGCAAAAAGCCTAAGAGGATAGTTTGACAAGATGAGTATGAAAGAAGATGAAAACATTGCAAAATATGTTGAAAGGATCAAAGCTAGTGTTAGTGCAATCAGAGCTTCTGGAGGAACAATCACTGATGAAACTGTTATAAGCAAGGTACTCAGAACATTACTCCCTATCTATGCAATAAGAGTATCAGCTATTCAAGAAAGAAGATGTGAAGCAAACCACAGTATAACTTTGGATGCTATAGTTGGAAGGTTGTAGACAACTATGACAACTATGTTCCAATTTCCAAAAATATTGAGTCAGCATTTGAGGCCAAGGTTTCACTAAAGAAGAACAAGAAAATAAAAGAAGTTCAGTCAGAAAGTGAAGAAGTATCAGAAGAAATTTCTGACAGTGATCATGAAATTGTAGAAGCACTACTTGCAAAGAAGTACTCTAAAGGGAAAGGTAAATATAAAGGTAAAAATTCTTTAATCTATTTTTCATGTGAAGAAATTGGACATATTGTAGCTAGGTGCCAAAACAAGTAGGGAAAGGAAGAGAAGAGAGGTCACAAGTACTATGGCAAAAATAATCTCAAATCATTCAAGGATAAAGGTAAGAAAACATGTTTTATGGCTAAAGATTCTGATGATAGTGAAGAAGAAATTGTCTTTATTGATATAAAAGATGAATCTGAAGATGATGAAGATAAGATGGCACTTATTTCTCATATAAGAAAAGATGATATTTGGATAATAGACAGTGGATGTTCACATCACATGACTGGTGACAAGACAAAATTTGAATACCTAGAAGACTGTGATAGTGGCAGTGTAAGATTTGGAAACAATGAACCTTGTTGTATAAAAGGAAAAGGAAGAATCTCATTAACCAAAGAACTCATATGTGATAATGTTTATTGGGTTGAAGGACTAAAACATAATCTTCTAAGTGTAGCACAGCTAATCAACATTGGTTTCAAGGTCAAATTCATGAATAGTCAAGCAAGACTACTGGATGGAAAAGGAAAACTCATTGGATCAGGCAAACAAACAAAAGGTAACTTATTTTATCTTGATCTCAATGAATATTCATGTTTTATTGCTCAAATTAAAGAAAGCTGGCTATGGCACAAAAGGTTATGTCATGTGAATTTTGATAACATGATGAAAATAAGAAAATTCAAAAGGGTAAGAGGAATTCCTACTCTGAAGAAACCTGATACTGGTCTATGTAAGAATTGTCAGATTGGCAAAATGAGTAAAACTAGTTTTAAGAGTAAGAACTATCAGTCTAAAGAGATTTTGGAAATTGTGCATACTGATTTATGTGGACCTATTGGAATAGAAAGCTATACTGGAGATAAATTCTTTATTCTTTTTGTTGATGATTATTCTAGAATGATGATTATTATGTATTTAAAAGAAAAGTCAGAAGCATTTGAAAAGTTCAAATGGTACTTGGCAAGAGTGGAAAAGTAAACAGGAAAAAGATTGAAATGCTTAAGATCAGACAAAGGTGGTGAATTCATCTCCCATGAATTTAACAACTTTTGCATTGAAAGAGGAATCAAAAGACAGGTATCAGCTCCTAGAACTCCTGAGCAGAATGGAATAGCAGAAAGAAGAAATAGATCTATTATGGATTGTGCAAGGACTCTAATGATAGAAAAGAACATCGCTATAAAATATTGGAAGGAAGCTATCAGCACTGCAATTCATACCTTGAACCGAGTACAATTGAAGAAAGACACATTCAAGACTCTTTATGAGTTGTGGTATGGCTATAAACTCACTGTAAGTTACATGAAAGTATTTGGTAGCAAGTGTTATATCTTAAAAGAATCCAGAAGAAATAAATTTGATGTGAAAAGTGATGAAGGAATATTCCTAGGATATTCTAGCAAAAGTAAGGCATACAAATGTCTGAACTTATCTACTCACAAAGTCATAGAAAGTATACATGTAAAATTTGATGAGTTTGCAGAAAATCCTGAAGAAGAAAGCAAAAGGGAACTTGAAAACTATAGAAGATTCATTTACATTGAACCTGAAACATTTCCAGACACAACTATCAATAAGGAAACTATATCTACCAAGCCCAGCATAGTAACTGAGTCACAGGAAGAAGTGCAAACTGAGTCACAGGAAGAAGTGCAAACCGAGTCACAGAAAGAAGTGCAAACTGAGTCACAGGAAGAAATGCAAACTGAGTCTCAGCCTGAAGTTACTGAGTAAATATCTACCGAGCCAGAGCAACCTAAAGAAGAGATCCTAGAAGACAACAACATGACTCATTCAAAAAGCAAGGAACCTATACTAGCCAAATATGTCAGAAGGCATCATACACCAGATCAAATTATTGGAAACAAATCAGATGGTACTATGACAAGAAGCAAGCTAAAAGGTACATGTCTGCTTACTGATTTTGAACCTAGAAATATCAAAGATGCATTGAAAAATGAAAGTTGGATTGAAGCAATAAATGAAGAATTAGAACAAATACAAAAGAACAAAACATAGACTCTTGTACCTAGACCTAAAGATAAGAATGTAATTGGAACAAAATGGGTATTCAGGAATAAGCTGAATGAAGATGGTCAAGTATCTAGAAACAAAGCTAGATTAGTATGTAAAGGTTATTCTCAAGAAGAAGGTATAGATTATGGTGAAACTTTTGCTCTTGTTGCAAGATTAGAAGGTGTAAGAACTCTACTTGCTTATGCAGCACATAAAGGATTTAAGGTATATCAGATGGATATAAAATCTGCATTTCTCAATGGAATTCTTGATGAAGAAGTCTACATTGAACAACCTGAAGGTTTTGTTGATCTAGATAAAAAGGACATGGTCTGCAAGTTACACAAAGCATTGTATGGTTTGAAACAAGCTCCTAGAGCATGGTATGAAAGACTCCATAATTATTTGATTCAGATTAATTTCAAAAGAGCCAATGATAATAGCAATCTGTATATTAAAGAAGGACCGGATGACAAAATTGTATTGGCAGAAATATTTGTAGATGATACTATATTTACAGGGAATGATGATCAGTGCAAAGAATTCTTAGAAAAGATGAACAAATAATTTGAAATGTCTATGTTTGGCTTAATAAAATTCTTTGTTGGTCTTCAAATTCAGCAAAGCAAGAATGGTATATACATTACCCAATCTAAATACATTAAGGAAATACTTAAGAAGTTTGGTATGGAAGATTCAAAACCAGTTGGTACACCCATGTGTACTGAACTGAAACTTACCAAAGATGATGATTCAAAAGAAGTAGATCAGACCTTATACCGATCTATGATTGGAAAATTGCAGTATGTAGTACATACAAGACCTGACATTGCCTTAGCAGTTGGTATAGTAGCATGATGGCAATCAAAAGAATCTTAAGGTACTTCAGAGGAACTGAAGAATATGGTTTGTGGTATAAATTTGGAGGCAATCTAGACTTAAAAGTATTTACTAATGTTGATTGGGCAGGGAACATTGATGATAGAAAAAGCACAAGTGGTGGAGCATTTTTTCTTGGAAAAAGACTGGTATCCTGGACCAGTAAAAAGAAAAATTGCACATCTCAATCCATAGCTGAAGTAGAATATGTTGCTGCTACAGTGAATTGTTCAAATATTGTTTGGTTTAAACAATTATTACAAGGTATGAAGGTTGAGATCAAAGAACCAGTTGTTATATTTTTTGACAATACAAGTGCAATAAACATTTCAAAGAATCCAGTAATGCATTCCAAAACCAAGCACATTGCTATTAAATATCACTTTGTTAGAGAATTGGTACAGGACAAGGAAATCAGATTAGAATATATTCATACAAAAGAGCAGATTGTAGACATTTTCACCAAGCCATTACCCAAAGATGCATTTGTGTATCTAAGAGGTAAGTTAGGGGTCATTCCCCTATCCGAGGCTCACTAAATATAGTTTTAGTGATGCATCAACCAGAACATGATTGAAAATCAACAAGTTGATGTAGCATATTCAAGGAATCATTGCATATGAATCAGTACTTGAGGTACACTAGTTTACACCGGTAATATGTGAATTGTCTTTGGCATGTGTTGTCAAAGAGGGAGTGTATTTGCTATGTCTTTACTTCAAGAAATTTTCAATATTCAGGAAGAGTTTTTTTTAGGAAAAGGAAGTTTGCTGACAGAGGGAGATTTGAATCTGAACCAAGCTAATCTTTTCAAAATTTCTTATGATTATGACATATTGTGTTGCCATCAATGCCAAAGAGGGAGATTGTTGGAAACAATTTTCTGAAGAAAATTGATACTCAAATTATGTATTGTCTTTGATGTCACACAATGTCATAATCCACAGCTATCAGTATTTACCGAGCTCACTCGGTTGACAAAGAAAAGTTAGTATTTACCGAGTTCACTTGGTTGACAGAGAAAAGTTAGCATTTACCGAGTTCACTCAGTTGACAAAGAAAAGATAGCATTTACCAAGCTCACTCGGTTATCAAAGAAAAGTTAACATTTACCGAGCTCACTCAGTTATCAGAGAAAAGTCAGTGTTTACCGAGTTCACTCAGTTATCAAAGAAAAAGGATTATCAGTGTTTACCGAGTTCTCTCAGTCTCCAAAAGATTGCAGAAAATTTCATTATGGTCACCGAGCACTGTCAGCCCTTGAAGGATCTTTGCAAATATAGTTTTCTTATTTCAGCCGACGGTTGTACCAAGTAATGCCAATTTGACCAATCTAAAATCATATAAATAAAAGGTCAAGTGTGAAAAATAAAAGTATGAAAAGGAAGAAGATATATAGAAGATAGACAGGAAAGGTGTGTGCAAAATTAAGGAGTAGCAGAGATATATTCGATCGGGAAGGATCTCACTTATACAGAACAGAGATCTGTAATCAGCAAGGCAGTTGTATTATTACACAGGTCATTTTCATTGTTACCTTTTTATCATTGTAACAGTGAATTCAAAATCTCTTAACCGAGTTGGTTTAACAACCATATTGTAAATCCTCTAACAAGGTGACAATTCCATTGAATTTTTTTCAAGACCTCTTACCAGGCCACTCCTAGCAGGGTGATTAAATCCTCTAACAAGGTCACACCTAACAGTGTGTTTTGTAACCTTTTACCGGGTTGGCTTCTAACTGGGCATCACTTCAGAAAAGTGAAAATCAGTATCTAGATACATTTGGTGGTTTTTCCCATATTGGGTTTCCACATTAAATCTTGTGTCTCTTGTGTTCTTAATAGTTATCTTAATCATATACAAGTGGTGATGAATCTCAAATAAATAATTCTGTTAATACTCTCTGCATCTACCGAGTTACTACAATTTTACTTACCGAGTGTTAAATAGAGAATATTCATTAAGATATCCTAAGGGATCTGGAAGGAATTAATTGGAAAAGTGTTTTGTAAGTAACTGATTCACCCCCCCCCCCCCCCCTCTCAGTCACTTTATCCATATTCCATCACTATGTCTGGTCTACTATGAAGTACATACATTAGTTTGCCAATCATTGATCGGTATAGTGTTTGGTTCAAATTTGTAGTTTCATCTTCCTTTGTCAATTTGCATCTAGTAGCCATCGGTGTTCCAAAAGGTTTTGCATCTTTCATGCCAAATTTTTTTATTACTTGACATACTTAGATTATGTGATGAATATCCCATCATTCTGCTAAATCACTTCTAGTCTTAGAAAGAACTTAATCTCTCCAAACATAGACATTTCAAACTCATTTCTCATATCATCAAAAAAAGATTTACATATATTATCTTGACCTCAAAATATGATATCATCCACAAATATCTTAGCAATAAGAATTATATCATCAGTATCGCCTTTCATATACAGATTGTTGTTATCACTAGTTCTAACAAATCCAATACTTAACAAATAAGTATGAAGCATTTCATACCAGGCTCTAGGTGCTTTCTTAAAACCATACAATGCTTTATGTAATCTACATACCATATCCTTCTTGTTTGGATCAACAAGTACTTCTAGTTGTTCTATGTAGACCTCTTCTTCAAGTATCCCATTCACAAGTGCTGACTTGACATCCATTTGATAAACTTTGAATTTCTTGTGTGCAACATATGAAAGTAGAATTCTAAATCCTAATCTAGCAACAAGTGTGAATGTTTCACCATAATCAATTCATTCCTCCTGTGCATAGCCTTTTCATACCAATCTAGCTTTATTTCTGGTTACATCTCCATCTTCATTCAGTTTGTTCTTGAATATCCACTTAGTACTGATAACATTTTTATCTTTTGGTCTAGATACTAATGTCTAGGTTTTGTTCTTCTCTATTTTCTCTATTTCCTCTTTCATTGTATTACCCATTCATCATTATCTAATGCAACTTTTACATTCTTCAGATCATAATCACAAACTAGACATGTACCTTGTCTTGTCTTGCTCCTTATTTCCATGTCAGCTTGTCTATTTCCAATTATTTGTGTCTGAGGATGATGCCTTCTAACAAATCTTTCTAGAACTTGATCTCTTCTTTCTTGTTCATCTTATGCAGGCTCATTCATTTGCTTGGTAGGTCCTTCCTACTCATTGGTTCCTCTTTCCTGTTCCTCGGTTTGATTTTCCTACTGACCAGTTGACATAGTCGGTGTCTTTGGTAAATACTCAAGTTGTACAATATAAGTGAATCTACCATAGTCTTCTAGTTCCTTTCTACTTTCTTCTTCATTCTTATCATCAAACTCATCAACACGAACATTAGTGCTCTCAATCATATTGTTAGTAACTTTGTTTACATACTTGTATGCTTTACTTTCAGTGGAATATCCTAGGAATATACCTTCATCAACTTTTGAGTTAAACTTTCCATTTCTTTCATCTTTCAAAATAAAGCATTTACTTCCAAAAATCCTAAAGTAACTTACAGTGGGTTTGTGTCCAAACCATAACTCATAGGGTGTCTGGTTAGTGTCCTTTTTAGTTGCACTCGGTTCAAAACATAAACTGTTGTGTTGACAACTTCTCTCTAGTATGTTTGGACAACATTCTTTTCAATCATTAATGTCCTAGCAAAGTCAACTATTGACCTATTCCTTCTTTCAGCAATGTCATTCTACTGAGGTGTCCTCAGTGTAGAGACCTATCTTTTAATACCATGCTCATTACAAAAATTAGTAAATTCATCAGAGATATATTCACCTCCTCTATCAGATCTTAAGCATTTAAGTTCTTTACCAATCTCTTTCTCTACTTTTTATTTATACCATTTAAACATTTTGAATGCCTTAATTTTTTCCTTTAAGAACATGAACGTCATCAACCTAGTATAATCATCAACAAAAAGAATAAAATATCTATCTCCATAATAACTTTGAGTTTTCATAGGACCCCATAGATCAGTATGAACCAACACAAGTATCTTCTTTGTTGAGTAATCTTTTCTCTTAAAGCTAGACTTAGTCATCTTACCTTTCTAGCATTCATGACACATAACATGATTAGGCTTTGACAAGTTAGGCAGACCTCTAACTCTTTTCTTTTTACTGATCTTAATCATGTTATCAAAATTAACATGGCATAGCCTCTTATGCCACAACCAAGCATCTTTATTTTTCATCATCAAGCAAGAAGACTCATCAGTATCAAGATAAAATAGATTACCTTTCGTTTGAGCTCCAGTTCCAACTAGTCTTCCTTCATCATCAAATATTTTCACTTTCTTGCTCTCAAAAGAAACTCGATGACTTGAATTGTTCAACTGTGCCACACTTAGAAACTTATAGTTTAGTCCATCTACCCAATAAGAATTTTCACATTTTATTCTATCATTTATCATCAGGGTACCTTTACCTCTTACCATACTAGGTGTGTCATAACCCATTCTTATAGATCCACCATTGTAGTGCTCAAGATGATCAAATTTTTCATCATCACCGGTCATATGATGAGTACAAGCACTATCTATGATCCATGTATTATGTTTTTTTACTTTTGAGATCAGTGTTGTTTTAACTTTTTCTTCTTTCTTAGAAACATCTTTCATAGCAACAAATACAACTTCTACATCATCATCAGATTCAAATTTAGATTCATTTTCTTCTTCTATATAATATACCTTTTTATCGGTCATTGTTATCTTAGTTATCTCTATTGTTGTGTCAGTAGCCTATGATGTTTCTTTTCTCATAGCTTCCTTCAGATCGGTATTTGGATTTGTCATCATCTTTCTTATTTGGACATCTAGCAACAATGTGACCAACTTCTTTATAATTAAAACATGCTAAAGGTAATTTAACTATATATCTACCTTTTCCTTTTGGTAACCTCCTAGCCATAAGAGCTTCAAGTTCATCAAGCTCATCATCAATATTATCACTATCATTCTTATTATTTCTACTACTAGACTTACCAATCTTTAGAGAAGCCATGAAAGAAAATTAAACATTGGCTACATGATGTAGGAGCATCTTGGGTGTAAGAGCAATCTTGCATCACCCAAAAAATATTTCTATTTTTTTATTCAATAAGGGCTATCTTGTGGAGCTACTATTTATGGAAACTTGCTATTTTTAGTAAGTTGGTCATACGATCTTGAAATGTTCTAATTTTACATGTGGAGGTTCATCTCAGTCATATCAGTCTGCCAGTAAATTTTCATTGATAGATCAAGTCTAGCTTTGTAGATACTGAAGATTTTCGGTATTGGCAGTAGGGTACAAAAAATTTAAACTTAGTTTTGAAGGCTTTAGAGGCCCTGGATGAGGTGAAACATTTGGATGATAGGTGCTTGCACCAATCAAGCCTATAGAATGCTTCGTGGTATTTCCAAAATGGGGTCATAATAGTCAATCAAGTCAATTGGCAATGACTTATGGTCTTCGGAAGTTGGGTCACCTAAAATGGCAGAAAATGATTTTCCTTCAAAATTTATGTTTAGGTTTCAAAAGTTATTTTGAGATGACTTTGATGTAATAAATTGTAAAATAAAATAATTCTAAGTTTGGTCGGCCCTATGGGCTAAATTTCTGAAACCTTCTAGGGCGGTAGAAATTGCCTATATAAAGAAGACCCATAGTGTTGTCTAGGGTAGTTCTGGGTAGATCTAGGTAATGATTCAAGCCTTTTTCCTATAGAATATTGTAAGGGAATGCCCATGTGGCTTTGCATATTGTAATTCTAAAAGTTTGTAATTCCACATTTGTGGAGATAATAAGAAGCCCATTTTCTATTCTTGCATATTGTTGTTGTTTCTCTATTTCTGTTAAGTGTCTATGGTATTAAGGGGAGCACCCTTCATCAAGTGGTATTAGAGAAGGAGTTCTTGAGTGTATAAATAGATCACTAACTGTGAGGCAGTTTGCACTAGGACCATGGTTTAGGGTTTTTGTGTAAGTAGATCATTGATTGTGAGGTAGTTTTCACTAGGACCATAGTTAGGGTTTCAGTGTGCATTGCAAAAATGCCTCCACAAAGGGAATGTGGTGGAAGAGCTAGTGTTGTAACACCTGAGGTTAGGACACTGTAGAGACAAGTGCGAGTATTTCAAGAGGAGATTTGTAGAGGAATGAATCTTAATGTCAGAGATGAAAGTGAGGATGAAGCCAAAGAAAGAAATGATTATCAAGAAGCAGAAGTTGAAGTTTTCAATCAAGAAGAAGAAAGATTTTTTTGTGCCATTTCCAAGATTAGGAAAATACCTAAGATTGAGGTTCCTACATTTTTTAGAAAATCTTAATTTAGAAGTATTGATTGACTGGATCAATGAATGTGAGGAATATTTCAAGTATGAAGATGTTGAGGATCCTAATAGGGTCAAATTTGTAAAGACCAGACTGAAAGGTCATGTAAAGATCTAGTGGCAAGAGATTCAATTAGAGTGAAATATAAGAGGAAAAGATAAAATCAAAAGATGGGATTATATGGTGGATAAATTGAAGCGACAGTTCATTCCTATTGATTATGAGCTTGACCTACTGAAGAAGATGCAAAGTTTGAAGTAAGCATGAAGATCTATTCAGGAGTATACAGAGGAGTTCTATTGACTCCTCATCAGGACAAGCCATGAAAAAGATGATAAGGAGAAAGTTTCCCATTACCTTAATGGGTTAAGGCCGAGCATTCAGGAGGAGTTGAATTTAGTTCAAATGAAAAGTATTGAATAGGCATACCAGTTTTCCCTAAAGGTAGAGGAAAAGCTAAATAATAAGTTTGAGAGTAGACAAAATGGAAGGGGTCATGGTGGAAGATCTGGTGGGTGGTCATATGGTGGCTGAAATGAAGATCCAAAAAAGAAGGATGAGGCTAGTAGTAGTCAGAATTAGTGAGGAAAAAATTCCAATCATTTCCAAGATCAAAATAATAGAGATCAGAGAGGAAGGGGAAGAGGAGGCTTCTGTGGAACATGTTTTCACTGTCAAGAAGAAGGTCATAGAGCATTTGAATGTCCACAATGGCAAGGAAGAATAGACAAGAGAAATGAAGGCTAGGCCAGAGTTGTACATGTAGATGAAGATGTCAGATCATCACATTCTGAAGATGTTAAAAGAGGAGAAATATTGATTAACAGAAGAGTCCTACTGAGTGGTGAGAATGAACCTGAACAAAGGAGGAGCCTATTTCGCAAAAGGTGCAAGTGTGAGGGTATGTGTTGTGATGTGATTATTGATAGTGGAAGCACTGACAATTTTGTGTTAGAAGAGATGGTGAAAAAGTTGAAGCTCAAGAGATAGAAACACCCACATCCATAATGGATTGCTTGGGTACAAGATGACCACAAGGTCATGGTCAATGAACAATGCCTAGTTAAGTTCAAGATTGGCAGATACCATGATGAGGTACTGTGTGACATTATATCTGTGGATGTATGTCATATGTTGTTGGGTAGACCATGGTAGTTTGACAGATGTCTTGTACATGATGGTCACACGAATACCTATTCCTTGACAAAGGATGGAGTGCAACA
Organism: Chamaecyparis obtusa; assembly: GCA_027943335.1. Taxonomy (NCBI): domain Eukaryota; kingdom Viridiplantae; phylum Streptophyta; class Pinopsida; order Cupressales; family Cupressaceae; genus Chamaecyparis; species Chamaecyparis obtusa. The sequence continues at coordinate 1,295,807 of BSBK01000670.1, forward strand.
TAAGCTAAATCCATTGAATGACACAAAAGAAAAGGTATGTGGTAGTGCAAGAATAATTTTTGTTAATGGAAGAAAGTTCCTAGATGGTATGAAGCATGAGAAAGTTTGTTTTGCTTTAATTTTGAAAGCTGGTAAGGAGGAAGTAGAAGATGTTCCTATAGAAGTTATAGATCTATTGAATGAGTTTCAGGATATTGTATTCGATAATGTGCCTGATGGATTACCACTAGTCAGAAAGATCAATAATCAAATGGACTTGATCCCAAGAGTGAGTTTTCTAAATAAGGCAGCACACAGAATGACACCTGCAGAAAGCGAGGAGTTGAATAGACAAGTACATGAGTTATTGTAGAAAGGATTGATTTGTAAGAGTCTAAGTCCCTATGCTTTACTAGTGGTATTAGCACCAAAGAAGAATGGAGAGTGGAGGATGTGTATAGATTCTAGAGCAATAAACAAAATTACAATTAAGTATAGGTTTCCATTGCCATGAATGGATGATATTATGGACTGTTTGAGTGGAGCTGTGTATTTCTCAAACATAGATCTGAAGAGTGAATATCATCAGATTTGGATCAGACAAGTAGATGAATGGAAGACTACCTTCAAGATAAAGGAAGGATTGTATGAGTGGTTAGTCATGCCTTTTCGGCTAACCAATGCACCAAGCACTTTCATGCAGCTCATGAACGAGGTTTTGAAAGAATTTCTGGGTAAGTTTGTCATTGTTTACCTAGATGATATTTTTCTCTTTAGTAAGACATTAGATGAGCATATGATGCATATTCGTATGGTATTTGAGGAGCTGAGAGAAGAGAAATTGTTGATTAATTTGAAGAAGTGCAGTTTTGTGAAGAAAGAGTAGTGTATTTAGGATTTGTAGTTTTAGCAGAAGGTCTAAAAATAGACCCAAAGAAGGTATAGGCTATCCTTGAATGACCTACTCCAAAGAGTGCTACTAAGGTAAGATCTTTTCATGGTCTAGCTAGCTTTTACAAAAAGTTTATCAGAAATTTTAGCAGCATTTGTGGACCCTTGATTGAAACAATCAGAGGGGATAGAAAAGAGTTTAAGTAGACTAATGGAGTAGAAAAAAGTTTTCAATTATTGAAACAAAAGGTTATAGAAAAACCTATTTTAGCACTTCCAGATTTTAATAAGGTGTTTTAAGTAGATTATGATGCTAGTGGTACTACAATATGAGCTATTATGAGCCAAGAAGGTAAACCTATTGCTTATTTCAGTGAGAAGTTAAATGATGCAAAGAGAAAGTATTCTGTTTATGATCAAAAATTTTATGCTATAATTCAAGCATTAAAGAAGTGGAGACATTATCTACTTCCTAAGGAGTTTGTTTTGTATACTAATCATCAAACTTTGCAATATTTGAATAGTCAAAGAAAGTTGAATCAAAAGCATTTGAAATAGGTTGAGTTTTTGTAGAGTTATACATTTGTTTTGAAACACAGGAGTAGAAAGTCTAATAGGGTTGTAGATGCTCTTAGCAGAAGGCAAATATTATTGATAGAAATGCAGATTGAGGTGGTTAGGTTCAAGGAACTCAAGAATTTGTATCTAGAGGATCCTGATTTTGGTGAAGCTTGGAAAGCTTGTATAGAACCTATTACTCTAGACAGGATGAAATGGTTGGATTTCATCATCTAGGATGATATGCTATTCAGAGGGATCTAGTTGTTTATTCCATGAAGTTCTATAAGGGAGAATCTCATCAAGGAGAAGTATAGCAGAGGATTGGCTAGACATTTTGGTCATGATAAAATTCTTGCTTTGGTTAGTGATAATTATTATTGGCTATAGTTGCAGCAGGATGTGAAGAAATTTTTACAGAGTTGCAGAGTATGTCAGATGGTAAAAGGAGTGAAGCAGAATACAAGGTTTCATCTACCATTGCCTATTCCAGAGAAGCCTTGGGAGGATATCAGTATGGACTTTGTTCTTGATTTACTGAGGACTCAATAGGGACATGATTCAATCTTTGTGGTGGTTGATAGATTTTTGAAGATGGCACATTTCATTCCATGCAAAAAGACTAATGATGATGTTCATATAGCATAATTGTTTTTCAGAGAAGTTGTGAGACTACATGGTTTGCCAAAGACCATAGTTTCAGATCGGGACACTAAGTTTGTTGCATATTTCTAGCATACATTATGGAAGAAGTTGAAGACAGATTTGAAGTTTAGTTCATCACATCATCCATAGACTGATGGTCAGACAGAGGTGATGAATAGGAGTTTGGGGAATTTGTTGAGATGTATGGTTGGAGATAAGCCAATAGGATGAGATTTGATTTTACCATAGGTAAAATTTGCATACAATAATTATGTCAACAAGAGCATTGGTAAATCACCATTCTAGATTGTATATGGAAGTAGTCCAAGAAATGCATCTAAATCAAGAAAGATAGATAAAGAAGAAATAAGTAGTTTTGAAGTTGAGGATTTTGTAGAACATTTGAAGAACATCCATGAGGAAGTGAGCAAGCACATTACCAAAATGAATGCATAGTATAAGGCTAAGGTAGATGAGAAAAGGAGGTATAAGGAATTTTAGGTTGGGGATGAAGTCATGGTTTAGTTGTAGAAGGAGCGGTTTCCAATTGGTACATATAACAAGCTAAAATTGAAGAAGTTTGGACCATGTAAGATACTAAAGAAGCATGATTCAGGAAATGCATATGAGGTAGAATTGCCTAGTGAGCTGAATATTTCACTAGTGTTTAACATTTTAGATTTGACAGAGTATCATGAAGGATGTGTTGACGATGAGATCATAGTAGCAAAATGGAGTATTCCCATAAGTAGTTTAGATACCAAGGAGATTGAAGATATACTGGACAGTCATGTTGGTAGAAGCACAAGGAATAAGACATATGAAGAATATCTAGTCAAGTGGAAAGGATGACCTATTGAAGATTCATCATAGCTAATGAAGGAGAAGGTTGACTGTCTTGGTTTTCCTCTACACACCTAAGTTGTGACAGGGTCACTTCTCAAATTACCCTGAGTGTTTGATGCAGGAGCATCCTAGGTGTAAGAGCAATCTTGCATTACCCAAAAAATATTTCTATTTTCCAATAAGGGCTATCTTGTGGAGCTGCTATTTAAGGAAAATTTCTATTTTTAGTAAGTTGGTCATACGATCTTAGAATGTTCTGATTTTACATGTGGAGGTTCATCTTAGTCATATCAATCAGCCAATAAAGTTTCATTGATAGATCAAGTCTAGCTTTGTAGATATTGAAGATTTTCGATATTGGCAGTAGGGTACAAAAACTTTAAACTTAGTTTTGAAGGCTATAGAGGCCTCGGATGAGGTTAAAAATTTGGGTGATAGGCACATTCATGAGTCAAGCCTATAGAACGCTTTGTGGCATTTCTAGAGTGGGGTCATAATAGTCAATCAGGTCAATTGGCAATGACTTATGGTCTTCAGAAGTTGGGTCACCTAAAATGGTGGAAAATGATTTTCCTTCAAAATTTATGTTTGGGTTTCAAAAGTTATTTTGAGCCAACTTTGATGTAATAAATTGTAAAATAAAATAATTCTAAGTTTGGTCGGCCCTATGGGCTAAATTTCTAGAACATTCTTAGGCGGTAGAAATTGCCTATATAAAGAAGGCCCATAGTGTTGTCTAGGGAAGTTCTTGGTAGATCTGGTTAATGACTCAAGGCTTTTTCCTACAGAATATTGTAATGGAATGCCCATGTGGCTTTGCATATTGTAATTCTGAAAGTTTGTAATTCCACATTTGTGGAGATAATAAGAAGCCCATTTTTTGTTCTTGCATATTGTTGTTGTTTCTCTATTTCTATTATTTGTCTATGGTATTAAGGGGAGAACCCTTCGTTAGTACAACATTATTATCATAGTTATTCAATTCAAATGTTGTAAGCTTTCTAGAATCAGATTATCTAGAGTGAGTGTGATGTTAGGTGCTGACCTATTCTCATGAATTGCAGGTATTCTTATGGCATAGATAGGTAATAAGGTTCTTAAAATTTTTCTTACCGTAGTGTCTTCATCAATAACTCCATTAAATGCTCTAATAGCATGAACTACCTCCTTTATTCTATTTATTGCATAATATCTTCTCCTTCCTTCATCTTCATGTCATCGAATCTTCCTTGTAGGCTTTCAGATCTTTCTCTCTTGACATTCACATCACCACTATATACTTTCTCATGTTTCTCCCACATCTCCTCTGTAGTAACACAATCCTTGATGTCTTCAAATTCAGCATTAGTATAGGTAGCAACAATCTCCATCATGGTAACATTATGTTGATGCCTATCTCTTAATTGATCAAGGGTTAGGGGACCAGAGGGTGGTGCAAGATATCCATTCTACATCAGATAGAAGGCTAAATTCCCAATTCCAATTATATGCAGCTTTATCTGACTTTTCCATATTGTAAAATTATCCTTTCTAAGCTTTAGCACTTCCTTCCTATACATTTTGAGACCTTTGTACTGAAGTCCTTAAAACTCTATTCCAAGAAACCATAGCTTTGATACCAATTGTTAGAATAACTAAGAGGGGGGGAGAATTAGTTATCCACAACCCCAATTCAAAATGTATACTTCAAAATAATTTACTAAAAATTTGGTAGCTTGGTAACATAAAATACTATTTTATTTGTACTTTTACTAATTAGCAGACAATTAAAGTATAATGATTACTAACCAAATCTAACATGCAATATGTAAATTATGATAATAAACAATCACCACAATGAACACATAACACAAAAGATTTAACATGGAAATTCAATGAAGGGAAAAACCACCTAGGACTAGCAACCCAAAACTATTCACTCTTCTGAAGTGAGGTCGGTGAAGACCCAACCCTATTAAAGGTTACAAACACACTGCTAGGTGTGACCTTGTTAGAGGATTTTAGACTAGAAGTTATCTTCCAAACAACATTCACTATGGGGTTGACAGGATAAAAAATGTACACTCTATGAGTGACAACAATAAGACTTACAAGTCCACTCAGTTAAGAGATTTGTTTGTATACAATGGTTAAACTATAATAGTAGTTTGATCTAATTACAATATAACTTCAATTATAGATATTCAGATCTATATTATACTCAATCAAATCCTCTGATCAATATATCACTTCTGTATCAATAACAATCAATGACTTACTATTGCTCAGTAATAGCTTCCTATCACTTGGTAACTTCCACAGTTAGGTTCTTCTTAACCTTTCTAATCAAGCATACATGAAGCTTGTTCATGTGATAACTCTATAGTACTTCTTCTTCAGGCATGAGTTTCACTGTGAAACCCTAGTCTCTTAAAGAGACAAGTAAATCATTTACATCTCCTCCATTGGATTTTTTTGCTTAATCATCTTCATCCATTTTGTCACTTAAACCTTCCTCGGTTGTTCTGTTCATAACACATTTCAATTTTTTCCTTTAGATCTTCCTTAAATTTGGCTAGCCATTGATCTTCGTAACAAACTTTATATCTTCACCTCGGAATCATGTACTTTCCAACTAATCAAATTTTGTTAGCTAAACTAGTCATTTAGTTCTTTTCTCTTTCTCAGTTAACAAAGAAATGTGTCGATAAAAACATGCTCAATTTATCCTATTGTTGGTATACACTACACTACTCGGTGTATACTATGATGCTTCATCAACTGACCACACTGCCTTACATCTTTCAGCTCTTTTCCTCATCATAGATGAATGTAGCATAACCAAGTCAATAACATAAGATCATAGACTCATCAACAAGTTACTCAATGTAATCCATAGCCTCATCTACCATATACATCTTCCCCATGTAGATATTTCTATTTTTCATCTCTCTTACTCCTCTTTTACAGTTGTTTAGGTATAGTAACTTACAAGATAAGTACTATCAAACTATGTTGACATCAATGACAACATATTACTAATTTAATCACATTACATATCTAATCAACAACTCACTAATCTCTAATCAAAAATCTTCAATTAGGTTCTAAATCAGTTGTAGTTCATCATATTTCTTGGTTATTCATTGAAAAGAAAAGCTTATAGATGTTTCAATAAAAGAACTAAAACTATTGTTGAGAGCGGAAATGTTAAAGTTGGTGAAAAGTTCAAAATTTAGGAAAGAATGCTTGATTTTGAATCAGATGAACGAACTCATGCTAGAATTGATCAAGAAAATTTTGAATTATTCTATGAATTTGAAATTGATTTTCAGAATGAGAGCTACATTGAGGAAATCATAGAAGAACCTATAGCTAAAGTGAGAACTAAGATAGTGACACCTACTATGAATCTAACAGGAAATCATCTTGTTGAGAAGATTATTGGGAGAATAGATAGAGGAGTTTTGACATGAAATAAGATACAAGAAAAATTGTGTTTAATTTTTCAAATTGAACCTATATCTACTAGTGAAGCCTATGAAGATGAAAATTGGATTAAAGCTATGAAGGAAGAACTAGATCAAATTGAAAAGAACAAGTCTTGGAAGTTGGTCCCTAGACCTAAAAGTAAGAATGTTATAGGAACTAAATGGGTATTTAGGAACAAGATGAATGAACAAGAAGTTGTAAGGAATAAAGAAAGATTTGTATGTAAAGGATACTCACAACAAGAAGGAATTGACTATGAAAATTTTCTTGCACCTGTAGCAAGAATTGAAGTAGTAAGAATATTTTTGGCTTATGTAGCCTACAAGAAATTTAAAGTTTATTAGATGGATGTGAAGTTAGCATTTCTAAATGGAGAGTTAGAAGAATAAGTTTACATTGAGCACTTTGAAGGTTTTCCCTTAACTCATGAAGGAGACATGGTATGTAAAACTAAAAAAAGATTTATATGGACTTGAACAAGCACCTAGAACTTAATATGCAGGACTGGATAAGTATTTGATAGAATTAGGATTTACTTAAGGCACAATAGACAATAACTTATATATGAAAGAAATTGAAAATGGTTTATTGGTTGTAGTTATTTTTGTTGATGATATTATCTTTGGAGGAGAAGATGAAGCTAGTGATAAATTTGTAGATGAAATGAAGACTGAATTTGAAATGAGTATGATTGGTGAAATGAAATATTTTTTAGGATTTCAGATAACACAGAACAGTGATGGTATCTTCTTATGTCAAACAAAGTACTTGAATGACTTATTGAAGACATTTAGAATGGAGAACTATAAGCCAATTGGCACACCTATGGTAACTAGACACATGTTGTCTAGCATAGATGAGACTCATGTTGGGAAAATCGTCAGTGCTCCCCTCAGGATTCGTGACATGGCTTAACCACCTCCCATGTCTTCTATAAGTCTAGTGGTTGTATCAGGCATTAAAAGGTCAATATTTTGGTGCAATGACAACTACTACTTGTAACAAGTGGTATCAGAGCTTTGTCATAGGTTCGAATCCCCTGGAGTAACACTGAGGGGGAGATTGTTGGAAAAATGGCTAGCACTCCCCTCAGGATTTTTGACATGGCTTAACTACCTCCTATGTCTTCTATAAGTCTAGTGGTTGTATCAGGCATTAATAGGTCAATTTTTTGGTGCAACGACAACTACTACTTGAAACAACTCCTGCAGTTGAACACAAGAAGTACAGATCTAGGATTGGAGGATTGCAATATTTAACTCATACAAGACTAGACATATCACATGCAGTTGGAATTGTTGTAAGATTTCAAGTTGACCCTAAAGAATCACATTATGCAATAGTAAAAAGGATACTAAGGTACTTGAAAGGCATAATTGAATATGGATTATTGTATGAAAAATATGATGACTTTACCCTATGTGCATATACATATGCAAATTGGGGAGGCACTACTAATGACAAAAAGAGTAAAAGTGGTGGAGTATTTTTCCTTGGAGGAAGATTGGTTTCTTGGCTAAGAAAGAAACAAAATTGTATTTCACAAAGCACAATAGAATTAGAATATGTAGCAACAACAAACAATTATAACTAGATAATACAGATGAAACAAATGTTGAAGGATATTGGAATAAAATTTGATGAGCCTATTGTTATACACTATGATAACACTAGTATAGTGAGTATCTAATGAAGGATGCTCCCCTTAATACCACAAACACATAACAGAAACAAAGAAACAACAGCAAATTGCGAGAATAGAAAAATGGGCTTCTTATTATCTCCACAAATGTGGAATTAAAAACTTTTAAAATTACAATATGAAAAACTTTTAAACTTTTAAACTTTTAAACTTTTAAAATTAAAATATTTAGTAGAACAAAGCCTCGAATTATTGCCCAGATCTACCCAGAACTATTCTGAACTACCTAAGACAATAATACAGCCTTCCTTATATAGGCAATTTTCCACCACCTGAGAAGGTTCCAGAATTTTAGCCAATAAGGCCGACCAAACTTAAAATTATTTTATTTGACATTTTATTACATCATAGTCAGCTCAAGATAACTTTTGAAACCTGAACAGAAATTTTGAAGAAATTTATTTTCCGCCATTTTAGGTGGCCCAACTTCTGAAGACCATAAGTCATCACCAATTGACCTGATTGGCTATTATAATCCCATTTTGGAAATGCCACGAAGCGCTCTACAGGCTTGACCAGTGCAAGCACTCCTCACCCAAATATTCAACCTCATCTAGGGCCTCTAAAACCTTCAAAATTGAGTTCAAAGTTTCTGTACCCTACTGCCAATACCGAAAATCTTCAATATCTTCCAATATACACTTGATCTGGCAATGAAACTTTACTAGCCGACTTATATAACCAAAATGAACCTCCAAGAAAGAAATCAGATCATTTTGAGCATAGACAAAAATTACCAAAAATAGTAACTTTCCATAAATAGCAGCTCTGCACAAGATAGCCCTTATTGAATACAAAAATAGAAATATTTTTTTTGGGTGATGCAAGATTGCTCTTACACCCAGGATGCTCCTCCATCAGACACCGGGAGTAATTTTAGAAGTGACCCTGTCACGACTCAGGTGTGTAGAGGGAAACCAAGACGGTTAACCTCCTCCCTTGTTAGCCATGATAAATCTTCAACAGGTCATCCTTTCCACTTGACCAAATATTCTTCATATGTCCTATTTCTTGTGCTTTAGCCAACATTACTATCCAGTATATCATCAATCTCCTTAGTATCTGAACTACTTGCTGGAATACTCCATTGTGCTACTGTGATCTCATCTTCAACACTTCCTTCATGATACTCTATCAAATCTGAAATGTTAAACACTGGTGAAATATTCAGCTCACTAGGAAATTCTACCTCATATGCATTTTCTGAATCATGCTTCTTCAGTATCTTACATGGTCCAAATTTTTTTATTTTTAGCTTGTTATATGTACCAACTGGAAATCTTTCCTTCCGCAAATGAACCATGACTTCATCTCCAACCTAAAATTCCTTATACCTCCTTTTCTCATCTGCCTTAGCCTTATACTGCACATTCATTTTGGTAATGTGCTTCCTCACCTCCTCATGGATGTTCTTCAAGTGTTTTGCAAAATCCTCAGCTTCAACACTACTTATCTCTTCCTTATCTATCTTGCTCAACTCTGATGCATTTCTGGGACTGTTCCCATATATAATCTGGAATGGTGATTTACCAGTGCTCCTGTTGACAGAATTATTGTATGCAAATTCTTCCTATGGTAAAATCATATCCCATCCTGTTGGCTTATCTCCAACCAAACATCTAAGCAAATTTCCCAAACTCCTATTCACCACCTCTGTCTGTCCATTAGTCTATGGATGATGTGATGAACTAAACTTCAAATCTGTCTTCAACTTTTCTACAATGTATGCCAAAAATATCCAACAAACTTAGTGTCCTGATCTGAAACTATGGTCTTTGGAAAACCATGTAGTCTCACTACTTCTTTGAAAAATAATTCTGCTACATGAACAATATCATTAGTCTTCTTACAAGGAATGAAATGTGCCATCTTCAAAAATCTGTCAACTACTACAAAAATTGAATCATGTCCCCACTGTGTCCTCGATAAACCAAGAACAAAGTCCATACTGATATCCTCCCAAGGCTTCTCTGGTATAGGTTATGGCTGATACAACCCTGTATTTTGTTTCACTTCTTTCACCATCTGACATACTCTACAACTCTATGCAAACTTCTTCATATCTTGCTAAAACTGTGGCCAATAATAATTCTCACTAACCAAAGCAAGGGTTTTATCACGACCAAAATGTCCAGCCAATCCTCCATTATGCTTCTCCTTGATGAGATTCTCCCTCATAGAACTTTTTGGAATGCACAATTGACTCCCTCTAAATAGCATATCATCCTGGATGATGAAATCCAACTATTTTGTCATGTCTAGAGTAATAGGTTCAGTACAAGCTTTCCAAGATTCACCAAAATCAGGATCCTCTAGGTATAATTTCTTGAGTTCATTTAACCCAACCACCTCAATTTGCATCTTTATCAGCAACAGTTGTCTTCTGCTAAGAGCATCTGCAACCTTGTTAGACTTTCTGCTCTTGTGTTTCAAAACAAATGTATAACTCTGCAAAAACTCAAACCATTTCAAATGCCTTTGATTCAACTTTCCTTGACTATTCAAATATTGCAAAGCTTGATGATCAGTATACAAAACAAACTCCTTAGGAAGCAGATAATGTCTCCACTTCTTTAATGCCTGAACTATAGCATAAAATTCTTGATCATAAACAGAATATTTTCTCTTGGCATCATTCAATTTCTCACTGAAATAAGCAACATGTTTACCTTCTTGGCTCATAACAGCTCCTATTACAGTACCACTAGCATCACAATCTACTTGAAACACCTTATTAAAATATGGAAGTGCTAAAACAGGTTGTTCTGTAACTTTTTGTTTCAACAATTGAAAACTTTTTTCTACCCCATTAGTCCACTTAAACTCTTTTCTATCCCCTCTCATTGTTTTAGTCAAGGGTGCACAAATATTGCTAAAATTTTTGATAAACTTTCTGTAAAAGCTAGCCAAACTATGAAAAGATCTTACCTTAGTAGCAATCCTTGGAGTAGGCCATTCAAGGACAACTTGTACTTTCTTTGGGTCCATTTTTAGACCTTCTACTGAAACTAAAAATCCCAAATACACTAACTCCTTTTTCACAAAACTACACTTCTTCAAATTAATCAACAATTTCTCTTCTCTTAGCTTCTCAAATACCATACGAATATGCATCATATGATCCTCCAATGTCTTACTAAAGATCAAAATATCATCTAGGTAAACAATGAAAAACTTACCCAGAAACTCCTTCAGAACCTCATTCATGAGCCGCATGAAAGTGCTCGGTGCATTGGTTAGCCCAAAAGACATGACTAACCATTCATACAGTCCTTCTCTTTTCTTGAAGATAGTCTTCCACTCATCTCCTTCTCTAATCCGAATCTGATGATATCCACTCTTTAGATCTATCTTGGAGAAATGCATAGCTCCACTCAAACAGTCCATAATATCATCCATTTGTGGTAATAGAAACCTATACTTGATTGTGATCTTGTTTATGGCTCTGGAATCTATACACATCCTCCACTCTCCATTCTTATTTCGTGCTAGTATAATAGGTATAGCACAGGGACTCAGACTCTCCCAAATCAACCCTTTCTACAATAATTCATTCACTTTTCTGTTCAACTCTTCACTTTCTACAGGTGTCATTCTATGTGCTGCGTTATTTGGAAAACTCGCTCCTGGTATCAAGTCCATCTGATGATTGATCTTCCTAACTGGTGATAATCCATCAAGCACATTATCGGATACAATATCCTGAAAGTCATTCAACAAATCTACAACTTCTACAAGAACATCTTCTACTTCCTCTTTACCAGCTTTTGGAATTAAAGAAAAACACACATGTTCATGCCTCATACTGTCTAGGAACTTTCTTCCATCAAAAAAAGTTATTCTTGCACTACCACATACCTTTTCTTCTATTTCCTTCAATGGCTTTAGCTTGTGCCACACTCCATCCTTTGTCAGGGAATAGGTATTCGCATGACAATCATGTACAACACATCTATCAAACTACCAAGGTCTACCCAATAACATATGACATGCATCCATAGATATGATATCACACAGTACCTCATCTTGGTACCCACCAATCTTGAACTTCACTAGGTATTGTTCAATCACCATGACCTTGTGGTCATCCTTTACCCAGGCAATCAGATATGGATGTGGGTGCTTCTATCTCTTGAGCTTCAATTTTGTCACCATCTCTTCTGACACCAGATTATTTGTGCTACCACTGTCAATAATCACATCACAACACTTACCATCACACTTGCACCTGGTGTGAAATAGGCTCCTCCTTTGTTCAGGTTCATTTTCACTACTCAATAGAACTCTTCTGTTAATCAGAGTTTCCCCTCTTTCAACATCTTCAGAATGTGAAGATCTGGCATCTTCATCTACATGTGCAATTCTGGCCTGGCCTTCATTTCTCCTATCTATCCTTCCTTGACATTTAGGACATTCAAATTCCCTATGACCTTCTTCTCCATAGTGAAAACATGTTCCATGGAAGCCTCCTCTTCTAGATCCTTGTCCTCTTCCTCTTCCTCTCTGATCTTTATTACTTTGATCCTAGAAATGATTGGAATTATTTCTTCGCTGGTTCTGACTGGTACTGGCCTCATCCTTATTTTTTCTGATCTTCATTTCTACCTCCATATGACAATCCACTAGATCTTCCACCACGACCTCTTCCACTTTGTCTACTCAAAAAATTTCTTGTTCAACTTTTCTTCTACTTTTAGGGAAAACTGGTATGCCTCTTCAATACTATTCATTCAAACCAGACTCAACTCTTCCTGAATACTCGACCCCAACCCATTAAGATAATGGACAACTTTCTCCTTATCAGTTTCTGCATGGACTGTTCTGATGAGGATTCGATAGAACTCCTCTGTATACTCCTGAACAGATCTTCCCGCTTGCTTCAAACTTTGCATTTTCTTTAGTAGGTCAAGCTCATAATCAAAGGGAATGAATTGTTGCTTTAATTTGTCCACCATTCAATCCCATCTTGTGATTTTATCTTTTCCTCTTCTATTTCTCTCCAACTAAACCTCTTGCCACTAGATCTTTGCATGAACTTTCAGTCTTGCCTTCACAAATTTGACCCTATCAGGATCTTCAACATCCTCATACGCAAAATACTCTTCACATTCATTGATCTAGTCGATCAATTCTTTTGGGTTAAGATTCCCTGAAAATGTAGGAACCTCAATCTTAGGTCTCTTCCCGATCTTGGAAAGGGCTCGAAAAAGCCTTTCTTCTTCTGGGTTTAGAAGTTTGCCTTCTCCTTCCTGATCAAAATTTTCTTCTACTTCATCATCACTTTCTTTTCTTACATTAAGATTCATTCCTCTACGAATCTTCTCTTGCAATGCTCACATTTGTCTCTGGATTTCTCTAACCTTAGGTGTCACAACACCAGCTCTTCTGCCACATTCTCTTTGTGGAGGCATTTTCGCGATGCATGCTAAAACCCTAACCACGGTCTTGGTGCAAACTGCCTCATAGTCGGTGATGTATTTACACACTCAAGAACTCCCACTCTGATACCACCTGATGAAGGATGCCCACCTTAATACCACAAATACATAACAGAAATAAAGAAACAACAGTAAATTGCGAGAATAGAAAAATGGGCTTCTTATTATCTCCACAAATGTGAAATTACAAACTTTTAGAATTACAATATACAAAGCCACATGGGAATTCCCTTACAATATTCAGTAGCACAAAGCCTCAAATTATTACCCAGATCTACCCAGAACTATTCTGAACTACCTAAGACAATAATACAGCCTTCCTTATATAGGCAATTTTCCACCGCCTGGGAAGGTTCCAGAATTTTAGCCAATAAGGCTGACCAAACTTAAAATTATTTTATTTTACATTTTATGACATCATAGTCAGCTCAAGTAACTTTTGAAACTTGAATAGAAATTTTGAAGAAATTTATTTTCTGCCATTTCAGGTGGCCAAACTTTCGAAGACCATAAGTCATCACTAGTTGACCAGATCGGCTATTATAACCCTGTTAGCTATTTTTCATGTAGAATCGCCAATTTAGCTATTAAGCTTGACTCTCAGGTTCCCAATTCTAGATTCTTACAGGGAAAAGGCTAATTGATAAGGACCAAGTCCTTCTTCTACTTTGGGTTCCACAGACCCAGGCGGGTGTACCTATCTTTAGATTCACTGCTTCATAAAGAAATCCTATAGTGGATTAGGGGTTCTCACAATGATTCACTAATGTCTTTTGCTGCAACTGATGCAGAGCTTAGAAAGCCAATCCATGATATTAACAAAAGCAAACAATTATTGCAGAAAAATGGCAAAAGTGACAAGGGTATTCACCCTTCTTCTCTTCGAGCTTAAAAATCAGGCAGGTTAACCTATCTGATTCACTTCTACAAGGAATCACCAAAAGCACTTGCACTATTCAATGCAATCGACAAACATTTATGCTCTTAAACATGAAAGGGAAAAGTGATTGGAAAAGATTTTGATTACAAGTCTGGTCAAACCAGTGCCTAATCCTGGGTATGGAGTCATGAGATGCATATCAACAGGAAACTTCAAATCTTATACAACTGAAAATCAAACAATGCACCTTGTACACCATTCTCTCTTCCCCCTATCTAGACATCATATCCTTATGAAACATCATGTTATCAACAACAATCTTCAAGATATTACACTTTCCTTGAAAGAAACTTGAAAGTCATTGCACCATTTACCTTGTAAACAGGTATACAGAGATGCCTTACAAATCAATATACAACAATTTGAAAAAGACACAAAGAGACATCAGACAAATACAGGAAAGGATTTCCACTATCTTTCATTGAATCACCTATATCTATCCATTCAAATCACAACAAACTCAAAATGAGAACTTTGAAATGAAACTCTGAACTTGCATTCATGGAACTCAAACTTGCAGAGCCCTGCTCATGCAAAAAGATTGGAACCCTTCGAAATGAAAAGAATCGAGACTAAGAAGAGAAGGGGGAAACACCAGAAAGCATTACCAACTGACACTTGTCAAATTCTGAATTACTCACTGAATGAGTCATGAAGTCTGGAACAACAAACCTGATCTGCTCTATCCCCTTGAAAACACATGAGTCACCAGACATAACAAATCAAATACCTCAAAAATATCTTCCTGGCCCCCTGAAACTTAAACTGCAAATATCTTGAAACTGAGAGGACCTGCACTGAAACTGATCCCAAAAATAGAAGCCTCGTCTTCTCACCTTTCCGGCAGTATATAACACTTGATATTCAGATGAAAAACCAAGCTCCCAGCAATTAAGACAGTCTCCTAGCTCTGTAATTGAAATTTTTAGATTTTTTTATATAGTCAAAACTATATAAAATATATTTGTAATTTTGATTTTCCAATCTGAACGTGCACACAGAAGAAAATAATAAAAAATTATTTGAATGCCCCTACCGGGACCCACATGCCACGTGGCAGGCCCGGATTGGCCGGCCTGCGACCTCACCATCTAGTTGGACGCCACATTTGACCTTTGCCACTTGGCACTATTTGGTTGGCTTGCATATCCACCTAGGCAATTAAACTGAACCAGACCGCCATCTCACATGAACGCCACATGTCACCTTGTCGCATGATCGCATGGGCCAGAAATGGCCCTTTGCGATCATGCAACCACTTGACACGTGTCCACTTCATCCTTGTCACACTCTTGCAAAATGACCTTCTGGGCGTGGGCACGGAAACCAAGGCATCACTGAGAGTCACGTGCATAGCCTCCAGCACTTCTTCTTATTTCATCTTGTGTGGGTCATTGCTTATAAACACTATAATTTCTCAATCCGGGATCAATGTGGGACAATTCTGCTGAGGGTTTTAAAGCCTTCTTCACATTTTCGTTCAAAATTTGTGGGGCCCACCGCCGCATCAAATCTTCAAACCAAGGGGCCCAGCAAGAGCCTCTTGTTCCTTTGTTTACAATGCATTGGAGTGCTGTTGTATATAAACACAAAAATAATCCTTCACCCAGCCAATGTGGGATAATTGGTCGTGAAGTTTTAATGGGCAGTTTTGATAGTGTCGCACTCAGGTGGCTGTAACTCGCGAACCAAGAAGAATTTGGAAAATCGCTCAGGTGAGAATCTAGAAAACTAGGTTTGCGACAACATATCCTAAAATTGGCCAAATCCAACAGTCCAATAAAAAGTTATGCCCCCCGCAATATGACTGTTTTTTCTTTTCTGCAAATCCGCGTTTTCAAAATCCATTGTATGGGCTATTTCTTATATCATTGTGTAGGATTCTCATGTGACAAATGTGCCTCCATTTTTTGATATGTAAGTCCCCAATACACCTTGGCCTTTCACAAATAGTGAGCACACTCTCCATTTTATTGCAGGCTGCTCACATAAAGCTCCTCTCACGTTGGCATCTACAACAAACTGTGTGCACCCAAATGGCATTCATGTTGGCACCATGATATATGAGTCTTCCTTACTTTGTTAATGCTGGTCTCTTCTCCATGAAAGGGTGAAATTTTCTCTAATGCCTCCCAATAGTATCAACAGAAGTAACATTCATGTTCTCCCTCCTCTGCCATTGCATCAAATGACTAAGTTTGAAAAGCTCTTATCACTCCTACAACTATCATGGAGAATTAACTCCTGAATATTTGCCTCCAACAAAAACTCTCTAATATTCTTATACATTGAAGACTTAGAATGCTGAAACAAAGCTCATGCACCATTTTTAACTCATGTTTAAACACTTGTCAACAAACTTAGAGCATTTGTGTCGAGCAATAACATTAAGGAAAACTAGAAGCATTTTCAAGACATATGGATACCATCATTCCTTCCAACCATATCAAAAGAGATATCAGGATATGGGTCGGCATCAAAATATGTAGATAACCTTAAATTCATTTACCCTTTCAACCTTTGCAAAGTTATCAAGTAACATCAACTGGCCTCAGAACTGGCTTTTAAAACTGACCCATTGAAACTTTCGGTAATCAGAATCTCAGGCATTGGTTCTCCCTCATACAAGGAACATGAATCCATAACCAACTCACCAAAAAGATCAAACGACCGATTATAATTAATCACCAAAGTCAGCCTGTTAGATATATTCAGATTTAAAACAGTCAAAATCATAGAAATTAGGTTTGGAATTGGCCTGGGAAAATGGTCAAATGGATTGGCAGAGACTTCAAAATCCACTGACAAGTAGTCTTCTAGGTCTATAGTATGAAACAACTTTCAATTATGTCAGACCTTGCACAGGGCACAAACTACAAGACCTCAAAGTAGGCTACTTAGAACTCTGAACAAAGCACAGAGAATTCTAACAAATTGCAAATGGAATGGCACTGGCAAATAGATCAAACGGGTGCATGGGGGGATAAAAATTAGCAAGATGACTCATTCCCATGCCTATAGTACGATGCCACAACTGGCATGCAATGATCAATCACAGGGAAAAAGACACAGCTCCACAAATAGGGCCTTCGAGAAAAATTGAACAAGTGCACAAGTGCAAAAATAAGGAAACACCTCCGGAAGGGGATAAATAAATGGGGTCAAATCTTATCACAGAGGCCTAAAACCTAACACATAAAGAGTATGAAATGTGTACAACAAGACACTAGGCTCAGATTTTTATGACGCTCTCCAGGGTGCATATTATTCAACCTCAAAGTAGCCCTTCCCGGTGAATTCTACACTTAGCAATTTTCTGATTTTGAGACCCCCTAAAAATGAAATGATGCAAACCCATTTCAAAATGCCATTTTAGGACTCAGAATGAACCAATGAAACCTATGAAAGGCAATGGACAAATGCATTTTACGAAACCACCCAGAAAACACCCGGTTCCCACATGCATCCTGAAAGCAAAAATAATATAGATGCATGCTAATGTGTCCCATTCCTCAAAAATTTTAAAGGGTACCAACAAACCCCATTTTGGAAATGCCACAAAGTGCTCTATAGGCTTGACCAACGTAAGTGCTTCTCACCCAAATATTTGACCTTATCTAGGGCCTCTAAAGCCTTCAAAACTGAGTTCAAAGTTTCTGTACCCTGCTGCCAATACCGAAAATCTTCAATATCGTCCAATATACACTTGATCTGGCAATGAAAGTTTACTGGTAGACTTATATGACCAAAATGAACCTCCAAGAAAGAAATCAGATCATTTTGAGCATAGACAAAAATTACCAAAAATAGTAACTTTTCATAAATAGCAGCTCTGCACAAGATAGCCCTTATTGAATACAAAAACATAAATATTTTTTTTGGGTGATGCAAGATTGCTCTTACACCCAGGATGCTCCTACATCAGTATCATATACTACATTCTAAGACAAAGCATATAGAAATAAAGTATCATGTAGTGAGAGAGAAATTTGAAGAGAAAGAAGTTAGACTTGAGTATATAAGTATGAAAGAACAGATTGTAGATATATTTACAAAGCCTTTGCCAAAAGATACATTTGAGTATCTGAGAGGTATGCTTGGGGTTATGGCCTGGCCTACTTCTGAGAAGTGATGCAAATTTTTGTATTAGTCCAGTGGTATACAAGTCTTATCTTTTTCTAGACTAGATGTTGGTACTTCCTCTATGGGGGAGTATGTGTTTCTGAGCTAAGTCATCAGGACTCTAGTGAAATGTATTTTTTGAAAAGTGTCTTTTGACATTGAAGTTGTTGTTGACATAGTGATGTAGCATTTGTCATTGATGTCAATGGGGGAGAAGGATACATGAAAAACCATCTATTGAAGATAATTTGAGGGAGAAGGATACAAGCAATATAAAATGGAAAACTAAAATAATTGAGTAGGAAAATGAAGCAAGATTTGATTGATGAAGAGAACTTGAAAATATTTCAGAGCAGTAGTGTTGCAGTGTTGGTATTCATGGAACTTGGATTTTTTCATCTATGTTTCCATCAATGCCAATGGGGGAGATTGATAGGAATGAATTCTTAATATATCCTATGGGGGATTACTCACAGTCATTCTATAGTAGTTGTTGTTGAATTCATGATTGTGATTGTCACTGATGTCAAATAGTGATCTACTGAAGGCTAGCAAAGAAGTAGAGAATGTTTATATTACCGCACATGGGATATTGAAGATCAAGCTATGCAGAGTTGAGGACTTAATCTATGATGTTTTTTGAGATTGTGGTTAATAGACCATATAAAAATTCAACTATTCATAATAGTTATGTGTAAATTAGTGGAAGAAGTATTCAAGTAGTGTTGCTAAGAAGTAGTTTGTGTAAATTAGATGATATCTACTAATTGGGATAGAATATAAGCATGAAAAGTTGTACAGATGATGAATACATGGTTATTGAGATGTGCACATGACAACAAGGTCAAAGATCACATGAGTGGAGAATTATCTTAATTGGAAGCCAACAATTTTAGGTAATTGTGGAATATTGTGGAATGTGTGGAAGATTTTATTTTGTAATTTGTATGCCGAATCATTTGTAATTATTTGAGTGTGGTATAAAAGATGAATTATTTTCCTTAATGTAATATAGAATTATGTGGAAGTGAATTGCAGAATTGAGAAATACTTGTTGTAAGAGGATATGCAAAGTACAAAGATTTAGTATTGAGATATAATGAAGCAGTTGGTGTGGTTTGCCATAGTCAGAGGAGAAGTGATAAGTTTTTGAGATCCATAATCTTTTGGTGTTATTCTATTGAGTAATACAAAGATCAATTGGATAGTTTTTTTAGTGATCTTTCCCTTGAAACTATTTGGACAACGGGTCCTTCTGTCTTCCATAACTCCTAATAGGGTTAGAATCTTTTAACTGGGATTCAATGTCTCCTAATAGAGATTCATATGTACTAAATGTATTTCATAAGGATCCTAATAGAGTCCATCCTCGCACAAGGAATTTTCATATTAGTTCATCTTTTTCGGGCATTATTCCCACTAAGATTTACTCTTTGATCAAGAGGTTCCCTAGTCAACATATCTTGTGTTATTGTGTTGTTGTTTATGTATATCTTTCTATGGTTGTTGATTACATTTCTAACATGTTTGAAATCTATTAAAGATAATAAAATTTTTATTTATCTAATAACTGATTCACTCCCCCTCTTATTTATCTTGGTGGACTTTACTTTCTAACAAGATGGATATGATAGATGAGGATAAGGAAAACATTGCATAACTTATTGATGAGTCTATAGCTTTATATTGTTGACTTGAGCATGTTACATTAATCTATTATGAAGAAGAGATTGGAGTCAATATGGTCGGTAATTAAAGATTTCCATATACACCAATCCAGTGCAATGTATACTGAATGATAGTATTAACCGAGCTAGTTCAACTAGTTATCATCAATGCATTTCTATTTTGACCGAGTATGGATGAAAACATTAAATGCTAACATTAGCTGACTAAAATTGATGAGCTAGATATTGGTATGATTTCAAGTTAAAGATAAAGTTTGTTATGATATCCATGGCTAATGAATTAGATAATATCTAAAGGATGAGATTGAAATGAGTTAATGACACATCTACCGAGGAAGGTTTAAGAGGTAAAATGGATGATGAAGATTAAGTGACAAAATCTGATGGGATATGAAAATGGTTTACTTGTTTATATAAGAGATGTGAGTTTCATTATTGAAACACATCAGAAAGAAGAAGACTATATAGATTTCACATGAAGACTATATTCATGCATGCCTAATGAAACTGGTTACTAAAGAACTAAGCTATAGATTTTTACCAAGTGTTAGAGGACTATTTACCGAGTGTCAGAGAACTATTTACCAAGTGGAAGTAAGTTGAAATATTGAGGAAGTGAATTGATTAATAATTAGAGAATATTTGTGTGGGCTTAGCATAGATATGAATATATGCAATTGAGTTGTATTTGAATCAGATCATTATTGTCTTAGTTTAACCATTGATTCAAAAAATCTCTTAACAGAGTGGACTTAACCATATTTTTTATTCTACCCTATGTCATTTTCAGAATGTACATTGTTATCTTGTTGACCTCATAGTGAATGCTAGTCAAATGTTAATGGTTAGTGGTAAATCCTCTAATTAGGACACACCTAATAGTGTGTATTGTAACCTCTAATAGGTTTGGCTCTTCACCAAGCTCACTTAAGAAGAGTAAATTATTTTTGGTTATTAGCCACAGGTGGTATTTCCCTTAACAGGGTTTCCACAATAAATCATTGTGTTATGTGTTACTTGTTATGATTCTTTTTCTATCATACTTTACATAATACATAGTTGATTTCATTGGTAATCACAATTGATTAATTACTGGTAATTGGTAAAGTGAACAACCAAATTGTTTTGAGGAGTACATCTTTGTATTTGGGACTATTGGATAACTGATCTAACTGATTCACCCCCCCTCTTAGTTATTCTAATAGTACCTATTGCAAGAATTGAAGGAGTAAGAATGTTTTTGGCTTATGCAACTTATAAGAAATTCAAAGTATATCAGATGGATGTAAAGTCAACATCTCTAAATGGAGAATTAGAAGAAGTATACATTGAGCATCCTAAAGGTTTTGCCTTAACTCATGAAGGGGACATGCTATGTAAACTGAATAAATATTTATATATGAACTTAAACAAGCACCTAGAAATTAGTATGCAAGACTAGATAGATATTTGATAAATCTTGGATTTTCTAAAGAAACGATAGATAGTAATTTGTATTTGAAAGAAATTGATAATGATTTGTTCATTGTAGTTATCTTTGATGATGATATTATCTTTGGCAGAGAAGATGAAGCTAGTGATAAATTTGCAAATGAAATGAACACTGAATTTGAAATCAGCATTATTGGCGAGATGAAATATTTTTTAGGATTGTACATAACATAGAACAGTGATGGTATTTTCTTATGTCAAACAAAGTATCTAAATGACTTATTAAAGAGATCTAGAATGGATAATTGTAAGCTAGTTGGCACACCTATGATAACTAGTCATAATTTATCTAGCACAAATGAAACTCCTTTAGTTGAACAAAAGAGGTATAGATCTATGATTGAAGGTTTGTATTATTTAACTCATAAAAGACCAAATATATCAGATGTGGTTGGAATTGTTGAAAGATTTCAAGTTGCTCCTAAAGAGTCACATTATGTAGTAGTAAAAAGGATACTAAGGTACTTGAAAGGCACAGTTGAATATGGATTATGGTATGAAAAAGATGATGACTTTACCTTATGTATATATATAGATGCAGATTGGGGAGGTAGTATTGATGGCAAAAAGAGTACAAGTGGTTGAGCATTTTTCCTTAGAGGAAGATTGGTTTCTTGGTTAAGTAAGAAGTAGAATTTTATTTCATAAAGTAGATCAAAAGAAGAATATGTAGCAGCAACAAACAATTGTAATCAGATAATATGGATGAAATAGATGTCGAAGGATATTGGAATTAAATTTGATGAGCCTATTGTTATAAATTGTGATAACACTATTAGAATAAATGATGGGGGTTGAATTAGGTAGATTATTTGTCCTATAGCTCCAAATGTTAGGAATAGTCCCAAGAGATAACTGAGAGGGGGGGGGGGTGAATCAGTTATATACAAGTTTCAATTCTTTATACAATTAAGTATACTTAAACTTTAAATCATAAACACAATGAAAGAACACTTGAACACAACATAATATTTTGGTTACAGGGAAACCTAAATAGGTAAAAACCCCGGTGGGAATCGACACCCACTAATATTATGCACTAGAGTAAAATGATCCTTGCTAGAAGATCCTTAACTCCATTAGGAGTTGTCTTTATAATTCATGAAGTACAGTAGACCTAGTTAAAGGTTAGACACTGCTAGGAGTCTTTTACAATTAATCATGTTAGGGGAAAGGATGCACTGTCTGAGATCTCACTACTCAAAGGGTGAAGGAAACAACCTTTTGAAGGCAACAACCTCCTGAATAATAGATATGCACCATATCTGGATCTTGGTGAACTATGCTATAAACTTGCTATCTTGATTAGTTCCAATGTATAGCATAATGATTCTTGTATGTCACATAGACCTCTTCTTGATGGAAGAACACTTTGTACACTTTTCTCTATACTAATGTTCTACTTCCATGCCACACCACTAGCGATCTCAAATGACTGGCTATAAATATCTTTCCTCTAAATGATATAATCAAGTCAACCTATTAGAACCACCGTGTAATCACATAGAAGAAACAATAACATCTTCCATTATCAATTATATTAGCTCTACTGAGCATGCAACAGATTCTGGGACCAGTCCAAATAAATAATAATAACCACACACTACACACTGGTTAGCTCGACCAAAACAACTACAACTTACCCTCCAAGATAAATTAATTCATGCGCTCTTAACCAAACCTTCTTAACTCTTCTCTAAGCATAAATCTAAGGACGCATACCAAAATTATGGGCACAACTTATGAACCAATAAAATCTCTATTGGCTCCATAGAATAAACATAGGAAACTACAACTGCTAAACATCAGCTACACAACTACACTTCTACTATATATTAGACTATGCACTCATGAATGTAACATCGCTAACCTATCTCCTTCACATATCCAAGAGTGTGAGGCTCCATGTCATCTGTATGGACAACTATATATAGAACACTATCTATAACTCTTTCAGGAACACTACTGACACAAGTTGCTTATATAACTATCTGTGCTCACACTTAACCTCTACAACCATGATATCATGCTGATAACATGTCCATGATACACATACTAACATCTTACTACATAAGTCTTTCATACATGCTACTTACCATATGTTGTTATCAATGACAAACATACAGTCAACATTGGCTTGCTGGAAAATCTCCAACAATATCCCCCTTTGGCATTGATGGTAGCATATGGAATGAAAACACCACCAATCCAAAAGTATAATTCTCTTATAACATTCTCCATTTCCTCATAAAAACTCCCCCAAGGATGAATCCTCCAACTGCTGCAATATTTTATTGTTAGAGTAATGAGAGGGGGGGTAAATAAGTTATCCAGTGTCCCTTATCAAAATATATAATTCAAACAAATTCTTCAATTTCTGCTACTCAATAAACATAAAATAGTTTCACTATCTATACTTTTACTGATTACCAGTCTAAATCTTATGACAGTCACCGATCAAATCTAACATGTAACATGTAAAGTATGATAACACACAAATATCACAATCAACACATAACACAAGAGATTTAACATGGAAACCCTATAAAGGGAAAAACCACCTGGGACCGACAACCCAAAATGTTCACTCTTCTGAAGTGAGGTTGGTAAAGACCCAACCTTGTTAAAGGTTTACAAACACACTGTCAGGTGTGACCTTGTTAGAGGGTTTTAGACTAGAAGTTATCATTCAACCATCATTCACTATGGGGTTGATAGGATAACAATGTTTGAACTATGAATGATACATCATAAGACTTTCATATTCCACTTAGTTAAGAGATTCAACTATTTACAATGTTAAAATATGAAACAGTAGATGATATTCTTTAATACAACTTCAATTTGTAGATTACAGATCAATATTTAGCTCAATAAATCTTTCTAATCAATGTAGCACTTCAGATTCAATACTATATAAACTTACTGTCCATCGGTAATAACTCTCTATAGCTCAATAATTGTTCTACAGCTCAGTTCTTACTAACTAGTATGATCAAAATGTATGAAATCTTGTTCACATGATAATCCTATAGTATATTCTTCTTTGGACATCCGTTTCATAATGAAACCCTAGCCTCTTATATATACGAGTAAATCATTTTCTTTTCATCCATTAGATTTTTCCACTTAATAATCTACATTAATTTTGCTACTTCAAGCTTCCTTGACTAATATGTCAATAACTCATTTCAATATGCTCCATCAGATCTTCCTTTAATTATGCTAGCCGTCGATCTTCTTAACAAATGTTATATGTTACCTCATGATCATACACTTTCCATCTCATCAATCTTATCAGCTAAACTGATCATTTAATTCATTTTTGTTTCACTCAGTTAACAAGAAAATGCATTGGTGAACACAATCTCAGTTAACACTGTGCTCGGTATACACTACGCTTCATCTGTGTATACTAAAAATGATTCATTTACCGACAACACTGTTTTATGTCTTTCAGCTCTATTCTTCATCATAGATGAATGCAACATAATAAATTCAATATCATATGGTCATAGAATCATCAACAAGTTACTCAATGTGTTCCTCATCCTCATCTAACATGTACATCTTCCTTATGTAGATTTCTTTATTCTTCATCTCTTTCACCTTTCTTCAGATGTATCGGTATAGTAACTTACAAGATAAGTACTATCAAACTAGTTGACATCAATGACAAAATAATACTAATTTAATCATATTACATATCTAATTAGTAACTCCTTAGTGATCTTTAATCATAGATTCTTCAATCAGTTTCCAAATCAGTTGTAGTCCAATAATCTCTCCCTTTGGCATTGATGGCAACTTCAAGTAATATGAAATGTACCATACACATACCAAACATGTATTCTACAACTTTGTGAAAAAAATTTGTACAATCTCTCCCTTAGCTTAATATGTTTAATCACTACATTACTCATCAGCATTACATAATACAACTTTACCAATTTGTAGTTGTGCTCTTTTTGGCTCTCATGTTCCTGCTTCTGTTCTTTGTAACTGATCTTCAATACTCTATTTCTATTCTGATTGTCTCTCCCTTAGACAGTTCTCATCTATGCATGTTTCTTTTCATATTATTTATCTCTCCCTTTGACAACAATGCCAAAGAAACAAATAAAAAAGAAACTCTTCCAGTAGCTAAGTAAGTCTTTTTAGTTCAATACATCTTCTATATCTTTGTATACTGATATCCCAATCGGTTCTAGCTCTCCAAACTTAATCACAACATTGAACATGATTCAAAGTGTGAACTATGCTACATCAACATGTGTGATCTTCTGATAAGAGTAGGCTAATGCAACATCTAGATCACCTTAGTGACCGATAGATAGGGGACGAACCCCAAGTCTAGTCCTCAATTATTCAAATGTGTCCTTCGGTAGAGGCTTTGTAAAAATATCTACAAGTTGTTCTTTAGATGTGACAAATTATAACTTCACTTGCTTCTCTTGCACTTGTTCTCTTAAGTAATGATACTTAATAGATATATGCTTTGTTTTAGAGTGCATCACTGGATTCTTTGAAATATTTATAGCACTAGTGTTGTCACAATATATAATCATCAGGTCAGTGATTACCTCATTCATCACTCCCAACACTTGCTTGATATATGCAATGTTTGAACAGTTAGTAGCAGTAGCAACATACTCTACTTTAGCTTTTTACTTGTCCAGGTTACAAGTCTTTCACCAAAGAAAAATGCTCCTCTGGTGGTGCTTTTTCTATCATCCACATTTCTAGCCCAATCAACATCACTGTATACCTTTAGTTCAAACTTTCCTTCCTTATGATACCATAATCCATAATTCTCTATTTTCTTCAGGTATCTTAAGATTCTTTTAGTAGCACTCATGTGTGATTCTCTATGATTAGTAGAAAATCTAGCAACTATTCTCATAACATGTGCTATATCTAGTCTACTATGAACTACATACATTAACTTAACAATCATGGATTAGTAAAGTGTTTGATTTACCTCTGTAGTTTCATCCTCCTTTGTTAATTTGCATCCAATAACCATTGGTGTTCCCACAGGTTTAGCATCTTCCATGCCAATTGTCTTCAGTACTTCCTTGATGTATTTTGATTGTGTGATGAATATTCCATCACTCTACTGAATCACTTGTAGTCCAAGAAAGAGCTTAATCTCTCTAAACATAGACATTTCAAACTCCTTTTGCATTTCATCAGAAAATACTTTGCATACATGATCTGAACCTCCCAAAATAATATCATCTACAAATATTTTAGCAATGATAATAGTATCATTAGTATCAACTTTCATGTACAAATTGCTATTGTCACTTGCTCTAACAAATCCAATACTTAACAAGTATGCAGCCTTTCATACCAAGCTCTCGGTGCTTGCTTCAAACCATATAAAGCTTTATGTAATCTACATACCATGTTTTTGTTGTTAGGATCAATGAATCCTCCAGGTTGTTCTATGTAGACCTCTTCTTCAAGTATACAATTTAGAAAAGCTGACTTCACATCCATTTGATAGACTTTAAATTTCTTGTGCAGCATATGCAAGTAACATTCTAACTCCTTCCAATATAGAAATAGCTGCAAATGTGTCACCATAGTCAATACCTTTTTCTTGTGCATATCCCTTGCATACCAATCTAGGTTTATTTCTTGTAACTTCACCATTTTCATTTAGTTTGTTCCTGAATATCCACTTAGTACAAATAACATTCTTATCTTTAGTTCGGGGTACTAAGGACTAGGTTTTGTTCTTCTCTATTTTCTCTATTTCCTCTTGCATTGCATTAACCCATTCTTTATTCTCTAATGCAACTTTCACATTTTTTGGTTCAAATTCACAAACTAGACATGTACCTTGTCTCATTTTGCTCCTAATATGCATTCCAACATGTCTGTCTCCAATAACTTGTGTCTTAGGATGATGTCTTCTAACAAAACTAGCTAGAACTCGATTTCTTCTTTCTTGTTCATCCTATTCAGGTTTATTTCCTTGCTCAGTGATGAATGCCATTTACAACCCATTTTATGCCATATTTTAATCCATCTCATGCACTTTCATACTCACTACTCTATTCTATTTCCATTCCATTCCATCTCATTATTACCATTTTTACATTGCATATTCTTTAATATAAATAAGTAGTATTTAATATTGTTTTGGGATTAAAATATGGAAAATTCATTATTGATTGATTTTTACTAATCTTTATTATTGCAACATGTTTCTTTGTGGAACAAATCTTCCTATTGCCTACTTTATGGGAACTTCCTTTCACATTTGGGTAAAGACTATTATACATGATTGGTTCCATGTGTGCACTTTTTCAAAAAGATTTACATGGTTACACATAGGAGCAGATGATAAGAAACTTATGGTGTTGTAATCCTTATGTATCCTATTATAGCATAATTGTTTCATTCAGTTGAAGGTAAACCATTCAATAAAGTCTCCAAATAAACACAGCCAACAAGTAGCACATGGGCATCAATATTATCATCATTTGTTAGTTGAAATAAATATAGGCTGTCCTCCATTACATGCTGCTCGTTTGTGAATGATATGAAACTCCACGATATCATTCTAAATCCCTCCACTATTATAACAAACTCATTTCTGATTTGTTGGCAGAAGTTAACCATGTATGTACACCCATATTCCTTGGTTCTCAGTACAATAGAATCATTCTATTTTATACTATCTTTGTATGCTCAACACATATAAATATATGTGCTATGTAATATCAGAGGAGACAGAGATTATTAAAAGAGATATACACATTTCTGCAGATTACCGCAAGGAGCCTTTCAACAAACAAATTGTATCAACATGTGCTATTTTTGAATAGAGTGATACTTTGCATCATTAAAATAGTGTAGAAACATCATTTCTTGTACCCACCATGCAAACTAGGAGTAAGGGCCTGCTCCATGGTAAAACATGGTGATGTATTTCATTAGTGTGTTATTCTATTTTGTATGAATTTATATTTCTTACTTAGATTATCATCACAACATATTTCCATGTTTGTATCAGTTTGTGATTTTTAGATTAGTAATCTAGTAATTACAATATAATATAGAAATAATTTCATTACTGTTTTATCTATAGATTATTGTCATTATTATTTTTATCTCAGGAAGATAGTTTTGTTTCTGATCTTTGTAGCATTAGGAAGTGACAGTTCCTGTCACTGCAACCGTTTTGATTTCCTATAGATTTAGTATTGAGTGTTTTAGCTGCATTCATAAACCCTCATCTCACAACTATTATCCCTTGATGGCATACTGCTCGGACACCTTTCGCAAGCTTATGCTCTCAGATTGACACGTATAGACCAGCTAAACTTCATTATAAATCATTAATTCTTCTTATTATTTTCCCTAGTGTTGGCCTATCATTTTGGCATTGTTGTTGGGGAAATGTGTCAAAGGCATGTTAGATTGATGAGTTGAGTTAGGAACAATGCGTTAGAATGAAAAATTTTGCAATTGCTAGCCTTTCTTAAGTAATTAATCTTGATTTGCATTGCTTAAATCATATAGATGCATTGCTTTAGAGTTTTGTTTTAGAGTTTGCAAGTAGGCCTTAGAAATTAGATTCATTAGTTGCTTTATAAATTAGATTCAATTTTACATTATCACTAGTTGTTTTGAGTTATTGAAGAAAAGAAGCTATTTTGAAGAAAAAAATGTTAAAAATGATGCATTTCCAAGGTTGTTCAAGTACATCAATTTTGGGTGAAAATTGTTTCAAAAATACAAAATTTGAAGGGAATGCAAGAGGCAAAATGTGCTTGGCATTGGGGGCACTGCCCCTCAACCTTGCCCTATACTGCAATAGGGAGCACACCTTAGGTGCTACCAGAGGACCCTACAAGGGGCGTTGCCCCTTGACCCCACTGGTGGCTGCCACCCCCAAACCCCCGCATTCAAATTTAAAATCAAAAGAAGAACTTAGTGGGGAAAATGTGCCAACCAAAGGTGATGTTTTAATACCCTCTCTACCTAATGAATGCATCTTAAAAGATATTGATCTTCCATTATCACAAATATGTACAAATGGTATCTTTATGTCTGACCAAGAAAATATCATTGATGAATTCTTAGAACAATGTGATTTTGATGATGAAAATTTAACCACTTGTTGTTCTAATTGCTATAGGAAAGATGATTAATGCATATGCCCGAGAAACCATGAGAACATGGTGAATGAGGTACAAGCTATTTGTAAGTCTAACCATGATATGGGTGAAAGTGGACAAGTTTTTCTTGTAACTGATAAACAATTTTGAAGTCAAAATCAAGAAGATCAAGGTATGCATTATGTTGGTAACTTGTATAGTCACTCTATTTCATTGCAAAGCCAACATATTTCTTCAAAACATACTTCTCCACCTAGTATGCACAATGAATGTAATTATGCATGCTCACAACAACCTGTATATCCCTCTTATATTCCACCATATCCATCCTTACCATCTACGTTCCACCCATCCTACTTATTCCCATCTACTTTATCTCCTTCACACTTCTTACCATATTCATTATCTCATTCACATCATATTCTACCCACTCCACCATATTCATCAAAGGTAACTATATTGCCTCATACAACACTTCATAATAAGGTGGTTAATAGTACATATAAACTTTCATGGATCCCTTTACCATCTAATGATGTGCTTGAAGTTGATAAATCAACATTAAAATATATTGACGCACTTAAGGGATGTGATTTTGGTTTATTTGACTTAGAAGAACAATATTATTTATTGAATTATAATCAACTTTGTTCTTCTTTTCCACTTAGTGAATTCCAAATACCTACAAATGAGCCCATACTTCAAATTACATCAATTTTAATTAATGTACTCATGAGTATGTGTGTTAATATCAATCATGCACTAAGTGATTTTAAGCCATATGAATTCCATATTCCACAAACATGCTGCCAAATCCTCCAAGATCTATCTTTTATTTTTGTACGTATACATATTGATATTTGGAGGCATGTGGTTACAATGTGTATTCCTCACATACTTATTGATTTGGGACCAATAAATGATTAAGCACAATTATAAGGGATTACATGCATTAAGGGCCAAATAAAATATGTTGCAAATGGATGGTTATTCATTTCCAAACAAATCAAAGTATTGATATTTATATATTTGTCAATATTGATTCTTTGTATTTCTAGCCTATTTCTTGATTCCTTGGATTGTCCTAACAACTCCATACTTTTGCAATGTGAAATTAAGCTAGGGGAATATCCATTGAATTTTGAAATATTTGGTTATCCTATTTCTTTGGTTTAATGTTCTTGTGACCTTATCGCATGAAGCTAAGTTGGGGGGGAATCCCTACAAATTTGTGATACTTGGATGATTTCTAATCAAGCTTCATTGATTATTTTGTTGGTCCTCAACATGTGACATCTCAACAATTTAAGGTATGTGTTCTAATGTTAATTAGCATTTCTATTATATGAACACAGGATTTTATCCATTCTCTCAAGTATCTATTCATGTTAATAACTCTACCTATCACTTGTGAAAAAAAAATTACCTACTTAATGATAGAGTTATTGAATGGATGATATTTCTTTACTATGCTTGATGTGCTTGGTTTTGAGAATATGGTTACAGGTCTCTTGTTGTGGTGAAATGATTGTAGAACCGATACTAGTTGATGATGCTTCTCTACACAAGAATTGCATAACACATTATGTTGGCTTTGTTACCATTGTGTGGGCTTGCTAGCTATCTGGCGCATATAAATTTTTCTTGTGCTTCACTATTCAAGATCACATGTAGATTTTAGCCTAGGGTGTTCCCCACCCTAAGATGAGATTCATTTTCTTTGGTGATTTATCACATAGAGGAGAATATGCAACTTGGTCTATGAGATTCATGATTATTCAACAACACACCTGATAATACTTTGAAGACATGTACAAGAATCTAGAGCATCTTTCCAGCTACCACACTCCTTCCTTGAGACATGTCTCTTTCTCTCTAAAGTTCTATGGACACATTGGAGACTATCATTGGTATTTCACTCCATACTCCTATCTTTGTTAATGAAGGTGTGTCACTCACAACTTTACATTTTTCTACAATAGATATTTCACATACTTCAAAAGAATAGGGTTTCATATCTTCATGTGATGTCATCCTATTTTATCATAGAGAAATGTAAGTAGCACCATCACTGTGAGTGATTCTCTTACCTCAGTGTGCTAGTGTGTTCCAGTGTTATCCA
Source organism: Chamaecyparis obtusa (assembly GCA_027943335.1). Taxonomy (NCBI): domain Eukaryota; kingdom Viridiplantae; phylum Streptophyta; class Pinopsida; order Cupressales; family Cupressaceae; genus Chamaecyparis; species Chamaecyparis obtusa. The sequence continues at coordinate 1,327,838 of BSBK01000670.1, forward strand.
AGAAGATTTCAGATTTAGTGTTGTGAGATACATGGATCAAGGTTGATCTGTGAAGTGTTTCAGTATTTCCAAGTTTGTGGAGATTATTCATTGTCATGATTCCAAGTTCATTATGCAATCAAGTTTCAATAGTGCCTTCTATATGATCATGGACAAAACTCAAGTTTTGGGATGGTATCATTTTTCATCATCCATGTCAGGCTTTCATTTCTTTGATCATTGTATGCAGTTATCGCAAAACTGAAAAAATGAAAAATATGAAAAAAAAAAAAATGAAAAAAAAAGAAAAAAAAAGGAAAAAAAAAAGCAATAAAAGATCCAACAATGAAAACCTTCGGGTGTTGTTGGCCAGTTAATATCTGAAAACTAGTTTTTGGCAGATATTAAGCGGTGAGTGGTTGAAAACTGGCTTGCCAGCGGTCACTTGTCGTTATCAAAATTCAAAAAATAGAAAAGAGAAAAAAAGAAAAAAGAAGAAAAGAAAAATAAAAAAATGACAAATGCAATAATTGGTGTTCTTGGTTTTTTTTGCTAATCATTCTTTTCAGGAACACTCATTGGCTTCAGTGGTTCTTTCATTCTTGGCACCTCCTGTCACTCACTCTTGTAGCTCTACTCTTGTTCAACATGATTCTCACAGCTTTGATCACCCTTCGTATGTCCTACCTATTCAGTAGAGGTGTTTTTGTGGCCTTTTTCTACCTCCTATATGATCGCCAGTGCTTCAATTGATGATGTTTTGGATGCCTCTCTTCATTCCTTGTTGATTCATCCATTTTGGTGGTGACCGTTGTTGAGTTTCTTTGTGTTCCACCATTGGTCTCTCTACACATGCATGTTGGTAAAACAATCAATTTTGTTTTTCATTATTTTATCTCTTAACTTTATTTATATTGCTTATTATGTTAATCACTATGCAACAACCCTCCCTATACTCTCCTTGTTTCCCATGGACGGTCAACCTTTCACTTGGGGGGAGGAATGTCACTCTATTATCTTCCATCCATCACCCTTACTAAACCCATCATACTATATCCATCATATAATAGCCTTTGTTTTGTCTTTCATCTCTCCTATTTTGCCCATTTAACTCCTCTTGTGCAAATTGAGATAAATTTCCCCAATATGCAACCTTTTGAACCATGATGCTATAAAAAATGAAAAGGAAAGAAAAAGAAAAGAGAAAAGAGAAATAACTTATGAAAAGTTCAAAGAGATATCCCTATTGAAGAAGAAAAAAATAACAAAGCTTGTCATGTGAAGCAAACAAAGGGATTTGTATTTATGGGTTATCGTTGTTCGGGGTGGAGACAAAGCCAAAACCGTAAATTTAAAGTGCTTCTAGTTCACACCAAAAACCTCTTGATCATAATAATTGCACGAGGACATGCAATAAGCTAAGTTGGGTGGAATGATGAGTGCCATTTACGACCCATTTTATGCCATATTTTAATCCATCTCATGCACTTTCATACTCACTACTCTATTCTATTTCCATTCCATTCCATCTCATTATTACCATTTTTACATTGTATATGCTTTAATATAAATAAGTAGTATTTAATATTTTTTGGGGATTAAAATATGGAAAATTCATTATTAATTGATTTTTACTAATCTTTATTATCGCAGCATGTTGCCTTGTGGAACAGGTCTTCCTGTCGCCTACTTTATGGGAACTTCCTTTTGCATTTAGGTAAAGACTATTATACATGATTGGTTCCATGTGTGCACTTTTTCAAAAAGATTTACATGGTTACACATAGGAGTAGATGATAAGAAACTTATGGTGCTATAATCCTTATGTATCCTATTATAGCATAATTGTTTCATTCAGTTGAATGTAAACCATTCAATAAAGTCTCCAAATAAACACAACCAACAAGTAGCATGTAGGTATCAATATTATCGTCATTTGTTAGTTGAAATAAATACAAGTTGTCCTCCATTACATGCTGCCCGTCTATGAATGATATGAAACTCCATGATATCATTCTAAATCCCTCCACTGTTATAACAAACTCATTTTTGATTTGTCGGTAGAAGTTAACCATGTATGTACACCCATATTCCTTGGTTCTCAGCACAACAAAATCATTCTATTTTATACTATCTTTGTATACTCAACACATATAAATATATGTGCTATGTAATATCAGAGGAGATAGAGATTATTAAAAGAGATATACACATTTTTGTAGATTACCGCAAGGAACCTTTCAGCAAACAAATTGTATCAGCATGTGATATTTTTGAATAGAGTGATACTTTGCATGATTAAAATAGCGTAGAAACAACGTTTCTTCTACCCACCGTGCAAAATAGGAGTAAGGGCCCGCTCCATGGTGAAACACAGTGATGTATTTCATTAGTTTGTTATTCTATTTTGTATGAATTTATATTTCTTACTTAGATTATCATCACAACATATTTTCATTTTTTTATCAATTTGTGATTTTTAGATCAGTAATCCAGTAATTTGAATATAATATAGAAATAATTTCATTACTTTTTTATCTATAGATTATTGTCATTATTATTTTTATCTCAGGAAGATAGTTTTTTTTTTTATCTTTGTAGCATTAGGAAGTGATAGTTCCTATCACTGCAACCATTTTGATTTCCTGTAGATTTAGTTTTGAGTGTTTTAGCTGCATTCATAAACCCTCATCTCAAACCTATCATCCCTTGATGGCATACTGCTCAGACACCTTTCACAAGATTACGCTCTCAGATTGACACGTATAGACCAGCTAAACTTCATTTTAAATCATTAATTCTTCTTATTATTTTCCCTAGTGTTGGCCTATCACTCGGTAGCTCCATCTTGTTCATTGGTCTATCTTTCCTGATGTTTTGCGTTGTTTTCCTACTAATCGATTACCACAGACTATGACGTTGGTAGATACTCTGGCTATTTAATTTAAGTGAATCTACTATAGTCTACCAGTTCCTTTGTACTTTCCTCTATGTTCTTCTCATCAAATTCATCAACACGAACATTAGTACTTTCAATTATCTTATTTGTAACCTTATTCAGACATTTATATGCTTTACTTATGGAGGAATATCCCAAAAATATCCCTTCATCTCCTTTTGAATCAAATTTACCATTTCTCTCATCTTTTAAGATAAAGCATTTACTTCCAAAAATCATGAAATAAATTACAATAGGTTTTTTGTCCAAACCATAGCTCATAAGGTGTTCGGTTGGTATCTTTCTTCAGTTGTACTCGGTTAATAACATATACAGCTGTACTTACAACTTCTCTCCAATATGTCTGAGCAACATTCTTCTATATCATTAGTGTTCTAGCACAATCAATTATTGAAATATTCCTTCTTTCAACAATGCTATTTTTTTGAGGTGTCCTTAGTGTAGAGACCTGTCTTTTAATTCCATGCTCATTATAGAAATTAGTAAATTCATCAGAGATAAATTCACCTCCTCTATTAGATCTTAAGCATTTTATTTCTTTTCCAGTCTCTTTCTCTACCTTAGCTTTATACCATTTAAACAATTTAAAAGCTTTAGATTTCTCCTTCAATAACATAGCGGTCATTAGTCTAGTGTAATCATAAGGAAAAATAATAAAGTATCTATCACCATAATAGCTCTGAGTTCTCATAGGACCATACTGGTCGGTATGAACCAACTCAAGTATATTGTTTGTTGATTAGTCTTTTCTTTTGAAAGTAGACTTGGTCATCTTACCTTTCTGACATTCATGACACATGACATGATCAAGTTTTGACAAGTTAGGCAATCCTCTAACTCTTCTCTTTTTACTAATCTTGATCATGTTGTCAAAGTTCATATTGCATAACCTTTTGTGCCACAACCATGCATCTTCATCCTTTATTAACAAACAAGAAGACTAATCCATATCAAGATAGAATAGATTACCTCTAGATTATGTACCAATTCTAACAAGTCTTCCTTCATCATCATAAATCTTCACCTTTTTGCTCTCAAAAGCTAATTGGTGGCTTGAATTGTTCAACTAAGCCACACTTAACAAATTATAATTTAGTCCATCTACCCAGTATGCATTTTCATATTTTATTCTATCATTGATCATCAATGAACCTTTACCTCTTACCATACAAGGTGCATCATTTTCCATTCTCATAGGTCCTCCATTATATTCAACAAGATGATCAAATTTCTCTACATCACTGGTCATATGATGTGTATAGCCACTGTCAATGATCCATGTATCATTCCTGCTTACTTTAGAGATCAGTGATGTCTCCTTATATTTCTCTTCTTCTTCTTAATCATCTTTCATAGCAACAAATACAACTTCTATATCATCATCAGAGTTAGATTCAATTTCAATATCTTCGGCTATGTAACATACCTTTTTGCCTTTTTCATCTCAGTTGTCTCTATAGTTGTGTCAATAGTATATGTTGACTCTTCTCCCATAGTTTCCTTTAGATTGGTCCTTGGATCTATCATCATCTTTCTTCTATGGACACCTAGTAGAAATGTGACCAACTTCTTTACAATTAAAGCATGCCAAAGGTATCTTACCTTTATACCTTCCTTTTCCTTTGGGCAATCTTCTGGCCATAAGAGCTTCAAGCTCATCAAGTTCATCATCGGTATTGCCATCACTGTCGTTATTCTTATTATTCCTGCTAGACTTACCAATCTTTAAAGAAGTCATGAAAGTGGATTCAATAGAAGGAACAACACTATTATCAAAGTTATTCAATTCAAAGGTTTTAAATTTACCAATCAGAGTGTCAAGAGTAAGATTAGATATAGCTCTTGTTTCATAAATTGCAGAGATCTTGATTGTATAAATTGGTAACAAAGTTTTGAGAATCTTTCTTATCACTGTTTCATCATCAATGACTCCATCTGATGCTCTAATAGCATGTACTACCTCTTTTAGTTTGTTTGAGTACTACACAATGTTCTCACCTTCTTTCATTCTCATATCATCGAATCTACCTCTTAGGCTTTTAGCTCAGGCTCTTTTGACATTCAAATCTCCACTATATATTAGAGTTAACTTGTCCCACATAGCTATGGCAGTTGTGCATGTCTTAATGTCTTTAAATTCAGCATTGGTATAGGCAGTTGTATGCACCCAAAAATGGTCACCTAGACTTTGGGCTCCATTTATTTGATTTATCAACCCTGAATCATTTTTATCAATAATCAATATTTTTAACATTATCAATTTCTTGATCAAGTCTTAATTTCAATCACATATTGAATTTTTATCCTATGGGCTAACCATTTTATCCTAATTTTTTATTTAATTAAAAGGAATATTTCCTCCCCTTTTATTTAAATAAAAAGCCCCACTTTTCTTCTTATCATAAGTTGCACAAATAAAGTATTATTCTATTAGGAATGAATGCAAAGTATTTTGGTAGTCATTCTGTAGCAGTTGTTGTTGCATTCATGACTTGGATTGTCATTGATGTCAACACAGTGATATTCTGGTTATCAGAAGGGAAACAGGTACAATTTTGTTTTGCACACATGATGTATTGAAAATTGGATTTTACACAGTTGATGGTATGTTCTTTGGTGTGTTATTAACCTATGGTTAACAACGTAAAAAAGAAATTCATTCATTCATAAGAGTTATGAGCATTTTGGTGAAAGCAGTGTTTCGAAAGTGTTTCTGTGTAGCAGTTTTCAGAAATCGGAGGATATCTCTTAGCTGGGATGGAATCTAATTTTGCACAATTAAAGGGATGTTGGAGACTCATTAATGATGATGTGGTTTATAGTGAAAAATTTGAGGATATGTTTGGAGAAAGTTACAGTATCTAGAAGCTGACAGTTTTATGTGAAATTTGTGTGTAGCGTGTAGAAATTATTATTTTGTAATTGAGGACTGACTCATTTGTAATTATTTGAGTTTGGTATATAAGAAGGAATGTTTTTCTTGTTGTAGATAGAAGTGTGAGAGTTGAGATGTGAATATATGCATGAAGTGAAGAAGAGAGCTAATTCAGTGATGAAGGAAGACTTGTGAGTACAGAGATCAGGGATTGTGATCTTGTGTAGTAGAGAGTGCGGTTTTGGCACAATGTGAAGGAGGTAATATATTTCATATTATTCTATTGAATAATTCTAAGATCCTTTGGACAGTGGGTTCAAAGATCTTGCCTTGAAGCTGTTTGGGTAGTGGGTCCTTCTGTCTTCCATAAACTCTTAACCGAGTTAGAATCTTTTAACAGGGATTCAAAATCTCCTAACAGGGATTTATATGTACTGAATGTATTTCATAAGACTCCTAACAGGGTCCATCCTCTAACAAGGAACTTTCATATTAGTACATCATTTTGTGGGCATCATTCCCACCGGGGTTTATTCTTTTCAAGAGGTTCCCTAGTCAACATATCTTGTGTTATTGTGCAATTGTGTATGGTTATCTTTCTATGGTTGATTACTACATTGATTATATTGTTTAAAGCTATTGAATGGTTAAATTATTAGATAACTGATTCACCCCCCCCCCCTCTTAGTTATCTTAGGGATATTTACTTTCTAACAATTGGAATCAGAGTAGTAGGTTCTTGAAAGAAAAGTTTAACAACTTAAGGAGATCCATGGTTAATTTCAGGAAAGAAAGCCCTAAGTTTGATGGAGTAAATTTTGACAGCTGGAAAGAAAAGATGAAGTCACATCTATTATGTTTAGGACCAAGTTATTGGTTGATTACAAAGAATGAGAAGACTATCATTGAGGAAGACAATCTAGAGGCAGGAACTAAAGATGAGATAGATCTATTCATGTGTAACATACTTGCAAGAGAAGCACTTTTGTCAACACTACCAAAGAATGAATACAGTTAGGTAAGATGTTTGAAAACATCTCATGCAATTTGGAAAGCTTTACATTCTACTTTTGAAGGTGATGAACATGCAAAGAAGGCTAGATTACATAATTGGATTTGTGCATTTGAAGATATTAGAATGATGGAAGATGAATCTATTAGAAGCTATATTGGTAGGATGTCTAAGATTGTAACAGGAATAAAGTCTTGTGGAGGTGATAAGATAGAGAATGAAGTGATATGGAAAATTCTGGGAACTTTGACACCAGTATTCAAGTAGAGAACACAGATGATTGAACAAGTGATACCTTGTACATCAAACTTTTCAAGAGAGACTGTTCTTGGAAGATTAGAGACAGCAGAGATGAATTTGAGATTAGCAGGAGAGCTACCTAGAATGGAGATAGCATTTAGTGCTCTTAACATTAGACCTACATTATCAAGAAGTACTAGTGTGAGTGGAGATTATGCCAATAGTAGCAAATCTAAATCTAAGGAAGATAAGAAGATTGAAGAAGGTATTGCATTACTTGTAAAAAGAGAACCGGATGGTAAGAAAATCTCTAAATGTTGGACTTGTGAAGAATATGGTCATTTTGCATCTAAATGTCCTAAAAGAGTTAAGAAGTATAGAAACAACTTTAAACCTAGGAGATCTAAAGAATGTTATTATGCAAATGATGAAGATCTTGAAGCAGGAATTGAAAGACATTTAAGTGATAGTGACAATGATAACTTTGAGGAAATAGGATTTGTAGCAATTAAAGAAGAAAGTTCTGAATCTAATGAAAGGGAAGAAAAAGCATTAGTTTCTCAAGTTGAAAAGAAATCTAATTGGATTATAGACAGTGGTTGTTCACTTCATATGACTGGAGATAAAAGAAAGTTTGTTAAGTTAAAGAATTATGATGGAGGAATTGTTAGAGTTGGTAACAATGCACCTTGTTTGATTAAGGGTATAGGATCTATTACTCTTGCTGGAAAGACTTGTGTGTGTGAATTTTGTACCTGCTTCATGTACACAACACTTCACTAATCATTAGGGGTTAGCTATAATCAAAATGGAGCAAAAATGGAAATCTAATCTAACCAAGCGATTTACTGCATTCTAATAGATGCGAGTATGATGCTCTTAGATTATAATCGAGATCAGTGACTTGACTACACCTAAATGAAGGATTTGAATGAAATTTGATCTAGATATGAGATGTATGAATGCAATTAAGCTATTTTTTTGGATTTTAAGATGCAATAAGATGAAAAATTGGTATGAATCTATTCTAGAATGAAAAATTGATATGCAATACTAATCTAACAATGATATACTAAACCATGAATGATCTCACAAAGTTGTTTGATTTGCAAAAGAAGCTTTAATTCTTCAGACCCCAATTCGCTAGCATAAGTTTGCACAATTATGAGATGATTTGTGAAGAGCTGAAGCCTTAATTTATAGAAATCCAGGGCTTTGAAGATGCATGAAAGAAAGCCATAAATCACTCAAATAACTCAGGTTGATTTTTGAGTTATCTGAAATAAAGAGGTAATTAACTCACAAAAACATTAAAAAACAGAGCTTTAACTCAAATTAGAAGTTTAGATCAGCTTTAAAACTCAAAAAGATGTTGAGTTTCCAAAAGCTAACAACTTGCCTTGATTTTCCAATTTTGAGTTTAACTGAATGTGCACATGGATAATTATGAATTAATTAATAAATAAAGTGATTTATTCTCAACTTAACTGATTTTTGAAAATAAATAATTGATTTATTGGTTAATCAATCATTTACTCAAACATTTATTAAAAAACTATATTATTAAATAATGACAACTTTCTTTAATTAATTAAATAAGAATTTAATCAATTATTCATAAGATATTGGATTTATTGTCAAAATTAAATAATATAATTAATAATAGATATAATTAAATTTAATTAAACAATTAAGTGGAAAATATTAAATCTAATTAATTAAATATGAAAATATTCAATTAATCAAACTTAGGATAAATGTGATTTATCACCAAATAATCATTAAATTAAAGATAATTAAGATAGTTAGGAATATTCAAGGAATATTCCTTGATGCAGAATTTAAGATAATCAATTATGATTTGATGATGTGCAGACGTGCCTTTGGTTAGGACTTTGATGTCGATTTTGTTCGATTTGATGATATAGGAGGTTAATGAACCTATAGCCCATTTTTGGGGTATTACATTTTGCCCCTCTTTGAATTACTGTGTGAAGCGCAGTGGTTCAAAGATAGTCTGTGTTTGATAAAGATATGGAACTGATTTGAAAGATATGATGATTGAAAGATAAACCGATTCTAAGATAGAAACTGATTGAAAGATATGGAGATATTAGGTCCTGAATGACCAAGGATAATGTTCACTATAGCAGCGATGAACTGATGATTGCGAAAAAGTGTCAAAATGCCTGATTCTGAACCTTAAGATTGATAAGAAGTGAGTGACCGATTCTAGACTCGATTGTCTTAGCAGAACTAGCAGGTATCACATCTGAACCCTTCAGTTGTCGAAGAACCAAGGAAATAACACTAATGAACCGATGGTTTGAAAAGCTGATACAGATTACAAGATTAAGAGAATACCAGATTGATATGGATCGATGAATCTGATATGCCCCAAGTGATGATAGATTTGCCCCAAGCGATGAGGACTTTTGATGATTCAGCAACTAGATGTGGTTGTTGTCTTGATTACTGATGAAAGATAACAGATTCTAGATAAAATTAGATTTACAAACTTTGAATGATGTGCAATACCATGCCCCCTTTGGGATTAAAATTGAAATCTGATAAGAAAAGTCAGTGTTAATTTGGTTTAGAAGCATGTCAATTGATTTGAGAATTGGTTTTACATGTTCGAGAATGCATTCTGCACCGTTAAGAGGTCCTGGAGACCAAGTTTGACTAGGTTAAGATTTGAATAGTTTGATGTAAGATAATTAGTTAAGTTGAATGCTAGATTTATGTGATGATTGAAGGTCGATTACTCGTCCCAGGTCCAAAATTTTAAATTGCAATTTTGACATATTAAACGATCTCAGATTTGAATTTTGATCCTGAAACTGGATTCAGAATGTCGAGATTAGCCAGGGGTGCAATTTTTGCAAAAAACGGAGCACTTTTGAAAATTAGGTCAAAAGCTATATAAAGGCCTGAAGGGTCATTTTCAATTCATTTCAACCGTTGACCTTTGAAAACCTTGTGGAGCCCTCTAAGCGAGAAAATGGCAGAACAACGAGTACTTGTGAGTTCACATCGATTCGAGCACAGCCGAAGACACGACAGACCTCAAGCATATGGACATCCGGTAGGAGGACCTCTGTGCCCCTCTGAAAATGCATATTTTTGATGATTTATAGCCTTTTTTAAATATTTCATACGCATTTTTAGCTTTAGTTTTTCACATATGTAGAAACTCGTACAAGTCCTAGTCTAGACTCGTACGACATTTCATTTCAATTTGCTTTGTCATTTCAACCATGCCCAAGTGTTGTATGAGAGGGACCCCTGTGTCGTACGACATTTCATCGGGTCCCTCGAAAATTGTATGACACCAAGCGCAGTGTCGTATGAAATCAAGTGTCGTATGGGATATTGTGGAGTGTCGTACAACACTCTGTGCTAGTCTGAAATGTCGTTTGGAAAACAGTGAGCTTAAAACTCAATTTTAGGTCAAAAACTTGATTTTTCTAAAAACTTTAGCTGATTGCAGACTCCTTGACCCACCTTCTGAAACTTCAAACTGTGTCATTCAAATACTGTTGGCCTGATTTTGAACTGAATTTCTGATAAAACATCTTGTTTCTTTATGATTTAGGTCACATATCCCGATGTACATGTTTGCCATTCTTACCCAGTGACACAAAGACTGTGTGTCTCCCTTCCAGACCCAATGAGGGTGCATCTTGCTACCTGTGGATTTGAGTACCTTATTCATTTACCCAACATTAGGGTAAATCATGGTTTATTGACTACCTTGATAGAGAGGTTTCATTCTGAGACCCAGACTTTTCACCTACCGACTGGGGAGATGACTGTTACCCCTGAGGATGTGTATAGGATTCTTCACATTCCCTTTCATACTCCGCAGTGTCTAGAGTATGTTAGTGGAGGATCAAGTGGACTTCATGCCTTTAGGCGATTGTTTGGTGATGACACCCAGTTGATACAGTCCATCTCCTGGGAGACACTTGTTCATCAATACGATCAGACACATCAGCTAGAGTGTATTCTTACGGGGATGATCGGAGAGTTGATTATGCCTGGTCGTCAGCAGAATGGATTTTTGATGGGATGGTCACTGATGGTAGCACTTCTGATGGCTACTCCTACCGAGCTTTCCTGGGGTCAGTGTCTGTTGGCCCATATGTTTTCTGAGATGCACGAGGTGGTCTATTAGGACTGCAAGAGCTTTTCTTCTGGAGCTCTTGTTTTACAGATATGGGCGTGGGAGCACATCCCAATTTTGAGACCAATGTTTCAGAGTCAGCGATAGCCACAGGAGCTGATCATATATACGTATGCTGGTTATGTCACTCAGGTTCGCATGGGTCACACCGAGTATTTTTGCCGATGCTTGGATGACATGAAATTTGTTATATGGAGGCCATATTTGCAGATAGAGGCCTGGCCTACTGTGAGGGAGCAGTTCTCCTTCTTTTTCCAAAGTTGGATATTGATAGGGCGAACTTCCACCATTTTGGAGAGATTTTTGATTATGAGAGTCTGGCATCAGTATGGACACATTCAGGATGTTCCACAGGAGTATACAACATATGCCTAGATAGTACGTGAGCTTGGGCTCGGATGGACCACTCAGCTGATGTATGCACTGTGTTCAGATGAGTATAGCCAGATCATTGGCAAGGATTGGGACTACCTTCCACAGGTGGTTGATGCAGGTGTGGCAGATGCAAATATTGCTTGGTGTGCAGATCACCGTGTGTACAGATTTTTAGATCCTACAGAGTTGATACCCACCATGGAGGAGGCTATGGATGTTACAGGGGCTCCCATGAGAGCAGGTCCGAGACCACAGGTGGTACATCTGATGCCACCTAGACAGAGAGCTATTGCCCCCACACAGAGATCAATAGGACATATGAGACCTCCTTGTCCACCTCCCTCTTCTATAGTAGGTACATCCTCTGGGACATAGAGATAGAGCAGAGGTGAGAGTAGTACATTAGGCAGAGTAGGATTTATAGAGGATGTTTTAGGAGCTGAGAAGTTTGTAGGTGGTATAGGTGTGGATGACACATTTGATTTGGGTGCTGAGGTTAGATGCCGTAAGGCACACAGGGCTAGCACTTCTTCA